>OY811972.1:4556331-5156331 GCA_963681505.1 Eunapius fragilis | reverse complement strand
GGGTCGGCTTCTGGCCCGATACGAAAAGCGGGGAGGGGGGGGGGGGGGGTGCTGTCGGTTTCTGGCCCGATACGAAGGCACAGCAAAAAAACCACGCGAATCATAGAATGATTTGTCAACTGATTTGTTCAGAGAATCAGAATTTGATTTCATACATGATCTGCCTGTAATTCCATACATAAAATCCATCATAATCATATGTTAAATCACAAACGGATTGTACATATGATTTCTACTGAAAAATCAACTGTAAAATCCAGCAAAATCACGCAGTGATTTTTGAATGGATTAAGCATGTGATTTTTACATCGAATCATACACAGAATCATCTTATAAATCACAATGAATGATTTTTCAAATGATTTTTCAAATGATCTTTTGTCACTCACAATATCACAACAGTGATATAAATACATAAATATAAATGCATAAAATCAAGACAGCAATGCAAAATGGATACAAAACTGTTTGAAGTAGTAGAAGTAAGGTTACGCAGATGTAGATGCCGGGGTGTTCTTCTTTTTGCAAGCACGAGCTTTAGCAAGCGACTCAAGTCGCTTCTGCTGACAGGTTGATGTGTTAATTTCTTCCTCAATAACAGTTGGTAGTTCAGGTGTCGGTACTGTTATCCTGAAGGTCTTGACTGCCTCACTGTTGCTGGGATTCAATGTACCAACTTGTACAGCTTCCTGTACAGCCTTGTCACGAGCAATCTATTGCCAGATAAAGTGAGTACTTTAAATATGTACATTCAAAATGTACACTTACATATGTTAAACGACTTCGTTTTAAGGCCAAACGACGTTTGGCTTTCTTTTCAGGGTTTTCATTTATGATGGTACTGTTGCGGCGACTTGAATAGTAGTTCTAAGCCATTCAGCCAAAGAAAGTCATTCAGCTCTGGTTATAATACATTGAATATTTACCTTTAGTCTTTTCAGAATAACTTTCCTTGGTGGGATGGTATGTTTATAAAGCTGTAAATGCGACTCCACTGACTTCACCAGGTCACATTTTAATGCTTCATCTATCCCACCCCAAGTCAGATCTTCTAATGCAGTTGTCAGTTTCTCACTGAACTCATCGAAGACAAGTTGCACGATATTCTGCAATGACAGAACAATTCATTACTTTGTCAATATTATAGTAGGTACAACTCACCAATGGAATAATGGACTTGGTAGTTTTTCCTGATTGTGTAAAAAAGTACATGTATATGCTTGTTCAGGAGGTAGTGGTACACACTGATATACTATTTAAAAAGGGGATAGCACCAATGCACAGTACATATAGCAATTACAAAACAAAATTAGTATCAGTTTAAAAGATCTCGTCACATAACCGCACCCGCATGTGTGCGGTGGGATGTATCGTGGGATTACTGCTCGTTCTCAATGATAGTACATGTAGTTTGTATTGTACGATGGTTAAAGATATGACAATAATTGTTCTTTGAAGTGACGCCAATTAATGCGCGCTTGGTAACGTACCTGCTGCCTCTCGATCTCTTTCATCGCTTGGAGTGCTGCTTTTGAGGAGTCGTTCTTCGAGATCTTCCAATCGGTGGCATACATCTTCCAACTTTTCTTCAATATCCAATAACCTGTGGCGTAAATCAGCGACATCTCTTTCTCCGCGGCCTTTCGTTGCCATGTGCTGGCTTGAACGATAATTATTTTGATGTTACGTGGAATTTGATATATACGGTTTCAACAATGGCAAAGCGACGTCAAATTGATTCTGCACTCTGTGATTGCCAGATGTGTAAAGGAAGGTTTTCCTACTGCTACACGACAATTAAAAGGCACCGACGGCTGTATGGTCTTGAAAATACAAGTCTACCGGCAGGCACACAAGCATCGTTTGCTTCAGAAGGTACATGTACAAACATACATACGTACTGTTAGACTTAGAGTAACCAGCAGTACTGTTAGACATAGAGTAACCAACTAATATCCTGTGTTACGGGTGCTATTATATATCACAGTCTTGTCTGGATATTATATTAGCTTATGCCAATATATAATTATTTACATAACATTCATGCATGTAGGAAAGAGTACATGTATCTATATTTTTATACCCAATGTCCACCATAACCTACAATAACAAACAGGACCCACAATATGGATGTTTTACTTTTATTGGGATTCAAAGAATGAAATTAATATTTAGTCCATGTGCCAACCAATCCCTTATGTTCATATTACAGAGCAGTTACAGAACAGCGGGGTAATGGTGAGAAATTGGATGGATTATTGTCATTTTTAAAATCATTTAAATATGTTACTGTTTACAAGTTAACTTTGCTGCCATTCATACATGGTGAATGTAAGCATGCTTATTTTCTATATGCATTAGATGTGAATTGCCAAGACGAAGAAATGCTAACACCAAGTACCACATTTCATGTATCTGGTGAGTGTCAATGTAGCCTCTTCATCTCAGGCTAATTTATAATGTGTAGATGTAAATGATGTTAGTGAAGATGAGAAGTAAGAAGTACAATCCAGTGACTCAGGTATACTTTGTATGCATATAGGAATGTGGATCTTTGAAAAATAAGGATAATTCTTTTTAAATGAATACTTTGAACGGTTTCCAGATGATTATCATGAGTGTTGCAAGTCAGGTAAATTCACTTATTAGGATTAATATAAACGCATATTTTAAATGCACACGTATAAACAGATGAACTTGATTGTGGTGATATAAATCAGCCTGTAAGCAGTGGTTCATCTGTTGTGGAGGCAACTGATGGTGATGGTGATGGTGATGATGTTGATGATAATAATTCTAATCATGATGATGATCATGAAGTTGATGGTATTGGTAATGGTGATATTGATGACACTGAGCCAATGACTGAGGATAGGAGTCTAGTTAGAGAAACAGTTACAGTGCAAAATAAAAGAATTACATTAAAATTGATTTGTACCTTCCTTGTTGAAATTTATATCAAGCACAAATTGTCACAATCCGCCATGCTATGTATTTGCAACTTGATTTACATTGTGCTGAAGATCGTAGCAAATCCTATGTACCATGTTTTTCCAACTACTCTTTATGGGGTTTTCAAGAATGCTACAGTATGTGACATTAAAAAGGAGAAATACGTTGTGTGTCCTAATGATAGCTGCAACCATCTTTATAGTTTGGAAGAGGCACAAATGCTCAAAGTTTGCAATGTAATAACATTTGGCTATAAATGTGGAAAAGAACTTGGATACATTAAAAAAACTTTCTCACAACAGAAGTGGCATCCATATAAGGTATACTACTTTATTGCACCTTCTGTGTGGCTAAAAACTATGTTTCATAAGAAAGAATTCCGTGACCTGGTTTTAAGTCCACATGAATCAACTTTGGGTATTCAGGATGTATATGATGCAGATATGTGGAAAACCTTTTTATTCAATCCTCTTGATAATACAGAAGCCTTTCTTTCTGACCCCAAAAATATTGCACTTTTGCTCAACATTGACTGGTTTAAGCCATATAGGCGATCCGAATACAAAGTTTCAGCTGTCATGTTGACCATACTAAACTTACCTCGTGAAGAACGTTTTAAAGACAAGTGGACTATGATTGTAGGCATCATTCCTGGTCCTACTGAGCCAAAGGGCAATATTAACACTTATCTCAAGCCACTTGTAGATGATTTATTGTCTTTGTGGGGTGGCCTATCTTTGCACCCAGATGGAAGTATTATCAAAGCATGTTTATTAGGGATTTCAGCTGACTTACCAGCTTTAAGAAAAGTAACTCAATTTTTAGGCCACAAAGCTAATTTGGGCTGTTCAAGATGTACTTTCAGTGCTGAGAGAGAGGCATCATCAAAAGGTTCAACGGGTAATATGAGTTATTATACAAAAATTATGGCACCATCTAGAACTAAAGATCAAGTACTACAACAAGGTACTGAGTTTTGTCAAGCGAAAACTAAAGCAGAATCTTTAGAAATTCAAAAAAGGAATGGTGTACGCTATAGTGAACTTCTTAGACTGCCATATTATGACTTAGTCAGGATGTCAATAACAGATCCCATGCATACTATATGGCTGGGAATGGTTCGTAATGAAATTAAACTCTGTATTTCCAAGCTCACAAAATCACAGTTGACTCGATTCAACAGTCGCATCAAAAATATTACTGTTCCATATGATGTTGGACGTCTTCCCTCTGATTGGAATGATCAGAGTGATTTCAATGGAATGACAGCACAGCAGTGGAAAAACTTCGCCCTGATTTATGCCAGACCCTGCTTTTCCGGTCTTCTGCCACAAAATGCTTATAAAAGCATATGCCTACTGTGCGAAATAGTTGAACTCATTACAAAGCCAGTATTCAATGATGATGACAATTTAAAATTGTATCGACTTTTGCATGAACACCATAAAATTTTTGAAACTGTCTATGGCAAGTGGCAAGTGTCCGTTAACTACCACATGGCATTACATATACCAGAAGTTATTGCTGATTATGGACCACCCCAAGTATATTGGTGCTTTTTTTATGAACGAATGAATGGGATGCTTTCTGATATTTCCTGTAACAATAGAAACATTGAGCTACAAATACTTAATAGAATCTTTCAAAGGTTTACCTTGGATGATAAGTATCTAGGCACTGTGCCACAAGAATGTGAATATGACTCATATACAAAGGCATTGAGACGACTAAAAGTTTCAAGTGCATGTGAAAGTAATCAGAAGTATAATGTCATCGAGCAATACAAGGCAATGCAGTCCCTTTTAAACCCTTCTGAAGATGCTTATAGTTATTACAGAAAAATTGATAATGGAAGTGCAGCTACAGAATGGAAGGTTGTGTTCCTACATCCTAGAAAATATCACATTAAAATGAGTGAAGATTTTTATGTTGAACTTAAAGAGTTTTGTGCCAGTGTCTACGATTATGAAGTTTATTTGAGTGAGTACATTGATAAGTTTGCCAGGTGTATCGTTAATGGAGTTACATACTCATCAGATTACAACAGTTCGGACAGAGGTTCAATAGTGAAAGCAATGTTTGTTTTAACTGGAACACAAGAGCTGCATCCATATTATGGGATTATACGTTTCTTCTTTAGAATAACCATCAGGCATAAACAACGTGAACTAGAGAATATGCCAATGGAATTTATTTACCTGGCATATGTTACATGGATGAACTTTAAGTCACCAGAACGTGATAAACTGTCTGGATTATACATGGTGAATAAGACCTTTTATCATCGTGACCGAATTATCAGTCCCAGACGATTTCTTGGCCGTTGTACTCTAGTCGAGGACAAAAGCTCTTCATTTTTTGTAACTGACATTCCACATTAAATGTTCTATTTCAGTGGTTTATATTGTGTTTGTTTTTGTTTCCATGTGCCTTTCAGTTTGTGTCTATACTTGTGTACATGCAGTGAACATTCAATAGAATATTAATCATTGTATGACCAAGAAACTTATTTGGGTGACTTCATTTGGTAGTAGCATGCAGTACATGGCAGCTGAAGAAAGTACTGATAGTTGTAGTACTGATATTATAAAATGAAACAGCACTTGAAAATCGTATGTCAAATCTTATGAAAATCAGTAAAATCATATGATAAATCTAATGTAGATTTGGGACATTATGATTTGCTAAATCATACACAAAAACATACGCGAATCAAACTCCGATTCCTGTATTGATTACAAATCATTTCAAATATTCCGTTAGATTTTGAATCAATTGAACAATCACAGTTAGATTTTCCAGACACTGAAATCCATAGACAAATCAATAAAATCAATTCAAAATCAATACCGAATCAAAATATGATTCGCGCCTTTTTTTTGCTGTGAGGGCGGGGTGGGGGGGGGGTGGGGGGGTGGGGGAGTATGATCGCGTATCGGGGGGCCCGGGATATAGTACAGTAATAGAGTTCATGCGTGCGGATATCGATAGGCAGCGCAATCGTGCAGCTATATTATAAAATGCGGCCCGAAAGTTATGAATTTATAAATGGAGGGGGGGGGGGGCACGTCCCCCCTTCCCCCTGGATCCGCCGCTGGTCAAGCTGTAATTGCAACTTGATCTTAAGAGACCTTAGCATTTTTTTGATGAAGAAGCCTTGCCTGTGATGCTTAATGAAGCTTTATGTGACCTCTCCGTAATTGTACACCAGTGGACCGTGTATTAAATATAGTACAGTTCCTTGCGTAGTCGTCACTGTGAATATATCACGTTGTCCCTCCAAGTAATTATTCATAACACTAATCCGGTTAGTTTTGACCACTATCGTGAAAATAAGTACATGCAACAATCAATAAGAAAGCTGACTGTTACCGATAATATTCAGTAAGAAATTATCTCTTACTGAACGGTAATGAATAAGAAAGTGTCTTACCAGTTGCTTAACGGTATCGGATAACCGGTATACGGTAAGGACAAAGCTTATCGGTAGTTGACCCTAGGCAACTTTCGGTTTGCTAGTGGTGACTAATGTCTAATGTATGTGCATGTTGACTCTTCCCATGATCAAGGAACTTGAATATCATCATTAACAAAGGCAATACATGTACACACATACACTACTTGAATATAGTTTGTTGATGTCTAGCCATGTCCGAACAAATTAAAATCCTTGTTGGTCTGACATATGTCTGACCTGTGGAGAAAAATATAATCTGCACTGGTCTGAGGTTTTTTTTTTACTTGTGATATAGGATTTTGTTTTTGAGCTACATGTGCCCTTACATATACCTGCAATATCCTTTACTCTTGACATATTCAGGCCATTATTTGGCTTTTAGCTGCCTGGCAGGACTCTCCATCACAACTATCGTGAACTGTTGATGCAAGTCAGGGGTTTCTGCCTGAAGCTTGGATCAGCCAGATGAGGCCAGACAGTGCAGTAATGACGGCAGCGGATGCTGGAAAAATTAAAGTCCCCAACTAAAGGAGATAGCTGCTGTAATCACAAGGTTGCCTGTTGAACCAGGAGTAACCCAAATGGCAGCAGTTGATTGGATAATGGATCCTGCAGCTGGAGAGATGGAGACTGAAGGGGAGGAGACGATGGCGGAAGTTGCAGTAAGGCTATTGGGTCAAACAACTTCATTTACAGCAAAAAACAACATTCATTACAAGCTCAAATCCCTTATAATCTCATGCAGGAAACAAACATGGAGCTTATGTGGAGGGCAGACTAATGTGTGTACACCTGTACACATATTGGGTACTGAAGGCTCCAATAGTGGAGGTGAAAATGGTGGAGGTGTGAGTAGTGGAGGTGCAAATAGTGGAGGCACGAATAATGGAGATGCGAATAGTGGAGGCGTGAATAGTGGAGGTGAGAGTAGAGAATTCGAAGGCACGAGGACTGAAGGCTCGAATAGTGGAGGAGGCACGAGTAGTAGAGGTGCAAGCACTGAAGGTGCAAATAGTGAAAGCGTGAGTAGTGGAGGCATGGTAGGGAAGTGCAAGTTGAGGTAGAGGAAGTGCAAGTAGAGGTAGAGGTAGTGCAAGTTGAGGTAGAGGAAGTGCAAGTAGAGGTAGAGGTAGTGCAGGTAGAGGTAGAGGAAGTGCAAGTAGAGGTAGAGGGAGTGCAAGTAGGGGTAGAGGAAGTGCAAGTAGGAGTGAAGGAGTAAAACCTCAAAACCTAATGCAGCAGTCTGCCCTGATATGGTGGAGTGATAGTACTGAGGCAACATGATCATTTATTATGCACTTGCATTGTTGTTGTTTTTTGATACACAAATGATTGAATTTGCAAGATTCTTTAGCATTGAACATCATTTTCGAACATAGGACTAATTTGTGTACACCTGTACACATTTTACTGCAAAACTTTTACAACCACATGAAAATTTCATATTATATAGTTACTACATCATGCCCTCTATCACTGTCAATATTCATTTGAAAACATTGGACTACTATAGTGAAGCATGTAATATGTGTACAGGCGTACACAAATTAGATCATTTGACTGTAAATATGATTACCAAAACGAAACAACATTTGTTTGCTGTACATACTAAACAAACTATGTGGATAAAATTTGACTCATTGAGAATGTTCCCATCATGTTTGTTTTAATCTCGAACTTTTACAGTGTTCTGCAGTGCTAAGGATTAAGAGTTGTTATTGCAATTAGCCAAAATTACCATATTCATGACATTTTACCACAAATTAACACCAGCATAGGGGCCGGTGTAGATTTTCACAAGTTGAGTAAAATACTCACTGCTGGTATGAGATATAATGCAGCAAAATGAAAGCAGTATTTTGTATACCACTGTACACATTTTAGGATGCAAAAAATTTGTACATTCTGATATAACTAAATAACACTTGCCAAGGACGCTAATATTATATCAAATAATAACCCAAATGTGAGCATAAAAATGAATTTCTTATGATCGAATACGCCAGCTTGCATTGATATTGTTCGTAACCATGGCGCAATCATTTATATAAATGAAGATAAACCGCACTACGCACTGCATTAAATCTAATAGTTGGGACAGCAACCAATTTAATCAATAACACCATGCAGAAAAGAAAAATGAACACATACAAATGTATTTATACACAAAGTGATACATCAAGTACACAGATTACACTGATAATTATATATCATTGATGTATTCCATTTTATTCAACTAATCAGATGTGATGGTAAACACCCGGATTTCAGGAGTGCTAATGGTGCTATAAGCCATAAAGTTTTCTGTCTGAGAGATGGGATGTGACTCAATTTTTTGTCTTATGTCTTGGAGTTGTTGTTCTGTTTGTTCCTTTCGTTTCCTTGTGTCTTGGAGTTGTTGTTCTGTTTGTTCCTTCTGTTTCCTAGTGTCTTGGAGTTGTTGTTCTGTTTGTTCCTTCTGTTTCCTAGTGTCTTGGAGTTGTTGTTCTGTTTGTTCCTTCTGTTTCCTAGTGTCATGGAGTTGTTGTTCTGTTTGTTCCTTCTGTTTCCTAGTGTCTAGGAGTTGTTGTTCTGTTTGTTCCTTCTGTTTCCTAGTGTCATGGAGTTGTTGTTCTGTTTGTTCCTTCTGTTTCCTAGTGTCTTGGAGTTGTTGTTCTGTTTGTTCCTTCCGTTTCCTAGTGTCTTGGAGTTGTTGTTCTGTTATTTCTTTCTGTTTCATTATCTGATATAGTTGTTGTTTTGTTTCTCGAAGTTGTTGGCGCATTATCATGAATACCTGATGATATGAAGAATAATGAATTAATTATCAATGGATCTGGCTATCACTAAATGAACACATTTCTAAGTATAAAACACCACCAGTTTAATTCTATTTTCCTGAATGTCATCCCATAGTAAATAACACATTTTTCCATTAGGACGTTTATGGGACCTACTTACATTTAACAGTACACCAAGGTCATAAGGCTAAAATCCTTCTAATGGCATATTACATGCCATGTTATAGCTGTTAGTATATTCCTTTCATGATGTATATATTCATTAATTGTATAATAGGTCCTAATATGTGAGACTAACGTTTTAACTTGTACTGCTATGCACTGGTTGAAACAATCTAGACATGGTACTACACATTGAAACAGACAATGATAGGAAAGCAAAGCCTTTCAAGAAATTAAAAATCATTGCTGTAGCTGCAAAAATCTATTTAGAATTATATGTTCACATGTGCACAGAGACTCAGACAAGGAGACCATACTACAACAAGTTAAACCACACTGAGCTACTAAAAAAAACTCATTTATGGTTAGTGGTATAATATATTGTCCATTAATATCATTTGCTGCAGATGGTAAAAATAGCCTCACAACCTGTGACTGATTGACCTCACCTTGCTCTGTGGTGTTTTCAGCAATTCAATTATTTCCTTCTTCACAGCATATTTCAGTGCATTATTTCCATCCTGATGAATATGGGTTAAAATAATGTACATCTGTGGGGTGCTTGGTGATGTGGCACACAGATGTACTGAATGCTGATCAGCTGATAAAAATATGGTGCCCAGCTATTTACACCCCAGGTGTCAGTATTATTTAAATGATCTGCTAGTTTACAAACGTTTTTATTTAAAGGAATGAGATAATGAAATTCATTCATTAGAAGATTACACACCTCAACAACTCGCTCATTGAAAGATTATGTTTACCTAATGCCCGGCATTTGACTATGGCAATGTAGGGTGTGCATTCAATAGAGTACAACAATAGTTGGAATGCATGCCAACCTTGTTAGTGTGATTGATATTAGCTCCTGCTTCAATGAGTGATCTCACCACTTCAACATGTCCCTCCTCACTAGCTTTCATCAATGGACTCGAACCATACTGTAATACAAATGCGATCATAACAGGGAGGTGTACAATTTAATCTTCAAGTGCCGAGAATTACCTAAAATTCACTTTGGGTATACCTAACACACTCTATTAGGTTAACCTAACAACGTTTGTTGGGTTAACCTAACATGTGTTTTATTAAAGGAATTAAATTCTTTCATTTAAAGGCAACAACAAGCACGCCCATGATCTATAATATCACAGCTGCAGAGCCAATTGACGAATTGGCCTCCATGTGGTCTTTATCGGCTTCTCTGTAACTTTCCCTTCGATAAAAGCAGATTTCCAATCCTTATACTGTATGAGCGCATAAGGGCATCCATCGCTTTGTCTAATTGCATTCGTTTAAACACTAGCACTTACGCCAGGAACAGGATAGACAACAGCCTTTAATCCAGATGGAGCAGATAGATGCCATCCTGCAACGTTAACACTGTTTGATGCCATATTCAAAATAACAGGCCACATGATGGCATGATAGGTTTACCTAACACTGCCCAAACAATACAATTACAAAAACGTTAGGAAGGCCATAGTAAAAAACGTGAGGTATACCTAACATTTTTACGCAGTTCTCTCGATAGCCAGTAAGCGATTGACACTGATTTTTTGGGCAGTTATTGTTGCGTGTCCAAACACATTGGGAAAGCATGTTTGACAAAGCCAATACAAACCTGATCGGCTCAAAAATCACTATGTTTACCTAATAAACGTATAGTTTACCGAATGCCCGGCACTTGCAGATTAAATGATGTGTTAGTTCCTCTTCACTGCATGCATATACAAATACGCATTACAGGAGGTATAGCAGGGGAAGCGTTGTGACTATTTCAAATGGACACAGATTTGTAGCACTATGGCAATGGAGGGGTGTGGACTCCAGCCATCCTGTAATACAAATGTGATCATAACAAGGAAGGGTTGGGTGAGGTGGGCAAGAAGAGGTGTGGCTTTGTTGGGTACACATGACATCACCAACTACCTCCTACAGGATGATGAATGTACCTAATGCCTGGCACTTGTGATTTGCTAGTTCCTCTGGGGGACAAGGTGAGGGTGTGGCCTTGCTAGATACACTAAAATCTTACATTTTATAAAGCTGCTAAAACATTAGAACTTAAAGTCCAGCAGGGAAATGAGGGTTGGAGGAATTTTGACATCTTGGGGGACAATGTATTCCTCAGGTAGCATTAAACGATTAACGTCAGAATATTTTTTGTTTTATTAAAATAGAGTTGTCCAATAACAACTACACAAGGCAGCAGAGGAACTTAGGTAGCTGGAAGGGGTTCCAACAACATAATCTGATCACCATAGGGGAGGGAGGGGTCCATAGTACGAGTGGTAAAGCAATCACCATGGAAAAGAGAGGGTCCATAGGGTGAGTGGTACAGCCATCACCATGGGGAAGCGAGGGGTCCATAGGGTGAGTGTTACAGCCATTACCATGGGGGAGGGGGGGGGGGGTGCATAGTGTGGGTGGTACAGCCATCCTCATGGGAGAGGGAGGGGTCCATGGGGTGAGTGGTACAGCCATCACCATGGAGGAGGGAGGAGGGGTCCATAGTGTGAGTCCATTGGGTGACTGGTATAGCCATCACCATGGGGGTGGGACGGCTCCATAGAGTGAGTGGTATAGCCATCACCACTGGGGAAGGGAGGGGTCCATAGGGTGAGTGGTACAGCCATCATCATGGGAGAGGGAGGGGTCCATAGTGTGAGTGGTACAGCCATCACCATGGGGGAGGGAGGGGTCCTAGGAACCAGGAGCTGTTGTCTTCATATGGCATCATACATGAACACATGTATCTACTAATTGTACATAAGTACACATCACAAAATGGAGCCTCCCTCACCCCCACTCTTCAGCCAGCTGATGCTATGATGATGGTGGATCCAGGTGGGTAGGGAAAGTGGGTGCCCATAGAACCACTTCTTGATGACCAGTTATATTGCATACTGACACAATCCAATATCACCCCCAAAGACATCTCAAAATGAATTTAAAAAAAATTAAAGAGGAATAACCACAGATGTGTCTGTATTCATGTACATATATCTACTGGTGCTCGGATTTACAGTACATGCGCTGCAACCTCACCTCCTCCCCAGGCCTTACCCCATCATGACATAGATGATAAAGTCCTCCCAAGACTACACATGAAGAGGTGGGTGGTGGGAGGACTTGGTTGCCACTGGAACCCAACAGGTGTTTATAGTTGGTGTTGCTGATGTGCATGGTGTTGTTGATTAATTACAAATTTCAGATATTAAATAGAATTTCCCCAATGTGATTGGCTAATTCACAATGTTGAAATTGTAGTACAAAACTATCACAGGGCAGGAGTGGGGTGATTGTGACCTGAGCACTTAGAATGCCTCTTCCTGTGTAATACATTGGATGGTACCTATGCTTTGTTATGGTCTAAGTTGGTTAAGTGCTGTACTGGTGTAGTGGTTTAGGATGATGACATTGAGTATTGGAAACATGTAGTAATATCCAAGCACATAGGATATGTACATGTGTACAGAAATGTGACCTGTATACAATAAACTTATCAATAAAGCATGTACCTTGCAATAAGAAGTCAATGCGTACATGTACTTGCATAAGAGCATAACACAATATCACTTACAACTGCTCTTGCTATATTTACATCAGCACCTGCTCCCACCAAGGTCTGCACTACATCATGATGACCATTATAACATGCCATATACAATGGAGTTATATTGTTCTGGTAAGGATTGAAGGTATAGAACAAATCAAACATACATGTCATGTAACCATCTCCATGCATGTGTACAGCAGTATGCATGTTGGGTAAAAGTGAAGAGAAGGGATGAGGGAGGGAGGAAAGGTAATGGAGGTCATGAAAAGACATCTCCAAAATGAATAACCGTATATGCACATGTACATACACTTTTATTTACACTAACAATAATGTAATGGTATTAATTTATCTAATCAGTGCAGACGCCTGTCCATAAACAATATATGTGACTTCTTGCATGCATATATGTGTGCACGTGTACACATACAGTATATGCATGCATAAAGTCACATTTATTATTTATTGTCTAAGGATCATCGGAACCTACGAGAGTAGGTTCCATATAGGAATCCTGCAGTATCATGAATGTTATAAAAAACGTCACTCACGTCTAGCGGGACAGCCAAGAGTCGGGTCGCTTCGCTTTTAGTGGCAATCGAGCGATATCTAAAAGGAGATTAGTTCTGCGTTGAATCTGTGTCATAAGACGGTGCACTTTTAGAGAACAAAAATACTCGTCCCCATCGTCCGTACCCAGTCCCCCCTAAAATTTCTCCTCCGTCGTCTTCTTCTTATTCTTCCTTCGGGATAGTATAACTCACGACAGGAACGTGTGTAAAGCATGCCAAGTGTACCAATCGCTTCAGGATGTGTCCTCAGGTGTCTGTTAGTCGCCTAACAGATCGGGCAATTAGCTGAAGTGAGTAGTCACTTATTTGGTGTTGATCTACAAATGGCATATTACATCAGCTATCGAAATGTTCATGACGCACCGGTATAAAATAACCAGCGTTATCAAATTCGATGGTTTTACCATGCAATTGCAAGGACAATTCTGATTCCATTCGAGCAAAATAAAAGTGGAAAGATCCAGATGCTGCCAGATCTGCCAAACGAGTTCATGTCAAGCGCGGATCCAAAAGGACCAACAAAACGACCACCCAAAGGTACGTTACAACATCGACAAATGTTGGATCCATAAATTATGAGCATGCAATGGATATCGCTAAAATGGAAGGATTATATTCTGTATTAGTTACAGTGGTAGACACTGCGTCTCTCTCTGCTTTATAGTCACATGCGCTGTGTAATAACACCAAAGTAGCTTACGTCAATTTAGTAATGTATTCGGTACACGGTTTATCTGATAATGGTGTGAGATCAGTTTACTTGGAGTACATTTATCCAAATTATTAGAGGAAATCCACCAATAATGGATAATTTCAACTTTAATCCTTTGCCCTAAACTTAAGAAATGTTAAAAAAACGTGAGACATGCATAATAGGGGTCGGAACGACTGATAAGTATATGGTTAATAAATCAAGCCAGAATACCTAAAATGCATTAAGTTATTCTTTATTACATGCATACATATGCAAAACCAGCAAAGTTACCGACACTGGATAGTGGTAACTTAATTTAATTCATAGTTTCTATTGGCCCTCAGTGGTCAGATTGCAGAGATAAAACTCCGTGCACGTTTCAAGATAGCATACACGAAAGTCTGTAAAATGAACCACATAGCTAGTTACGAATGTCAATGTATTGCAGACCAGTTAGGTCTACATACATCTGAAGGCTCATTGGCTGTTACCAATGGTGTCGAGCTCGGTGAATAAGCCGTTGTACCATTTCGTTCAAGACAAACCAGTTTTTTGTACCAAATGACCCACCACGTCGCTCAATCAACGACTTGGCAGACCTCAGTAAGTCGCGCTTACTTACTCCAACCCCTTGGTCATTTAACCATGTACAACACTTAACCAAACCAGCTTCTTCTTCAGGATTCATTGTACATTTGGAGCCATGCGGACAGCGATCGATAGGTTTCGGGTCGTGAACAAGCCTATACATGATTGCATAAGGGATACCGCTTGTTATGCTAGCTTCCTGAATGGAGCAAACCTTTTCCCGAGCCTTTTCTGCCCAAATCCGTGCAACGTTGCGGTCATATGGCATTTCTCAGTTACAAGAATTAAAGAGGTTGTGCGCTTCTCAAAGCTAGTGTTGACGATCCGTTAGCTAATTTATCAAACAAAAAGCATAGCTCTGTTCAGGAGGCCATGTTTCACATAAGTTAAAGAAACCATTAAACCAGATTAATAGATACGCAATTGGTGAGAGTGTAAAAGTGAATAATTGTTAAGTTGTACGGGCCTATTGTCACCAAATGGTCACAATAAGGCATACCTTTTTATTACTATTAATTATATGTGTTCGGAAAATGTTGAGTTCTTTATACTTAAAATTTTCAACACATACAAGATGATCTTTTAGTACTGCAAAAATTGAGGCAGTTTCGATTTCCTATCAAGCATAGTAAATAAACAAAGTTAAACTTGATGGAAAAAAAAAGTTGAAATCTTCCTATCAGTAATGCATATAATGAAGTATCTCTATTGATTGAAATTTTGAGGCTATAGGCCACATAACGGTTAGAGAATTTACTCTGTTTGGCAGCTTGGAAACCTATTTTATTTCATCTAACTGTATTAGGAACACAGGAACAATCAAGACAAATTTACATGTTCCAAGCTGTGCATAGATAAAAAATTCATACCCCAACATAAACAATTCATAGCCCACAACCTAATTGTGAATTTATTCATTTAATCCAAATACTCATATTACGGTCAAACAGCCCTTGCCAAAGGAATGTCGAAGCAAGACATTAGAGTTGGTCATTCTGTATGGGTTTATGCCAAAATTTTTGACAGCGACAGAGAGGTGGAAAAATGGAGTGAGAGAAACTTTGGAGCTCGTGGGGGGAACACTATGCTGTTAGGAAAAGTCAAAGAAATGATTATTTCCACTGATTTTGTTGTCTATTTTCCTTATGACACCACAGAAATGGAAGTCGGCAAGAAACATATTCATGTACTAACTGACAGCTATGAGATATGGCAGAGGCATTTTGTGCGTAAGATACCGAAAGGTCAGAGGTCACGTGCGGAAGCAGCGGAACTGATTCAGGCAGCGACGATGAGATCGAACAGGAGGAAGGAGAAGAGCAGGAAGAAATGGATAGTTCTAACCTCATAACCTCTGCTAGTAATGTTCTACCTTGGGTTTTTGAGCCAATTTTTGAAGATCCCCGCTCGGTGATGTACCCCAATATCAAGCCAAAACTTCGGTGTGGTGAGCTTCATTATAACGACAGCTCAGTTGATACCTCACTGATTTGGATTTTATTTACAAAATACTTTCCTATTGCTTTTGCGGAAGAGTGTATCATTCCTCAGACAAATTTGGCAACTGAGCTTGATGACGAGTGGACAAGTCCGTTAACCATTGGTGAATTTCTGAAATTTCTTGGAGCTATTTGCTTTATGATATGCTACCCTTTGGTTGGTAGTCGTCGTCGTTATTGGCATTGGATGGGTGATGAAATATTTCCTGCAGCTAATTTAGGACAGTTTATCCAGTGGAGGAGGTTTGAACTGATTTTTAAGTATCTAACTCTTGGAAACAATGGACTACCAAATGATAAGTTGCGGTACTGGCGTGAATGGTTATTGGCTGTTAAAACATGTTTTCAGTGTGCCTTGATACCTGGTCGCAACATTATTTTGGATGAATCAATGATCAGAAACAAGAATTTTAAAGCAGCTGCTTGTGTTATATATATTAGGCGAAAGCCTGAACCTTGGGGACACGAGTTATGGACTGTTGTAGATAAGGAAAGTGGTATTTGTACTAATTTTGAATTAAATGAGGGAAAAGATATTACTCGACAGCTGAAATACTTTGCAGAGTTTGGGGCTACAACTGCTACTACTCTTCGTTTATTGGAACCGTACTTTGAAATTCATCGCCTTGTGTTCATCGATTCGTGGTTTCAATCTGTAAAAACTGCAACTGAATTGAAGAGACGAGGGTTAAACAGCCTTGGTGTTGTGAAGACTGCCCACAAAAACTACCCCCGAGAAGATCTCGAGGCTAGGTGCATGAATGAGGCTGGTGCAATAGCTTCTGCACATGTCAATATCCTTGATGATAATGTACTTCTTCAACTGCAAGCTCTAGTGCCCCTGCAGGGACACCTTATACTAGACCATGTGGGAAAGAAATACCAAGACCTGATATTGTAGAATTATGGTATGATTCATATGGAGCAGTTGATGCTTTTAATCATTGTAATGTAGGTGGTGGTAAGAATGGCTGGGAACATCACTTAAAAGTTCAAGAACGTCCTAATCTTCCTCTATTTTCTGGAATGATGTCACTTATAGATGCAAATATATATCGAAGCATGACATACTTCTTTCCACAGGCACATAGTAAAACTACCCATGTAGAAATGCGTCAAATGCTTGTCAAAGCACTTCTAATGAATCCATTGACTGTTGTGCTACCAGAAAAAAGGACATTATCTCAATCTACTGAGCACATACCAGCATTTTTTGGTCATGATAAAAGAAAGCGCTGTGTTATGTGTTCACGCAAAGGTCCTGAAAGAGAGACGAGCTTGTCTGATATGTACTGTACTTATTGTGGTGTTGACGCTGGTACATTTTGTCGGCATTCTAGTGGTCGCAAATGCTGGGAAGAGCATATTAATAATGGGGTTCCATCAAGGAAACGCAGAAAGTCAGTATCTAATGACTAGAAATGTTGAATCTACTTTGTTAAAACAACAGTTGTTTTTGTGGACCATACCATGTGGTAACCTTGATAAAACAGTGAATAATGTTTACCCTCATTATAGTTTTCCAACTCTTTCCTTCACTTTGATTTAAAATTCATTCCTTTGCATCTGTTTTAAAAATTTTTGTATACTTGTGTTGTCCAATCATTCTTCTACCGTTTTGTTCCAGTTTTTATTTAACACTTGCTTGTTTCATACAACTATATATCATTAAACTTAGTGTCACCATTTGATGACACTAACTTTCTTATTGTCACCAAATGGTGACGTTATACAACTTAACATTAATCCATTATCGGTGCTGATCCAATTGAGGCGAATTTACTCTATATGGCTTCGTTTTTGCCAGTGCTTTTAACCTTTATCACCCTTTGGTCTCAATGGAGGTAGTCTGGAAACTAGTATAATGGTACACCTCAACAAATTTGCGAATTCTAAAATAAATCTGTCATGATCGTACAAGTTGACGATTTTGGTACCTGGGTCTGAATGTTTCAAGAACTAAATACAATACCGAATCCACCAGAAAAATTTAAATAGGAAAAATGAAATAGACCTATATTAGCATGCACATTTAAATATGACAACATGTTGCAAATTTTTAGTCTATTTCATTTTTCCTTTTCAATCAGAAGCCTTGTTCCCTTTCTTTTTACACCACCATCACCTTTGATTCCTAAATACCACCAACCTTCTCGTATAGAGAATTGTTTTATTACTTGTAAAATAAGAGACACACTGTTGGCTTTTGGCTCAAATTGCCTGTGTAGGGGATGACTTAAAGGGAAAAACCACATATGTGTCTTCATACATGTACTGTACATGCATCTACTGGAGCTTGGATTTACAGTACATGTACATGCATGCACTGATTACATGCACCCCCCCCCCCCCCCCCCCCATCATGACATAGCCATGGATGATAAACTTAAAAGTCCTCCCAACCAATGACTACACATGAAGAGGTGGGTGGTGGGAGGAGTTGGTTGCCATGGAACCCAATAGGTGTTTATAGCTGGTGTTGCTGATGTGTTGTTGTTGATTAATTACAAATTCTGTTATTAAATAGAATATTCTCTTGGTGATTGGCTAATTCAGAATGCCGATATTGTAGTACAAAACTATCACAGGGCAGGAGTGGGGTGATTGTGACCTGAGCACTTAGAATGCCTCTTCCTGTGTAATACATTGGATGGTACCTATGCTTTGTTATGGTCTAAGTTGGTTAAGTACTGTACTGATGTAGTGGTTTAGGATGATGACATTGGGTATTGGAAATATGTAGTAATATCCAAGCACATGAGATATGTGCATGTGTACAGAAATGTGACCTGTATACAATTCATTTATCATTAAAGCATGTACCTTACAATAAGAAATCAATGTGTACATGTACTTGTATAAGAACATAACACCCTACCACTTACTGATCTTGCTATATTTACATCAGCACCTGCTCCCACCAAGGTCTGCACTACAACATGATAACCATTCTGACTTGCCACATACAATGGAGTTACATTTTTCTGGTAAGGAGTGAAGGAATAGAACAAATGAAACATACATGTCTTGTAACCATCTCCATGGATGTGTACAGCAGTATGCATGTTGGGTGAAAGTGAAGAGAAGGGATGAGGGAGGGAGGAAAGATAATGGAGGTCATGAAAAGACTTCTCCAAAATGAATAACCATATATGTACATGTACATACACTTATATTTGCACCTAACAATGATGTAATGGTATTGATTTATCTACAAGTTAAGAAAAACATTCTCTAACGAGAAAGTTGGTGGGATATCGGAATTGGAGGCAAAGGTGGTGTAAAAAGGAATTGAACAAGGTTTTGGGAAATAAAATATGAGACAAGAATCCTATGTTTAGCACTTTTTTTTGGTTCTGTTACATATGCACGTGCTAAATATAGGATTTTTTTGTCTCATGTTTCTTTTCCCAAGACCTTGTTCCCTTCCTTTTTACACCACCTTTGCCTCCAATTCCTTTCTCCCCAATTTCAATTACCGTCATGAGCAGACGCCCGCTTTTGTTCAGGATCAGCATTGTACCAGACGCGGGAGAACTCTAACTCGTCGAGCGTCTCGATTTTGGAGGTATTCCTCTCGTCATTTAGCTCTCCTCTTTTTTTGACGTGAAGGCAATGCATTTTGATTAAAAAAACTTCGCTAGCCAAAAGTGTGGTCTAATGCGATCAAATGAAATTCCCACTTGCACAATTCTAATTATACATGAATGGGCCTTGGTATCGCTGGCCGTTTTCCGATAAATGATAGCCGATAATTATGGCCTAAAATCCGAGTGACGATTATATCGATAAATATCGCCAATCGATACGTTTCCTGGAGGTGGAGCAAATAGTTAATTACATGTTATCCGTAACGTGCTTACGTGCAGTTTTAATGGCAATTGCGAATCTGTATAAGACTGGAACAGTTGTTCTCTGTAAGTGGGAGGAAGGAGGCAAGATTAGTTGGCTTCCCGCGAAGATTCTTTCCCACCCTGTCCCAAGTAAACCTGGGGGGCAGTGGAAAGTTGAAGGATGACACGTGACTTTCAGTCATGTTACGATGATTAAGGAAACTGTTCTCATAGTGTCGTATTAAATGAAGAGGAATTTAGACTCATCAGTAACACGGAATCGGATGTATCAACACGAACTCCAACTTAATTTACTTCATCCACAAATCAAGTGGATGTTACGGAGAAGCGGTTGATCCCATGGAAAAATCGCAAAGGCTGGTATTAAAGTGACCAGCGAAGTATGGAACTATTTTTCTGAACCAACCTATCAACTTTAGCACAGGTTACGTTTTGCACAGTTGAAGTTCATGGGAAGCCTTGCATGTCTAGTTTCAAATACTTCGGATCTTCACAGCCCATGGCAAACCATTTAGCAACTAAGCATCCAGAAATTAAAAAATCTGACAGAAAAAAAAGAAGAAACCCAAAATGAATCAATTTGGTAGCCAATCCATTTGAATTAGCTCGAACACAGGCACAAACAATATCGGAAAAAATAACTCCATATTAATAAAAAAAACATGTTAAATTTACAACAACCTCATCCTCGGTGTCTGATTGGATTGCAGAGTGCTGTTTACCTTTACAAACTGCTTGTTCACCGCAATTCTTAGAAATACTTCGCCATCTGGATCCAAAATTACCACACATCAATGAAAACGATATAAAGGCAACCATTCTAGAGAAGCATATGCAAGTAGTAGAAAACCTCAAATCACGCTTACCTGCATGCTCGTGTTGCCTCTACTATTGACTTTTGGTCGCGATTAGATCGTAAAGGGTTTGGCACTGTAACTTCACATTGGATTACTTTTAATTGGTCATTGGAAGAAGCTGTCCTTGGAGCAAAGTCTCTTGATTGTGTCATTGCATTTAATGATGAGGATCACGAATGGGAAGTTCCCAGAGAAGATGCTGCAAATGTGGCCGAGTTTTATATTGGCTTGCTTGAAGAGTTCAATTGCACAGGGCACAGCAACACAACAGATTCACCATCAGTAATGGAATCATTTAGAAGACTTCTACAGCAAGGTATATTATTATTTTACAAGGTAACATTGATTCTATTTATATACCATTTCTCTGATTTCTTTAGGTGCTGGTGTTCAGGGAATGAGATGCTTAGCACATTGTCTCCATAATGCGATCAAAAAAGCATGTGGTGCTCCTCTTATAGAGAGGGATATTAGGTTGCTACGGACACTGTGCAAGGAGATTTAAAAATCTAGCATTTTATCTGGACAGCTTGCTAATCTTGCACAAGCTAATGGAAAGAAGAAGTGCAAAGTTGTGCTTAACTGCAAGTGGCGCTGGGGGTATTCATTGAAAATGATACAAAGATATTTTGAATTAAAAGTGGAAATAAACCAGTTGGATACATCTGAAGTCCTTCAAGCTATAACAGAGGCAAGATTGCAAGAACTTGGGGATATGTTGCAAGATTGTGTCAATCTAATTTTCTTTATTGAAGGCAGTCGTTATGTCACTTTGAGCTGTGTACCTTTTGCATTGTACTATCTCCTACAACACCTTGAACCTAAACGTGAAGATGATGTGTCTATTGCTACTTCTCGTTCAACCCTTTGTAAGTATGTTTTAGAAAAGTATCCTATGTATCCAGTTCACTACCTTGCTGCCTATCTTGATCCACAATTCAAGAATTTGGAACCTTTTGTTCAACCAGTGGAGCATGCTGCAAAACTTCATGGCATTGCAGAACTATTGGATGATCGTATGTGCACATTATGCAGTAATCAGCCACTTCCCACACCAGATATTTCAGAGCAGCGACAAGAACCAGCTGAGGAACCACCAAGAAAAAAAAGGCAAGATCAATATTCTGCAAAAAATGAGAGCTGATCATAGTGCATCCTTGCATGTATCTCAGGCCTCAGTTTTATCTGTAGATGATGCTCTTAAGGAGGAAATGCATAAGTACAGAAGTGTGCTGCAAATAGATATTGATTCTTGTCCTCTCAAATGGTGGAAAGAGCATGAGACGCAATTTCCTCATTTGAGCAAAGTTGCACGTGAAGTGTTGGCTATCCCAGCCACTTCTGCACTCAGTGAGCGAGTTTTTTTCAAACTAGCTGTAAGGAAAGGCTCTCACTAGGTGGTGATGTAGCCAATGCCTGTTTATTTCTGAGCTTTAACTCTAAGGCCAACAGGAGGAATGAGTAAATCAGTTGTTCGTTTTTTAATTTTTTTTTAACTTTTGTATTCCGCCACCCATGACTCCATGTAACTTTTCATTATTGTAATTTCACTTTTATCAGTTGAACAATTAAAAAGCCCATCCGTGTACTCATAGCTGAATTAAGTATTCAGTCGGGCCTGCGCTGATTATTATACATGCACTTAAAAAAATTTAAATCGATGTGTCGATTATCTAAATTTTGTCGATGTGACATAAACCCATTTACGATTCTCGATTATCGGCTCATTTCGTCCCGAAAAGTTCAATACTCGAGGTTTATCGATACCAAGGCCTATACGTGAACGTTGCCATTAGAAGACGACAACGACGACGAAGAATTGGCCTGGGGACGAAGAAAACCTTTGTTCTCTTAAAGCAAACAATTATAACACTGGAACAAAACATTAAAAGGACCGTCTTTGCTTCTGGTTCGATAGCAACAAAGAGATACACTATCCGTTTCTTGGTCATAGGCGGCACAAGGGGGTGTGGTGGAGCGCTGTAAGCTCTCCCATCTGCCCCAGAAGCTTTCACACTTTACGCTTCAAATCCCGCTAAAAATTAGTCGGCTGCCGTGCGAATACATGTACATGACGATGATGTACCGACGATATATCCCCCCCCCCCCCCCTCCTCCCTCACCGAAAAAAAAAATGGCCCGTATTTAGACGAGCGTATCTTCGTACTCGTTAACGCATCCATGTACATGTTAAAACATTTCAGGAAAGAACTGGTACTCCAACAGGATTTGCACGCAGCTGCGTTCACAATTACGTCGATACGCTAGTTTATTAAAACACGGGCCATTCTTACGGTGGGGGCGGAGGTGGGGATATATCGCGGTATGGATCTTATATTGAAGTTACTTGCGTTACTCATAACGCACACGCATCTATATACCATTAATTAGAATATAACTCAATGTAATAAAATTGCTGTACTACCAAATATCTAGGGGGGCTGAATGATTCATGTACGTCGTTTCGCTCGTTATATTACTTGACGTGAAGGTGTTTTGAGAAATACAACTTCACTAACAACAGAGGTTACACCAAACAACACGAAAGCGTTTTACTCTAGTTGTTCGCTATTTATACATTTATTAATAAAGCATGTACCTTGCAATAAGAAGTCAATGTGTACATGTACTTGTATAAGAACCTAACACCATATCACTTACTGATGTTGCTATATTTACACCAGCACCTGCTCCCACCAAGGTCTGCACTACATCGTGAAGACCATTCTGACTTGCCACATACAATGGAGTTGTATTGTCCTGGTAAGGAGTGAAGGAATAGAACAAATCAAACATACATGTCATGTAACCATCTCCATGCATGTGTACAGCAGTATGCATGTTTGGTGAAAGTGAAGAGAAGGGATGAGGGAGGGAGGAAAGATAATGGAGGTCATGAAAAGACATCTTCAAAATGAATGACCATATATGCAAACGTACATACACTTGTATTTACACCTAACAATGACATAATGGTATTAATTTATCTAATCTGTCACGCACGATTTGGTCCGCGTCTAATTTCGGTCCGGCCGGAAATAGCTGCCGGAAATTGTCCGGCCGGACAATTTTAAGTGCTCAATTTTGTCCCACCGGGCATTTTTTGGTCCCATGTAGTTTTTTTCCTTTGGAAGGTGTCGTCAGAATCAGGGACGGACGAAGATAACACTCTTAATTGAACTGGCCTACAGTTATAAGGTCAATGGAAAGTACCCTGAAGGATGCGATGCAAACAAGAAACGATCAATCAGAGAAAAGGCGGAAAAGATTTTCTTAAAGAATGGCTAATCGTGGACTAAAAGAATAATGAATGGAACGACTAAGGTGCGTGCAGCATGTAACTACGTGTTCTTGGTGGCAAAATGATTCTTATCCACTCTTTGGTCATCGTTGATAAGCATGGTAGTAGGAGACAAATTATGACTATAGAATCCCTCATTACAAGGATGCGAAGTGTGCGTTGTTTGCATCGAATGTATAGCGTATGATTTTAGGGTCTTAGGATAACTCATCCGATTTCACCCGTCGTCGCTCTTTCGCATGTTTACTGAAATAGGTTGTGAGGCTCATTTTGGATGCATGTGAGAAGCAGAGGATTCCACATTCCTGCCATTCTGACCCTACGCCTGGCCATCTGGGAACAAAACGTACCATCAAAGGGATTAGAGAACGTTTCACATGGAAAGGACTCAACAAAGACGTTTTTCGACTAGTAATGGTTGCAATTAGTCATGCACATTTACTGACATGTTTTTACAGGTAGCATCCTGTGAGGCTTGCCAGAAGGATTCTGATAAACTTGTTGTTACTTCTACTGAACTTCATCCTGTTCACTTGGTATCATGTAGCAATTGACTTTATTGGGCCGATTTCGCCAATTTCATTATCAGGATACAGGTCAGCTCTTTTTTTATTTTTTTTCCAAGGTATACAAGGAATGCTTGCTTTCACAGGATAGATTACACTTTATTTTTTACTTGTATGTATTGGTGCATTCTTACACTGCGTGATCACTTTTCGAATTGGGTTGAAGCGGTTGCAGTTCCAACCAAAGAGGCACATCTAGTGGCAAGTGCACTATGCAAGGTATATGTTGATCATTCATTGTAATGCATACATGTATATCTAGATATTCATGCGCATGGGATTGCCCAGCATTTTGACAACAGACAATGGTTCTGAATTAAGGAACAAACTGAACAATGTAATGATGAAACAGTTGGGGATATGACACTGCCTAATTACTCCTTACCATCCACAGGTACACAAAGTGTATAATTTTAATTTAAAGTTCCACATAAGTCTTTTTTTGAGTATAGTTAAATGGTCTTGAAGAATGATACTATCAAACTTTGCAAAGAATGCTTTCAAAAGCAGTGATGGGACATAAGGAGATTTGGGATCAACTCATTGATTCAGCATACAACACTTTGCAACTAATTACACTCCATTTGAAGTGAAGTTCAGAAGAAAGGCGAGGATATACCTATTGATGCAGACCTGGAATCTATTTGTGAACTTGCCAAAGCTTGATTTTTAATTTACATTGTACTTAAAACTTTTTTAGTTCAGCAAAGGAACCAAACACAGCCAACCACATGGAACATGTGTCCATACAAAGACAAAGGATTTTGAAGATTGTGAAGTACAATATCCTTGTTGCACAGGTATAAAGTATACATATTATACTGTGGCATCATGTACACTTTTGCTCCTAGGCTAAGCAAAAGCAGCAATGTGATGCCAAACACGCTAGAGCCTCATTGTTTGAAATTGGTGCTAAGGTGGTTAAAAAGGATTATCTTCGGAAAAAGAGGGAGGGAGGGAAATTGGACCCCAAATGGGTTGGGCCATACATTATAACTGAAAAGTTCAGCAAAGGATTTTACTCCTTGCAATCTGTTGCAAATTCTTCTGACTGTATCAAGCGTGTGAATGGTGCACACCTTAAGATGTTCTATAAAATACCCACAAGTCTCATGTTATATTTATGTGATACTTATATGCTGTTTATTTTGTACTTTTATCTCGGACAAAAACAGGCCGCCTAAAGTGATCTGTCCAACGGACCAAAACAGGCATAGTGGGCAGCCTGAAATGGTCCGGCGGACCATTTCAGGCAGCTTGATTTGGTCTGCCGGACAATTTCAGGCAGCCTAATTAGGTCCGTTGGACCATTTCCGGGTAGGACAAAATTAGGCGTGACAAATCAGTGCAGATTCCTGTCCATAAACAATACATTTGACTTCATGCATGCATATATGTGTACACGTACGTGTGTATGTATCATACACATTTATGTACTAAGATTCATAAAATAAAAGACACATTGTCCGTTTTTTGCTCTTTTTGATGACTTAAATGGAAAAACCACAGATGTGACTTCATACATGTACATGTGTCTACCGGTGCTCAGATTTACAGTGCATGTACATCATGAACTGATCACATGCAACCTTTCCCCATGCCTTACCCCATCCCATCATGACATAGCCATGGATGATAAAGTCCTCCTAACCAATGACTACACATGAAGAGGTGGGTGTGGGAGTTGGTTGTCATGGAAACCAATTATATGGCGTTAGCTCATGATTTGATGTAAATAAAGAAAACCACAAATTCGATTGGTTAATAGATAAAGGTTTGAATGATCTGTAATAACTTTATATAGCATTAGAAGATGCAGGGTCATAGCGACAGGGGTGGGGGTAGGGGGGAGGGTGTCAATGGGTCAAATGACCCCCTTTCCCCTGCAAAGAAGGTCACCCGTGACAAACTATTTACATGTGCGTTCATACATACATGTACGACTGATTGTTTTTAGTGCAATGTCTGCTGTTAGAATTGGGTCCCTCTTAGGATGGATTACATTACTGCTATGTCTGTTGCAGTAATGTAGTCCATCTGCAATTGCGTCCATTGGGTCTGGGAGAAGACTAGGACTTTTTAAGTAAACTTACATATATCCGACCCACCTCTTTCAAAATTATGGCTAACGCCCTGGGATGTGCATCTAATAGAATACAATGATAGTGTGCATGTACATTATGCCAACCTTGTTAGTGTGATTGATATTAGCTCCTGCTTTGATGAGTGATCTCACCACTTCAATATGTCCCTTCTGACTTGCTACCATCAATGGACTCCAACCATTCTGTAATACAAATGTGATCATAACAGGGATGGTTGGGTGAGGTGGGCAAGGAGAGGGTGAGGCTTGGTGGGCGAGTTATGGCTTTAGTAGGTGCAGGGCCATGGGGAGTGGGGGGTGGGGGTGTCACATGACATGGATATACAGCACCTACAGCCCCAAGGAACCAGGAGCTATTGTCTTGATATGCCTTCATACATGTACACATGTATCTACTGGTACTTGGATATAAATGTACATAAGTACACACCGCACAATTGGAGACCCCCCACCATCACTCTTCAACCAGCTGATGATATGATGATGGTGGATCCGGGTGGGTAGGGAAAGTGGGTGACCATAGAACCACTTCTTGATGACCAATTATATTGCATACTGACACAATCCTACCACCCCCAAAGACATCTGCAAAATGAATAAAACTTAAAGGGACAAATCACAGTCATGTCTTCATACATGTACATGTATCTACTGGTGCTCAGATTTACAGTACATGTACACACATGCACTGATCACATGCAACCTCCCCATGCCTTACCCCACCCCATCATGACATAGCCATGGATGATAAAGTCTTCCCAACCAATGACTACACATGAAGAGGTGGGTGGGGAGGTGTTGGTTGCCATAGATGTTCATGTAGCTGGTGTTGCTGTCAATGTGTTGTTGTTGATGAATTAAAAATCCAGTTATTGAATATCCCCAAAGTGATTGGCTAATTCAGAATGTCAAGTGGGGTGATTGTGACCTGAGCACTTAGAATGCCTCTTCCTGTGTAATACATTGGTCGGTTCCTATGCTTTGTTATGGTCTAAGTACTGTACTGGTGTAGTGGTTTAGGATGATGATATTGGGTATTGGAAACATGTAATAATATGGGAGCACATGAGATATGTACACGTGTACAGAAATGTGACCTGTGTACAATAAACTTATTAATAAAGCAATAAGTAAATGTAGTTGTATAAGAACATAACACCATATCACTTACTGATGTTGCTATATTTACATCAGCACCTGCTCCCACCAAGGTCTGCACTACATCATGATGACCATTATAACTTGCCACATACAATGGAGTTGTATTGTCCTGGTAAGGAGTGAAGGAATAGAACAAATCAAACATACATGTCATGTAACCATCTTCATGCATGTGTACAGCAGTATGCATGTTGGGTGAAAGTGAAGAGAAGGGATGAGGGAGGGAGGATGATAATGGAGGTCATGAAAAGGCATCTCCAAAATGAATAACAGTATATGGGCGTTCATGCTTGAAAGCATCATGTGCATACACCTCTGCAATTATCTAATACTGTTACTCCAATCCAGACACATGTCCATAATCAATGTATGTGACTTCATGTGTGCATGAGTACAGAATTGAAAGCTACGATTACACAACATTAGACAGAAGAGAAGGGATGAGGGAGGGAGGAAAGATAACACAGCAATGAGCTACATGTACAATTAGTTAATGCCCACAACCTTCACAGTAACGTGAGGGTGCAGCTGATCCCTCCCTGTATATGAGGGCAGAGGGAAGGGGAGGGTTTGTGTGGTACCTCTGTTTACAAGGGATAAAGGACCTGTTGAGCAAAACCTCATCACTTACATATTTTGCTATATTCACTCCAGCACCAGCTCCCAGCAAGGTCTGCACTATATCATGATGACCTTCCCTACATGCCACAAACAATGGTGTTCTGTTTTCCTAAGAGGGAAATAACGGTAAGCTATTATGAACAATTGCCATGTGCAGAATGGCATAGTTATTGCAGTTGCATCAGTACTATGCATTTGTACATATCACATTCACCATAATATTAGGTTTCAACATAAAGAGCTAACCCCGATGGGGGCTGGGAGGTGGGGTGGGGGGGTCCCATACTCCCTCCATGCAGCAAATCAATTTGCTCCTCCCCCAGATATTCAGGATCTGCAGTATACCGCCACATCATGACCTCATCCTTTGATCAATCTGTTAGTACTGTCTGAAAGTTCTGCATATAGCAGTATAGTTTGGAGCGCGTATTTAAGGGGTCATCCATGCTTATATACTAAAAGTAATTAATGAATGCTGAGTAACCCTTTTGCTTCTGTCATTTGGCTTCTTGGGGTGCATGAATTTGTACTTACATATATGCCACTAGTATGCTATGCTCTTTACATCTACCATTGTATGATACTTGGGATTAATCATACTGGCTATTACACACCTCAGATAAACCAGCTAGTATGAAGCAAACCTCCAGCAACATGACCACCACGTGATCAAGCATATAGGTGAGTTAATGTTGTCCTGAACAGTATTCATTACTACTTACACACCATCACACCCATTGATAGTAATAAGCGTGCAGTCCAAATTCACAAAACACACATTCACACTCACTTTTACCCTCAACATGAGTGTACACTCCCAGCATTATGACCCCCATCAGCATACACATCCAACTCATATTCTCCACTAACCACACACAAGCAAATCCCCAATGACCCTCTTATACACACTAGCAGAGTTTCACTGATCAATTGGGGGGGGGGGGGGGGAGGGGTGCCCTTTTTCATATTTAGGCAATTAAGGGATAACACGTGACATAACACATGGACAGAATTGTTGTGCTTGGTATAAAACTGCCTACCCCCCCCCCCCTCCCCACAACACTAATGTTTTTTTTCTCCCTGATCACACTCCCAATCCACAAATACCAAACACTAGTACCCACCAGCTCATAATAACAGTATGTTCACACCAGGTTACCCTGCCACAGACACACCAGCACACACTAACAATGTACGGCTGGCCAACCCACCTTTAACCTACAGATTGTTAGTACAACACCCACATACAGTAGTGGCTCACACATCGCACATTTGCATGTCAGCACAGAATAATTATAATAAATTTGTAGAGGCTGTTAGCTTTGATTGTAAAGGGTGAATACATTTGCATTTGCAAAGAAAGCTAACTGTTTGTAACTTGTGAATTAATTATTTTGTGCTCATATGAAATCGTGTGGAAGAGCTGATGTGCAAACCGCTACTGTAGGTTTAATTTACACACACATCCACACACACACACACACACACACACTCTTTTGCCAAGCAACTCAGAGGGATGAATCACTTATTGCCAAGGAAGGTGGCAAATGCCCCACCAACCACCCCACACACCAATCCATACATATATATCAACCCCTATGCACAACACCAAAGGCATGCACTAACAAGAAAACATTTATCACATATGCAGTTTCCTTCATATCCTTACTTGTAGTGCACATATAGGTAAGAGTTCAGATGTGTTCTTAGCCTACCCTTGTCAGAGGTTATCTGCCCCACATAAAGGGGTAGTGATCAATTGAATGGGGTAAGAATCTTTTTAATTATTTCGCCCATATGTGATATATTAGAGATACAGGAGAGAATTTGCCATTGCCTACATAGAAATCTACAGCTAATTATAAATTCAATGCTCAGTTGTGCTAGAATGAGATGTTATATGCGTAACAATGGCTTTGCACTAGCACAGTATGTTGCTAAGCATTGCAGAAACCAGTTTGACATTTCCTGCCAGTTTGTATAATACCCATGTAATGAATGATATTATTCTAAATGGTCAGTTCGTGAAAGGGTGCTATATTAGCCTATCCGTACAAACCACCACACATGCTGCATAGTGTATCGGCTGGCGTACTTTAGTTCACTCAGCTTTAGACTCAGAGGCCTTGATAGATCAGAGCTAGTATTTTCCAACTAACATCAGAATTTTATATAAATGTACCATTCCATAGAAAATGTTAGCTGTTTTTACAAATTTGATTATTATGTTTAGTTATGACTTTTGCAATGCACTAAATCATGTTTAGAAGCAAAATTTTCACATCCCACGTAAACATCCAAAATCCTAGACCATCAGAAAATATGTTATCCATAGACTTGTATACACAAAACATTTGTGCTAATAAAAATATTCCATTGATTATAACTCACTAACAAAGGAGGATTCAACTCTTGCTATGCTCTAATACCGTTCTCAAAGTATCCAACTGATAAAATGTTTGTGTTGTCATGGGGACCATTGTTAAAAATTGCAAAGCTCTTTGTCTGTTCCCCACCTCCCCTTTCTTCTCCTCCCCTCTTCCATCTACTCCCCTCCTCGACCCTCCTACTCCTCCTCACTTTCTCCTCGTACCCATATCAGTTGGCACAGGTCTACTTCTATAATGGCAAAAGATAGAAACACAAGATAAAAATGGTGCCTGCCATCTGGTCCGAAAAATTCCAACCGTACTTTTCATTTGACCTACATGTAGTGGTACAAATGTAAGGACTGCAGGCATTTAAACGGTGGCCCTCTCTTCACAACAGTAATGTTTTTTTTTTCTCCATGATGGCACTCCCAATCCAAAAATACCAAACACTAGCACTCCAAACACACCCACCAGCTCATAATAACAGCATGTTCAAACCAGGTTACCCCGCCAATGACACACCAGCACACACTAACAACGTACGGCTGGCCAACCCACCTACTGTCCTTTAACCTACACATTGTTAGTACAACACCCACATACAGAAGTGGCTCACACATCAGCACATTCACATGTCAACACAAAATAATAAAAATTGTAGAAGCTGTTAGCTTTCTTCTAAGTGAAGACATGTAATGATTGTAAATGGTGAATACATTAGATAGGATCGATAATTGCGTTTGCAAAGAAAGTTGTATAAATTTCTTGTGAATTTAATTATTTGTGCTGATATGCAAATGCTGATGTGCGAATTACTATGGTAAGTTTAATTTACACACATCCACAGACACCCACACGCACACGCACAATGGCACTACACAAACACAGGGAAAAATCGTCGAATCGTTTAGAAATCATTGCGTGATTGAACAGAAAATCACACTAAAATCAATAGAAGCGTGTGATTTTTGTGTGATTTTCTGTTTAATCACGCTATGATTTCTAAATGATTGGACGCGTTTTTTCCCCCTGTGATAACATTGCACTACTGCAGGCGCTGACGTAGGAAGGGGGCGTAGCAGTTAAAGAGGTGTTTATTTTAAATGATTTATTCTATGCAGATTGCCAAATTTCCTGCTATGAATAATATTATCGAAGGGAGGGGGCGGGGGGTTTACACCCCCCCCCCCCCCCCAACCCCACCCCTAGACTACTGTTAAGTCTGCTAGTCCCACATGCAGGGTAAATGAGACGAAAAAACCTTAGAGGATGAATTTTAATTTTTTTTTTTGCCAATGCAAATCTGATAATATATCTGTTGTTAGGTAACCCTTATCACAGGGGTAGTGATAAGTAAGTGGCTAAAAAAAACTAACAGTTATTTTCTTACCCAACATGAAATCCTCTCCTAGATGGCTGTGTGGTCAATGCGATACAGCCGCACATTACTAGTACTGTTGCATGGATTGCTGACCTGTTCCATATCGGTCCGTATTACCGAGTTGGTAACTTAAATGTAGTAATTAGATGCATAGGTTTAACTTGGTACACAGACCCACATGAACACTTGAAATTACACAGAAACTCTCAAATGATGTAATCCATATGCAGTTGCAAGTTGGGTCTGGGTGCGTCGCTTGTTTAGAGTTAGTGACTAGCTAGGTCAGATATATGGAATACATAGATCTCTGTTTTGGTTTACATGTGCGTAGCATGGCCCGTTTATTCAAACTGAGATTAGTTGTCTGCTTTTACTATCCTTCAGTTACGTTCTGCGTTGGTATAGAAACACCTCCTACTCATACCCATATCAGTTGGCACGTGACGTTGGTATACCTCAATAATGGCAACAGATAGAAAAGCAAGATAAAAATGATGCCTGAATGCACCCCATTTGGTCCCAAAAATTACAACCACGACTTTCATATGACCTAGTGGACTGCAGGCATTTAAATGGTGTCGATTCGTTTTCAATTCGTTTTCCTATCAATTTACTATGGTCAAAGGTTAGAGCGTTGCCATACCACGCCATATTGTCCACTCTAAGCAAACACACTCCAAAGGCAAAGCGCACGTCTTGAAAAGGTACGGCTCACCTCATCCGTTACGTTCACCGACACACCGTGTGTAGTCAGCAGTTTCCTCACGGTGGTGACGTCTCCATCACTTGCAGCAGAGAGCAGCTGTGTTGCAGCCTGTGCGTACGCGTACCGATCAACATTATATACACATAGTATAGATTGCTGACCTGATCCATATTAGTCGGAGGGCCGCGTATTTAATATTTTTGCGTAGTAATCCAATGCATAGATTCAGCCTCGTACACAGACCCACATGCACACTTAACTTGGATTACACAGAAACTCTCATATGATATAATCCATACGCAGCTGCAAGTTGGGTCTGGGTGCGACGCTTGCTTAAAGAGTTTGTGACTAGCTTGGTCAGAGATAATGCATACATCTCTTGTTTGGTTTTGCGGTAGTATACGTGGCATGGACACAGCCTGTTCATTCTGAGATTAGTTATCTGCTTTTACTATTCTTCTTTTACGTTCTACGTTGTTATATAGAAACACCTCTGGCTCAAAGTTAGACACAAGCGTTTTACAGTATATACATAGCTGATACATATTCATTGGGATATCCCAAAGTTGTAGCATCACTTCAATTGTGTAGTGGTAACACCTCTTGCAGTGTGGTACGTTGGTAGCACCACTGGATGGATTAAATACACCATTCTTAATTGCTTTGACGTTTTAGCTCAATTCAAATCACAAAGACCCTTTAAAAATTTCCTCCTCCCTGTCCATCCCTTCCTTCTCATACCAATCCTGTATGACCTAATGCCCATTTCTAAACATATGGTTTTAATATTTCATATAGAATACATTGATTAATCATTACATCATATTTGCTGACCATACCAGCTGTGGGCATGAATAACAGAGTGATCCTTTAAGGCAACACAGGGCCTGGGAGAGCACTCTAACACTGGTACATGTGTGTGTGCATGTAGGGATCAGGTACATGTGTGTGCATGTAGGGATCAGGTACATGTGTGTGCATGTAGGGATCAGGTACATGTGTGTGGTGTGTGTAGATTCAGGTACATGCGTGTGCATCTTCATACATCTTGTGTCAAAATCATGATGGAGTAAGATTACTTTTTCACATATCCACAGCATTTGTATCAAGAGTGTCAACAATGATAAGAAAATAGTCCTATATTTAGCAACGTTATTACATCGTGAAGTTGCATTTGCAACCAAAATGATTGACAAGATATGTAAAACATTATCTCAGAGAAAGTTGGTGTTAAATAGGATTTGAAGGCAATGGTGGTGGGGAAAGGAATGGAACAAGGGATCAATGATGATATGAAAAATGTTAATAGCAACATAAAATGATTGTCTATACAAAAGTGCTCTAATTTTTATATCATCATTGATCCCTTGTTCCCTTCTTGTCTAAACCACCATTGCCTTCAAATATAGCATACTATAATAAGGTATTCCACATACTATACAAAACAATGCTTAAAAACAAAAGTGTTACTGATAGATTTTCAACAGTGGCAAGGGTAAGGTCATTTTCGTAAATAGGGTGGTGATCGGATGACCTGCTTTCATGAATGCGCAGAACAGCAGCATGGTGGGAAGCATAAGAGAGTCGAGTGCATAGCCTTCAGAATAGGGTTTGTCCTGCTTGATGGAAATCATGTCTGCCAAATGCCTGTGAACACTCTGAAAGAGCCATGTTGTACTAAAAACCAGTGGTGTAAAGACCCCCATGCTCAACCTCTTTCACCCGTTGACTATATTGTTGCTTTTTTTCCGATTCAAGTCTGTGGTATATTGCTGGCAAGTCCATGGAACGGGAGATATACAATGGAGCATAAAGGTAGAAAACTCTTACATCAAAGTAAGCATCCTGACCACGATTCCAAAACCCCCTGGCACATATATCGAGACGTGAATTCTCATCAGTTTTGGCAGATTTGTGGTGAAAGCCTTCATCATTCAGTAGTAAGTGAGGTTCAATGGCAACATTATGGCATAATTCTGATAACAGGAAGCAGTGAGATCTCGTATCTCATTATGGTGAATGGTTGGAATGCCGCCCAAGTTGCATGTCATTGCATGGTCAACAGAGAATGACATACCACAGGTACAAGATGATGACACACTAGAGAGACTCCAGCCATACCTTAAACAAAGTGCATCTCGAAATTCAACTGTTAACGCTACACAGCCGACAAGGCAACTACCGATAACTCTAAGCAACAGCGAAATGAATCAGCCAACACAACTACAACGTGCAAAACAATTCCAATAAGAGTGCACGTACATAGAATAAAGCTAATTAACTGACGTCACTTAACACTCCCCTTCGTCAGTTACACAGTTGAGGTCATTCCTAGTAACATTGAACGGAACTTTTCCACTTTATCTTTTGCAAGATTCTTTGTGAGGCAGTCTGCTACCATCTCCTGAGTAGATTTGTAAAGAACTTGTACTTTTCCATTGGATATGACTTCACGCACATAGTGATACCGTACTGCTATGTGTTTGGATCGGTTACTTGTGACAGGATTCGATGCTATGTGTATACAGGGCTGATTATCCTCATATATTGTCACAGGTAATGCTTTCAATCCTATTTCTTCTAACAATTGCTGTAAATACACGGCTTCCTTCACTGTTTCACATAAAGCCATGTATTCCGCCTCAGCAGTACTTAGTGCAACAACGGATTGTAGTTTGCTCTTCCATGACACTGCTGCTCCATTAAGTATGAATGCATAACCAGTTGTAGATCTTGCTGTTGCAGAATCTCCTCCAAAATTTGCATCACTAAATCCTATCAAGTTTTCACGCTCTTCATCTCTAGCATTTCCATAGGTTAGTGACAGTCCTTTTGTTCCCTTTAAATACCTCAATACATGTTTTGCTGCACTCCAGTGTAACTTGGAAGGTTGAGACATAACTCTAGCTAGTTGGCCCACAGCTGCTGCTATATCTGGTCTTGTGCATGTTACAAGATACATGAGGCCTCCAATCAATTCTTGAAACTTCGTAACATCATGCTCATCAAGTGAAATATCCGGTTCTTCCTTGTTAACTGTGCTATTGGGAATTAGTGGAGTTGCTACTGGTTTGCAATTATGCATTGAGAACTTTTCCAAAAGATCTTCAATGTACTTTTCTTGATCAATAGAAATTACTTGATTGTTCAAGTTGTAGCAAATCCTCATTCCTAGACAATGCTGTATGCTACCCAAATCAGTCATCTTGAACTTCCTTGCAATGGACTTCTTGAAGTTGTGTAGCATTTCTTGGTTTTTACAAGCAATGATCAGGTCATCTACCCACACTGCTACATAAATGGATTCTTCTTGAATTTTTCTTCCTTTCAAAATGTAAAGGCAGGGATCAGAATAACATCGATTGAACCCGAAATTTACCATCCACTGATGCAACAGATCATTCCAACACTTTGAAGCTTGCTTTAGACCATAGAGAGATTTGTTCAACTTACAGACAAGCAATTCACCATTTTCACCTTTGTTATTCATTCCTTCTGGTACCACCATATATATTTCTTCTTTCAGTATGGGATTCAGGAATGCTGTTTTCACATCCATTTGATGTATAAACCATTTCCTTGATGCACTTACAGCCAATAGTGTACGAATTGTTTCGTGATGGGCAACAGGCGCAAAAACCTCATCATAATCAATTCCTTTCTTTTGAGAATAGCCTTTGACAACAAGCCTTGCTTTTCGCTTGGCAATAGTTCCATCAGCATTGTACTTTGTCTTGAATACGACTTTGTTAGTGAGTGGCTTTCTATCTTTGGGAACAGAAGAAGCAGGTACCAAGGTCCACGTGTTATTCTCCACAAGTGATTGATACTCTTCATTTAAAGCCTTCTTCCATTCTTTAGATTGCGGTGATTCTAAGGCATCCCTCAAAGAAGTTGGATCACTTGGTAAATTAGCAGTATAACATGCATCAAGGAAATAGGAACGTGAAAGTGATGATATGTCTTCCCCATCATCATCAGTTGATTGATGATCTTCTCTTGAATTTACAACCTTTACATTCCCTCCAGCAAGGTCCACTAGCTTCAGACCACGTTTTAAAGCTTGTGATCTGGTCAGGATCAGTTCCCGCTTACCAACTGTATCATCTTGCCGAGGGGCCACTTCATGATTCTCTTCATTGTCAACTCTCTCTTCCTCTTCAGGCAGTTCAACTCTCTCTTCCTCTTGATTCTGCTCAACTCTCTCTTCCACTTCTTGATTCTCTTCATTGTCAACTCTCTCTTCCTCTTCAGGCAGTTCAACTCTCTCTTCCTCTTGATTTTGCTGATCACCTTTCTCCCCTTCAAAATCATTACCATCTATGCTACACGAAGAGTGTTGAACTTTGTCCTTACGATGCTGTTCATCATAAAACTCGTCAAATTTCACATGCATGGATTCAATAATGCTGTTGGTACTTTGCATGTATATGAGATGTGTCTTGCTTTGCTCATGTTCGCCTACATAAATGCCAACACGGGCTTTGTTGTCCCACTTCTTACGTTGATCTTTAGGTGTGTTCACATATGCACGACTGCCAAATTTTCTCAATGTAGCCAAATTAGGCTTGTAGCCATAAACACATTCGAATGGCGTCGTGCCTGAGAGTGCTGAACTGGGACTTACATTTCTTAGCATTGTTGCATGCTTCACAGCTAAACCCCAGTACGATTTGGGAAGCTTTGCTGAGTGCAGCATTGTGCGAGCTGCATCAACTATGGTGTTCCAGAAACGTTCAGCTACACCATTCTGAGCTTGTGTGTGAGGTGCTGAGAAACGCTGATCTATCCCTAAAGAGCCACAGAAATTGCTGAAGTGCTTGTCACGATAGACTGTGTCATTGTCACTTTGAAGTGTTGAACCCGTGCCTACTGTGACTTGCCGAACCCGCATATAATCAATGTATTGCTTGAAACAGTCTAGAACTTCAGATTTGGCTTTCATGAGGTATATAACACTGTACCTTGTTGCATCATCAATGAAGCATACCATGTAACGCATTCCTTTCAGCGAAGCAACTTCCATAGGGCCATTGATGTCCGTGTGTATCAACTGCCCAGGCTTAGTGTGACGCTCTCTTGCTTTCCAATTTACTGGTTGCCTCTTGCTCTTTGAAACTGCACAGGAATCACAAAATGACAATTTACTATCAGTCATTTTAACTCCAAGTGTACAGTTTGGCAGTTTCAGTAGATCCTGTCTGTTCAGATGACCTAATCTCTCATGTAGCAGCTGCATGTCAACTGAGACTGTTTTATCTGTACTCATTGCGTTGAATGAGTGAAATATTTCAGGTACAAGCCACAACAACCCAAATTGACGCTTCAGGGGAATGACAGTGACAGTATGCGCATGCTTCAATCTAATTGACGAGTATGCACCATGAATAAAGACGTTTCCAGTTGGCTTTCCACTTACGTCCCTTGTTAGCTTCTCTGTGGACAGCAAATTGACTGAAGCATTCGGAATAAACAAAACATCCTTGAGAGTTATGTCATGCAGCTTTCCACAATGATTGCGAACTGAAATTTGTATTTCACCTATTCCTGCAGCTGATACAAGCTCCTTGTTTGCAACTTTCACCACTGGTTTCTTCTCTTTCTCTGTAAACATCTTCAATAAGGAAAACAGTTCTTTGGTTGCACAGATATGCCTTGTACACCCACTGTCTACACAAAAGTGATGCTTTTCAATATCAAATTTGATGTCTGAATCATTAAATGCCACTGCTGGTGTTAGTTGCCAACTGTTGAACATGATGAAGGCATTATTCCCAACATCTTGTTGTGCATTTCCTTTAGGAGCATTCTTTGGACAGGTACGACTCATGTGCCCCTTTTGACCGCAAGAATAGCAATTTCCTCTAAAGACACGTTGAGACGGATTTGACCCATAACGTTGACCATTGTGATTACCTTTGCCTTTCACAACATAAGAAGCCTCAGCAGAACCACTAGATGAACCCTTTTCTTCAGATTTCGTGCTCATTTCAAATAGACGCAAATGCTCAAAGAACTCATGGATGGAGTCAGCCTTGGTATCTGAAAATTGCTTTACAATGATTGGTCCATACTTTGCTGGCAATTGTTTGCAAATGTGTGCAATCACCAATGACTCAGAAGGAATGCAATCACTACCAGTAGCAACCAATTTGTCATACCTCCCAGAAATAGCTTCGTAAAAACTATCTAAATTCCCATACGCCTCCCACTGCAGAGACAAAACTTCCACACTAAGTGCAACCACTCGTTCTTCTCTCTTACTTGCGAAGCGATTCTTGAGGGCAAGCCAAGCCGCTCTGCCATTTCCTCTTGGAACACGACGCAATTCTCGAAGCGCTTTTCCAGTACAAGAAACGGCTAATTTAGCAAACACCTTGGCTGAATTTTCTGCACTAGGCTTACTCGCTCCTTCACGTAGGTCCAGAACGCTTTCCAGTCCATCCAAGGCAAAAAGGTTCTCCATTTGAAAACTCCACTGCTCATACTTGTCACCCGTTTCATCTTCGCCATCGAACTCAAACGTTGCTATCTTCTTTAGTTGATCCATGATTCGTATTGCCTAACGAAGCTCTGGGCCCATAACCTGTTAACGCTACACAGCCGACAAGGCAACTACCGATAACTCTAAGCAACAGCGAAATGAATCAGCCAACACAACTACAACGTGCAAAACAATTCCAATAAGAGTGCACGTACATAGAATAAAGCTAATTAACTGACGTCACTTAACATCAACCTTATGCAGAGAGAAACCAAACTCGTCCAAAGGAAGTATATAGATAACCATGAGGATGCACCTTTTCCCCTACTAAGATCAACCAGTCGTTGCTGCTTAGCAGATAGGTTGTCATATATGCAATCAGCAAGGACATTTTGTAGTTGTCTATTTTTTGAATAAATAGATTTTCTTGTTTCAGATAATGTAGCATCAAAAGAGGGAAGTTTGTCCTCTTGTGAAATTAGTAGTGCAACCAGCGGAGACGTTAGTTGATTGGATGAGTTAAAACATTGAGAAGAGCATGTCATAGGATTTAAAATCCCAATGCCACCAAGTCTAACTGGCAAGGCAAGCAACTCTCCCTAGTTTTGAGCATGGAGGGCGACCTGTTATAGCAGGGATGAAAAACTGATGAATTGAGTCCTCCAAAGGCTGTAAAAAGTCTTTTACATGTATATCAGGAACAGTGCACAAGAGAAATAACTAACGACTCGAGAGCCCATAAGCAGCCTGAGGTTGAGTGTGAGCAATTTTGGCAAGTGTTTGACATCAGTGACCCATGTTGCAGCTTTTTTGCTTACAACCTCTTCAACAAAAGTTAATTAAGTGCAGCACCAAGATGTCAGTTGCCTTTCGTGGATATTGTTATTCCCGAGGCAGCAAAGTTTTCTTTAGTAGCATGTTCATGATGTAGTTTAACAATGAGGCAAGTCTTGGATGCATTAGGATAATACCCATGTAATGGGCCAATCCTGTTGAGTTCATCCCACTACATGTTGAGGTAGTAGCATGAGCCAGCTCCTGCAGCATCATCTGCATACCAGATCTGTTGAACTGTTTGGCAGAAGGATCGTAAATGACGAATTATAGGAATTACAGCAATGGCATACATCGCCATGGCTAATGGATCGCCCTGTGTGGTACCTTCCGTGGAATGGTTTTCACCACTGCCAGGCATAATCAGCCTTACTGGAGATTGGTATGTATTGTTAATGATTTGTGCAAGTGATGACCGATGTTGTGTAGAGTGGCTTGTCGGCTAATGCAGTTAAAAGCATTTGTTGCATCAACAAGTAAAACACCTTCTGCATATACTTCATTGAAAATCATTCTCATAGCATGCACAGCAGCTTCACATCCTCCATCATGACCAGCACACACTTGGAGAGGTCCGTCTAGCTGCTTCGTCGATATCTACCTTTATGATTTTCAGTAAAGCTTTGGAAATAATGTGCCTTGATAAGGTAAACTGCCATATTAGAACAGGTTGGCCTTATTGGAACAGGGGGGGGGTCAGAATAACCGCAGCCTATAACCACAGTTGATAATACCCTTTAGCGAACTACGCCCCTAAGTAGTTAATTTGTTTTTACGTACGTACGAAAGCTAGTTAGTAAACCTCTTATTTCTTGGAGGCCAAGCGTGGAAGAAATGGCTGGCAGCGAAAGGGAAAGCGCCTATCCCAGTTAATAGTAAAGATGTCACGATGGACTTATGTAAACGATATCGCTCCACAGAACCGACCCGTTCGTGGGGTCAAAGGAAGTAGGCCTAGCATTTGGTAAATATAAGGCCAAACTGCAGTGCCAAGGACATGTCACCACTGATCTGAACGCCATAAAAATCATAGCCGATTGTGTGCCCGATATACGCGCATCTATCAATAATTTTCCAATAATATTTATTACAATAATTTAACCAAGTATAGGTAAACAAGTTTTGTTTTGCTGAATTCCAGCGATTCTCAGGGGGCTGTAGAAGAGGTAGGGATTTGAAACTCATTCTTTCTTGCGTAGATTTGTGTTATAACCGTAACTTAGCGATGCCAATTTCCACCATGCAAGCTATGGCTCATTTAGTACTCACTTCCGGTAATTTTCAATGGAGGTCACGAAGCCTCTCTTTGACTTGAAGTAGCTCTTCCGCGTAACCACTTATAACAAAGTTTTAAGCTTAAAATCGATGTCTCATGACTTATGAATAGAAAGATGGGGAAAATGAGGGCTTTTGCTAGCTCTTGCAATGCATGGCGTTTTTTAAATCACTACCCCTCGAACTAACAGAAAGTGACATAGTTGCAGACAGCGAACGCAAATGTATTTTTTTGTGTGTTTAGAACTTCACTTCGGATACTTCTAGATATGTTGGCGGCGTTGCTGGTTGTCTGTACGATTGAAACTATTAGAAAAGCTACGACACACCCCCCTGTTCTAATTTGGCACTCATCGCGAACCCCCCCCCCCCCCCCCCTCAGAGGTGCGAGTGGATATACAAAACAAAAGGTGCTGGAAAACTTTTAAAACGATGGTATGGTGCGCATCCATCAGTAGTGACACTTGGTGGTGTTAAAACGTCCTCCAGACGATGCGTTTGACTTGTACAGTCCGTTTAAAAACCGGTTCTAATATGGCAGCTTACCTTACTTCACCAATCCCGATTGGACGTACACCAGGGCTTTTGTCTAATGGAATTAGACGACAGATAACAAAAGCAGATAAGCCCTCTGGTGGATGTGTAAATACGCTGACCTACTGCTGCAAGTGCTGAACAAAGATCAGTGGAAGCAGCTTTAAAAGAACTACACATTCGCCGCCATGCATATGCATCTAAGCCTGAAGGTCCAGCTGCTCGATGTGTATGAAGAGCGGTTTGGCAAATAGCATCAGCATCAAGACTATCAAATAGAATAGGGTTTACAGCATTTGGAGTACCATTAAGTAAAGTACATTCTGGTACAATCTTTCCCACAGGATGTTTTTCAAGAAGAATGTGTACAGTGGAGCGCAAATGTATGGTACCATCACTATCTGGTTCAGGCATCTTATCATCTGGTTTCGGAACTCCACCTTCTGTGTGTTGAGATAGATACCTAAAAGCAGTCTGCACTTTACCTTGCAGCATCAGCTTACTATAGACATGGGCAGTGTGTGCCTTGTCAGGATAGAAGGGAACATGAAGAAGATGCTTCTGAATACAACGACCTTCTTCAAGCAGCGATTGTATGTCACTCTTATTCCAAAGATCCAGTCTTCTTTCAAGAATGAGCAGGTGATGTTTGCTCTTTCTATGTGTTTTTGGAGCAGAAGAATAGCCATTGCTGTAGTAGCTTCTAGAGCAGCAGGCTCCAGACTCGAACAGCCGGTCAGCATACGCTTAAAAAATGCGGGCTAATTCAGAAACAAACACTTTACCAGCCTTTCTGGTACCAAAAATAGATTCTTCTCCAGTGTATCACCTCTTATAGGCTTTGTGTAGATTGACAGCGAAAGAATGCCCACCAGCATCACCCCAGCAAAAATGCAATGGCAACGTACATGTACAGTACATCAAATTGGGCAGATCCGCGCACCTGAAGGTATTGTTGTCTTCAGATGCGCTTGAGATAGAATAGAGCATGCCCCTGCAACTGATATTAATTATGCAGGGCCCGCGGAACCGAGGGGGCAAGGGGGGCAGCTGCCCCTCCACTTTTTTGACCGATAAATTTGATAAATTTATCGATGTAGTATACATGTAATACGTACATAAAAGCATAGCCTTTTGTTCTTTTGTTATTGTGTGCAGTGCTTGTGATTTGGTTGTTTGCTTGACGAAGGGAACTCCGAAATATATTTAATTTGATTGTGTTAGATAGCCTGCCAACAAATTGGATTGGAACTCTAATTGCCTGGCCGGTCACTACATACGCTATGGGCGAGTCTCCTTGTAAAAAGCAGTGTAGGATAGCTATATACCTCTTCCAAGTAATCCAACCATGCTTAAAGATTCGGCAGAATATTTTAATTCGAGTAATGAAGCACGTGGTGCTGCGTATGTGCCAAACGAAGATGATGACCGTGTATTGGTGACAATACACTTTACCAGACGATATACCTGCACCCGAAATAGCTATACATTTCAAAGACTTGGTCAATGTGAAAAGTGCCTTGTTTCGGAGATTGTTACTATATTTAAACTGCGGATCTTGGTCAATCCAGCTACTAATGCAGTTAGTGAAAATACAATTATCTGTCGTTTGAGGAACGAATTAAACAGAAAAATATGCTCCCATCTAAATATGGAGGCGTAGCCTACATGCAGTTGTTACGTTCAAGCATGCATGCGTAGATGGATAAAGATACTAGTATGGGAACTCGGGGTGAACTATGTAGATTGATAAGGATATAGTAACAGGGGTTCCCAGGTGAGGTATTATCTGTAGATGGGGTCTGCAGCTGCATGTATGCGTGTGCGCAGAAGGTCTGATGGCCTTAACATATAAGGTTGGTGAAGAAGTGTTAAAATCAGTCTAAGCGTATTGTGACAACCACTGGCAGATCTATAACCCCGCTTTTTTTTTTTCACTGTGACTACATGATGTGAGAGTGCTGTTTGGAACCTGACGATGGCTTAAACAAGTTGAGCGCAACAGCACAAGACAGATCATCATGATGTGGTGGTCTGCTGCACTTCATGAACAATTTGAGCGCTTGAGCTCGGTTTTTAAGGGTTTTTTCCAGGAGGAGGTGTGGGCCCACTTCCTCTAAATATAGGCAAAATAGTTGGCTCTGCTCATGTGGTGGCAGTATGTGTAGTACATTGTGTACTGAATGTATCGATGGATGAGGCTAGTGCTGATGGCGTGCACAATGGATGCAGCACCAATTAATATTAATTGAAAGATATAAGAGATTGGCATATAGAATGTATGCATTGGGAGGATCTTTTCGACCGCTCGTCGCTTGAAAACTTGGCTTCCGTCAAGCATGAATCAAATTAGATTCAATAACTTAGCTACTCTCATGATTCACAGCGACAAGAACATTGACTGGACGACGTTCCTCTGAGTTTGCTTCTAGAAAATAATAACCGAAACTAGCGACATTTTGATATATAGAACGATCTATAGATCGATATGAGATATTATTGTGCATTTTTGCTTACACTTTTATACGAGTGTTACTACGAATAACTGCGCGCGAAGGATTTACAACCAAACTTAATTGCTAAAATGGAGGAGCGTAGTACTGAAATCTGCCCCCCCCCCCCCCACACACACACACACACTTTATAATACCCTCGCGGGCCCTGTCAGACGGGTCACAGGTTGACGATAATTGAGCGGTCAACAGCTGTGTGCACTGGGATGTAGACCTGATCAGATGACGTACAAGGCAATTGTGAGACAGACAGAACAGCTTGGTTAGAGCATCGCCCGCGTTTTTGAGGAATACAGCTTGAACAGTGTCGACCAATTCTCACAAACAAACAGGACTTGGACTTACAACACCATTCGCAACACGAACTCACAAAGTTGGAGAGATGAGACACAACCATTACAAGTTTTCACATTTCATCTTGTAGCCGCCAGTTCACCATTTCAGATGAATCCTATGTAACATCAACTTTCACATTGAGAATGTTTTGTGTGTTTCCTTCATTTTTATATAACAATACCTCATTGCAACGATATGTGAATATTGCCATGGGAAGACTTTTAGTAGAACACTCAAATGTTGTAATGTTTAAGTACATTTTCAGGTGGGTATGGAAAGTGGGTGCCCATAGAACCACTTCTTGATGATCAATTATATTGCATTCTGACACAATAATCTCCAATCCAATACCATCCCCAGCTCTAACTCTCAATCAAGGTCACTTGGGACTAGCTATGTGCACATGTGCATTCTAACATAACACTGATTATAGCACAATTTGTCTGACTTAGAATAGGGTCTCTATTAGGATGGATTACATCACTGCTACATATCTGTAGCAGCAATCCTCAGCAGCTGTGACCATTGTGTCTGTGGTCAAGGCTAGGTCTTTAAGTAAACTCACGTATATCAAACCCACCTCATTTGAATTTCTGGCACAGCCTTGGGTGTGTGCATTTAATAGAGTACAATAACAGTGTGCATGTATGCCAACCTTGTTAGTGTGATTGATTGATGTTAGCTCCTGCTTCAATGAGTGATCTCACCACTTCAACATATCCCTCCTCACTTGCTATCATCAATGAACTCCACCCATCCTGTAATACAAATGTGATCATAACAGGGAGGGGTTGGGTGAGGTGGGCAAGGAGAGGGTGTGGCCTTGCTGGGTACACTAAAATATTAAATTAAACAAAAAAACTGCTAAACCATCGCAAGTTTTGATGGGGACTGTCCAGCAGAGAGATGAGGGAGGGAGGAATTTTTAAAAAGTGTACATGTGGGGGTAAGTTGATATTTATCTGGCAGCATTAATTAGCAAGGATGATGTATCACCCTCCTGGAGCAGGTGGGGAGGAATATGTGGATGATGAGCTCATGTAAGGTTGTGATGATAAGAGAATGATGCAAAAGAACACAGCCCAGTGCAAAGCTGGTGGGACCAGGTGGGTGGATAGAACTACATGACATGGATGTACACAGCTCCTACAGCCCCAAGGAACCAGGAGCAATTGTCTTGATATGCCTTCATACATGTACACATGTATCTACTGGTACTTGGATTTAATGCACTGATCACATGAAACCTCCCCTCCCCTCCTCCCCATGCCTTACTCCACCCCATCATGACATAGCCATGGATGATAAAGTCCTCCCAACCAATGACTACACATGAAGAGGTGGGTGGGGGAGGATTTGGTTAGCCCTGGAACTCAATTAGGTGTTTAATGCTGGCATTAGCTCATGATTTGATGCAAACAAATTAAATGATAACACAAACTTGATTGGTTAATTCAGAATGTCTAAATGTAGTAGAAACTATAACAAGGCAGGGGTATTGTGATCAGAGCTTAGAATTCTTCCTTTTCAATACATTGGTTGGTACCTATGCTTTGCTATTGTCTTTTATTATAATGATAACATTATTTGTAATATCAAAATTGTAGTATTACTAATAGGAATACATGAATACATAATTCTGTACTTTTATATTATACACAAATGTGAAAACCTATTCTAAGAAATTATTGCCTGGACCATCCTTACAGCCTGCACACATTGCTAGCAGAGCTCTAGCATTTGCCCATACCAGAGTTATGCTCAGATTTCCATACAGTCGGGTGATAGCCTGGGATTTGGAACAACGCAGCTTACAAGCTAAACCTGATCAGTTTTCCTGGCTTCTGATCCCAACACCCATAAAGTTCTACAGCCAGGGGACACAGACCCAACCCAGCTCATTGCACTTAGGGTCATTTTCAATGTGTTTTCTCTTTTCGGCTCCATAGGCTGCAGACCAAGCTGTCACTGTCACACTTGCTTTCGAAATTGTATCAGCATTGAGTAGTGATGTGACATTTGTATTAATTTTAAATGAGAAGAATAAGTAATTTTAACAAAGCGCAGGGCCATAGCAATTGGGGGGGGGGGGGGGGGGGGGGGGGGGGGGGGAGATTGATGGGGTAATATGACCCCTCTCCAGCAAAGAAGACCTGCTATGAGCAAAAGACAGTGGTCATTATTATGCACAGCAATATGCAGTGTTTGTAATGTCCATCATTGCATTAATAGGCTATTACACTTCACCAATGTCCCTTAATGAGGTGGCCAATTAAAAAAGAATATACAAATGAATATAAGTATTTGCCATTTGAGTGGAATGGGCACTGCATAGAGAGGCTGACCATTGAGTGAAGTGGACTACTCTCCAATGAATGATCAGCCTCTCTATGCAGTAGTACACTCCACTGAATGATCAGCCTCTCTATGCAGTAGCCACTCCCTGAATGGTCAGCCTCATTATGCTGGGCTACTGCATAGAGAGTGTGACCATTCAGTGGAGTGGATTGCTGCATAGAGATCAACTCGGCTGTCCATGCACACAAATAGAGGGATATCATACTCTTCCATAGCAAATGCAAGCAAGATGTTGGATGGGGCTCCCAGTCTCCCCCCTCCCCCCCCCCCCCCCCCCCCCTCCTCGCTCCACCTTTGACTGCATACCATAAAGGCGATCAGACGATCACCCCATGAGAGCATATGCCTATTGGCTAAGTAAGGCACAATAACTAATATGCCTGTTGGCTAAGGAAGGCACAATAACTAACCACCATGCACAGTGGTTTAAAACTATATGTGACCATGACATTTTGAAATTCTTGTAAACAAATATACCCAAAATTTTTGTATCCCTGCTTGTAATAAGGTGGTGTTAGGTAAATTAATTCTAACCACTACCGCATAAATTACAGAATATATAAGCAGTGAATACAATAATAATAATATGCACATTTACAACAAATAAAAGTCACAAAATGTGGTTGGTGGGACACATCTGGCCAACATTGCCCTGGCATTCTGCCTCATGAGGGTGAGGCTGAGGCGACTGTACATGGTGGATATAACCTCATTTAAAGGTCAACACAACTGACACATTGATAGCCTCATTGCCCCATCCCCCAAACAGCTCCAAAACCAAAGGGATGCATGTCCTTCCTCTAAGGGCACATGCCTCATCGTTTTTATAGTGCTTGGCCTCTTCTCCCATCTCAGCTGCATGACCACAGGTTTGAGCCGCTTCTTGTAACAGTGCAGATTCAGCGGATTGATTACCTTTATGTCAAATGCAGCTGGGCAGAAGAGAGTCCAGTTGGTCTTGATTGATCTTTGGGAAGAATGTCACTTCCTTTCTCAATTTGTGGGGAAAGGCATGCCTTGTGGCAGAAGTCAGCAATGCAGTCTCTTAGCTGGTGTGTCAGGTTATCACATCACCCCCAGAACGACAAGTAAGCATGTGGTGTCCCCAGGCATCCAGATTGTGATGAAAAAGTGGGCATGGTGTGCCCTCAGGTGTCAAAGGATGGCCAAGCCACCATTTAAAAATGACCTGTGCTTCATCAGGCATCAACGCAAGACCTAACTTTGGTGAAGGCTGCACTTTAAGCCAGGCATGGGCTTGAGGTGTAGAAATAGCCCGCAATCTGGCTTTTTTCACAATGGTGGCATCTGAAAAGAGGGAATTGAAGTCAGCTTCTTCAATGTGAGAGGATAGTGTATGCTGGCAAGGTGGAGCATCTAGTACACTTTCAACTGAGATGGCACCCAGCTTACTGTCCTTGGCATTGTAAGCATTAACTGCAGCTAGAATGTGTTCCTTTGAAGTCAACGAACAAATGCCTGAAGGAACTGACATGGTTAGAGATGAAATGTATGCAGCTTGAGCATGGCAATGAAGTGAACGCAGACCAAGGCCGCCATGGCTAAGTGTGGCCTGCTTGGCTGCTGGAAGTGTTAGCACAATTGCTGCAGATAATTTCATACAGTGAAGAACATCATTGTCAAATTGGCTGAACACTGACTCTGACATTGGTGAAGGAGGTGTTGACCGTGCTAGGTGGCCAGCTTACAGAAACTAGCACATGACCTCAGGATGGTGACAGCAACTTGTGGGTTGCACAGCTGGGGTAGAAGTGACAATATATGAAATGCATTTTTTCTTTTGGACTTGATGTATTGAGTACAATACTCAGCACTCCAAATGGGGGCACCTAACTATTCAAAGTGAGGACAGGCTGAGCATGGAATTTCAGCAGGGTACATGGAGAGTTCTTGGGCACTGAATAATTGACATTTAAATAAATTAATGTGGAGACCAGATGTGTCACTGTTGGCTTGCAAAATGTCTAGAGCTCTGGATAGTGCATCTCTTGGTCCTGCCAGAACCCCATCATCCAATTACCAGCAGTTCAACAGCATTTATTTGCATTGGGGGTCAGCAGAGATTTGGAGAATTGTGCAGTGCAGAACAAGGGCAAAAAGAAGAGGGCCTAAAGGGTCCCCTTGTTGGACACCTGACACCGATATTAACTGACCCATTGGATGCCACAACTTTTGGTGCTGTGAATAGCACCAAGCCACCCACGGAAAAGCTCAGGGAAGTGGATGGCACACTGGTGGAGGACAGCTTCCCAAGACACTAATGCATTGTGCATATCAACTTTTAAGATCGCCATTATTCCAGTTGTCTTCAATAACTTGCCTGAGCTTATGTACAACTTTTTCTGTGCCAGCTGAGCAAGCTACTCTGTACTGAAAAGGATTGAAGAATCGGGTGGCCTTTACCTTTGTCAAAACGCAAACACATTTACCCACAAGACGTCTTAAAATCTCTCCGACAGCGATTGGTCGAACATCCCATCCAGAGCCTTTGGGTTTCAATAGAGATGTTAGATTTCCACCAGCAATGTATGGTGAGAAGGTGATAGGGGCATTGCCAGCGAGCAGAATATAAACTACCTGATGCAGTAAACTCTCCATTGAGATTGGTAGTCTTTAGTCCAATGCATCAAGTAAGTGCTGAACTCTCTAGCCTGATGGACCACATGTTGTTCCTTTAGGAAAAGATCTTATGGTTGCAGCAATATTGAAGGTTGGTGGGATTTGAATTAGCTGGTACAGTGGTAGGCACACTGGGAATGGTAGGAGGGATGACATATGGATGTTTGGACTTCAATAATTCAAACATCGTATCATTGTTTGGTGCAATGCCATGGGAAGTTAAGATGCGGCATGCCTATCGAGAAAAGCACATGCAATTGCTGATGCCAGCTTCTTCTTCTTAGGATCTGAACAAAGGTCATCTTTCACGCTGACTCTGCTCACTGCCTTGGCACATAAAAGTAACTCCTTGCCATTCTTCCAATCTTGGCATAGTGATTCAATTGGAATCATATGCTATCCCTTTCCCTTCCTCTTTGACGATGGCAACAAACATAAGTAATCTGGTCCAGGCTTTGACAGAGTTGTCAAGATCACTTGCTTTAGCGCTTCTGTGAATACGGACCAGAAGTATTGACGAGCATGCTTAGGGATATACTTCAAGGTGGGGCAGTGAATTAAAGATTTCATTAATAATAAACATAACCAACCATAACGGTAGCAATAAATTATAATAATCATTACTGAATAATTCAATTCTCAAAATCAATATGCAAAATGCATTTAATTTAGTGTCACAAGATAATGTCCTAAAGCAATGACGGTGCTATCCACTTCCCTGAGCTCCTCCCATGGGTCACCTGCACTGCGTGACATAGTACCGTATGCAGAGATTGCAGAGGTCTGCCCACGTTAACGTATGCAGATAGGTATGCAGACATGCGCGTATGCAGACCAATATCCTGACTCGTATCGAGATATACACATACCATGAGCAGTATGCAGATGGATATGAAGGGGGGTTTAGTATTACACAAGTATTCGGCGCGTATCAACCCCCCCTCGGAAACGCGCGTGTGCAGTATAAACCCACAATAGTGCGCAGTAATAGGAATATACAAGTACCTACGTTAAGTTGGGCCGAGGTTAATAAATGCAATTAAGCGGCACTCTAATTAGTAAATATCAAGCAGAGAAGCGCCCTCCAGACAGTTAAGGACGGGTCCTAATAATGTGACGCGCGCACGCCTATTATACATTCAAATACGCGGCGCGCGCGTTTGGAATTGCATTTTACGGTCAATGAAACCTCGTACTCATTAGTCACGGCTGTCTACTCCCATTGAACGCGTGGAAACTAGGTCCTCCGCCCAAAAATTTTGAAATGGTATGCTGTCCCATAGCAACGAACCTGACAACCGATGTCCTTTGGAATGCGCTATACACTAAGCACACTGAGTACAATAAACACCTACAAGCCATACTATGCTAAAGAAACACCTCTGACCTTCCTGTGATCATATAAATCACGTGGCCTTACCGTACAAAAACGTGTCAGTTTAGTGAATGGAAGTGAGGGACTTATTTCAGCGCGCATGGACCCCGTGAGTTCTAATGGCTATAGCCACTCTCACAAAGTTCCATGGGCTATAAAACAACGTTTTCCGTGTACGTCTTGTCTAGTTTTGCTTCTTTTTACTCCACGCATGCGGTCTCGGATTTTCTGAAGCAGTTTTCAAACGGTCTAAAAGTAGCCATTTTGTTGGTTATTTGGTTATGAAGTGCGAAGTGATGTTATGCTTTTCACTTCAGCAGGCAAGAGGATCTCACATGCATATGAGCGAATGTGGAAAATGATAAAACTTGAAGCTTTTCTGATGTGTACTACAGCTCAGGAGATTGAAGACGAAGGTGCAGTGGATTGCTGGTTGAAGATGTAAGTACACAAAGTGTTATGATTTTATTCTTTTTTGTGGAGGAGGGATAGCAGCTACAACTTGTGGGGAAATACTTATTAGGTGTTCCTTCACTATACATAGGAGATGCTGCACTTTATCAGTAATTGCAGTGTATGATAGGCTAATTAAGTCGTGTGAACTTAGCACGAATGGACTCAGCCCCTTGTTCGCCAAGTAGGCCAAATCCAACATGGAAAGACTTTGCCCATGGAACAGCATGGTCTTCCAATACATGCATTTTTATGGGGACTGTTGCCTGGGGGAAGGATTCACGGAAGAATGTCATGAACTCTCCCACGGCCTCCTCTGTAAAAAACAATATTGTTGGCTTAGTTCACATGAACACCTGAAGGTCCATTACCAACCTAAGGCATGAGCTTGTGTCTCATCAATGAAATTGTGGTCGTAGATGTTATGGCATCTTGCAAACATTGCGAATACTTTAACTAGGATCTCAGTACGATGTTCTGCCTGTGTAGATCGATGAGGCAATTTATTCTTGGCTGTTTCACATAGAGACCCGCACAACTTCTGAATGTTGCATTCCTGAAAAAGTGTAGGAGATGTCTCATTCATGTGTTTGTACATATTACACTTGTGGTACCTTTAGAGCCTTATGCACATGATTTCCAAAAAAAGCACCACCAAAGTACTGTTGACGGTGCACTCCAACTGACTGTAATGCATCATCCAACGCCTTAACAAAGGGGCCTTCTTTTTTAGAAAACCCCTTTTCCACAATAGCTTTAGATTTAGCTACCTCTGCTTCCTAGCAAAATCATGGCCTGTATTACACATTTTGTATGTTTAGTGCATATGGCTTACTAGTTTTCCAAGATGTTTCTTTTTTTCTTCACATTGCACAAAAAAATCAGCGGTGACTGGGTCTTTCTCCCCAATCACCAGGGATACATATGTTGTCATTTGCTGCAATACAGCATATGCCTCCTCGGCTTGCTTTAGCTCCGATTGCAATAAGCGAAGCATTTGCAGCTTATGGCTATATGTGTCAAAGCTGGAGTGGGCTTCCTCACTTGAAAGCAGGGCTAGTTCAAGGTCAAGGGCATGACACTCATCTTCAAGCAAGCCATAAAGCTTTGTAAAGATGCCCAAAGTGATGTGTAGCCCTGGGGGGCAAACCTTGTGCACGTGTGTTTTGTGGGTGTGTATGTGCACAAGTATGTGTGTGTATGCATGTATGTGTAGTTATGCCGGCACACAAAAAATACGAAATGCATGTTTACCTGTTCAATAGGGATGTTAAATATAGGTTCCGTGATGCAGTTGTAAAAGTGCTGTACTTGTTTCCTGCTGACTCGTGATGCAATGTAGCGCTGATGGTCAGTGCATATGGATTCATATGTTCTTGGTGGTGCATGTCCTCTGACTGAGAGAGGTTTTACCATGTTCTCATGGAAGACCAAGCAATACAAGCATGGGTAGCATCCTATTACAAAGGTGAAATATTGTTATGCATTTTTTTGGCCCCAGTTTCTCACATACCACTTGCTCCAGATAGCCCATACATTCTAGTAATGAACTCGTAGTCCCCACACATGAACAATTTCAATGTGTATTGCCTGTTTGTGTAATGCTCATTTTATTCTTTATACTGCCATGTTAGATAACTGTTCATACCTCCATTCCATCCCTTGCAGATGTGCTACTTGATCTTTGTAGCGGTCAAGGGCTATGTGGAGGTTGGTGACAGTGTCTCCCGCTTCGAAGCAGCAAAACACGCAGGTGTTGTGGACTGAATTAGGCGCTACAACATTCACTATTTGAAAGTTCATTTTGAAGGATCCGCCTCCTTTGTCCCCTCCAATTTTTAGCCATATCTCACTGGCGGGGATGACCCCATCATGCCAGGTAAGCCGTCCACTCCTGCATTACAAATTAATTGTATATCGGTGTGTGTCTTAAGCACCTAACCTTTGATTCTCTTCCAAAAGTTCAACAACCTTTAGAACCAGATCTGGTATGTAAACCAAAGCTGCTCCCCTAAGCTCCTCACCACCAGAAGTGGATGGAAATGAAAATAGAGCCATTTCTCCTTTCAAGTTGTCGCCCACAATTCGTCTGCAGATGTTGCGCATCCTCTCCTCCCCAGCTAGAGAAACACCTGATGCTTTGAGCCACCTGAACAAACAATAGGTTAATTTTTATGATGTGTATAAAGTTCTTTACCGTCTTAGAAGCCTCAATCTATTCCAGGGAATAGTAAGGCCAGTTTTAATGGCCAATACTTCAGCTGGGCCAATTGAGACGTTTGTTATCCCTGCCTTCTCCAGTAATGACTTCTTCTCTTCATCATTCAATGTGAGCACCTCACTCTCAAGCAGGGCGGATGGTTCCCCTCCACTGATGACACTCCTAGCTGTGTGCATCTCTGAACACCGTGTTTTGACAGTCCTGGAACAAGCAGCTGTAGTTGGATGCCGGGCTTTTGTTAACTTCATGAATATCATTGGCTACAAGGTATGGTGGTCAAACATAACATAACAATTTAAGTGGCACTGAATACGCCTAACCGTCCCTCCTGTAGCCAGCTGTACTGTGGCTTGATCAGGGCTGGTGGAGATGGCCCTCTTCAACAATCCCGCTGCTTCTCTTTCCTCACCAACAGTAAGGGATTGTGTGCACTCATGTTCTTCATAGTACCCAGCCTTTACATCCCTATGGCACACTACACACTGAACCAGAACATCTTTTAGCAGCAGTTGTATAAGGTTGGATGCTGGTCTGATCTCAGTGGGGACCAAGCCACCACCCAGCAAGCAGCAAGGGCACACTGTGGCTGAGGCTGTCACTTGCTGTACAATGCAACTGGTGCAGGCCAGCTTTCCACATGGTAGCTCAAGGGGCTGTGAAAGCACGTTTGCACATACCACACATTTCAACTCATCGAGGACAGTCGTGTTGTTCTGGCCTGACAATGGAGGGTACGGCTCCCGTGAGAAGACTGGAGGAGGGGCAATTTTCCAAAGGTGTGCAGCTACCATGTTTGGTGTGAGGCCTGGTTGACGTCCTCTGCCAACAGTGAGCTTTCTGGAGTTACCTCCTTTTGCAATAACTTTGAAGTGCTCACACACCTGTGTATTGCATATGATGTTACATGTGTGAACTCTAGCAGGGATGTATAGATATATGTACCTTACACCCTTCATTTCTATGTTCCTCCCATTCAAATGGTGTCAGTGTACACTTATGGTGCACTTTTTCTGCCCTGGCACGGATGATTCTCTTCATTGACAGGTGACAGCACTCACAAAAGCGTTCTGGGTGCATGTGAGCATTGTCAGTGGAGGTGTTGATTGCAAAAGCTGTTAACAGGTCATCTGTGAATCCTTTGCACTCATAAGTGCTCTTCTTTTGCCCACTCTTCATTAGCCTCTTTCCACAAACTCTGCAGTGCAGCGGCAGTTGTTTTGTGTGGTAATCCATCCCTGTAACCCGCAACATGCATCGATTATTCATAAGATACACTCAAGGTTTTTCTGGTGACAGAAAATCCGAGACCAGATCTGGTTCGTCAGTTCCGTTACTGACATGCCTTGGCTTGACCGACAGACTAGTCTTACCTCCAGATCAACTTTGGGTAGCCCGTTCTATTCGATCTCGTTCCCCACCTAACCGAAATAAGTACCGCATGGGGTTATAAACACGGCTTGCGCATACGGTAGGCCTGAAATTTGGAAAGTGCGTGAGGACTATAAATAAAAGAGCATGAAAGGTTGTGTTGTATATTAGTTTAAAATATTGCATTTACTGCTTCTTCTGAGAAGTTGTGAGCTTTGAAACATAAGCATTTTTAATGAGGTGTTTCTTCGTTATCTATTAGACAGGTACCGTAATGTTCTAATTATAAACCTAGTTTCCAGCCGCATACAACCGTGTAGTACTCATTAGAGTAGCGTGAGTGGGGGGGGGGGGGGGGGGGGTGTGTGTGACATATCCTCTTTTCCGCTAGGTACGTACCCACCACCCTTCGTATCGGGCAAGAAACCGACAGCACACCAAGCCATTATGTTCCCGGCGCTAATAATACTACGCCACTGCTTACACTGCATGCCAACGTTTTGTATACAGAGTTTTGCAGACACATATTCGTACACAGACACCAGTATATCGATGCTTGCATGAAGACCAAAATGCAGACAAACACGTTCATGTACGTGTACAGGGTTGTATGCCCTTAAGTTATTATTGTTGTTTATTAATATCTAGCTGGATCGCGCTAGCGTTCTCTATTGTCACACAGATTTGATCGATCCGCGCTATGATCGGTAAGCCTATGATACGGTTACCGTCCTAAATAAAAGACACAGAGAGAGTGTGTATGTGTGCCTGTGTTCGTGTGTGCGAGTGCGTGCGTGTGTTCGTGTGTATGCGCGTGTGTGGGCGTCAGTACGTAAAACGCCGTAAAGCGTGCGTTCTCTTACGTACTCTTATAAGATACGAACAGGTGAGTTAAGTTGTTGGATAGAAACTGGCTATGTGTTGTCTTTAACAAGAATACCACCTAATGCAGGTGTACCTGCCCTTCTGTTCTACTCACCTCTGTGGGCATGCCTATGGTCTGTGCATATCTTACTGTCTTCAGATAACAGGTGAGTTCAGTATGGTTAAAAACAGGTTGCGTGTTGTCATTAATTAGAATAACACCTGATGCATCTGTACCTTCACCCTAACATTATAAAACTGTTGGTGCCTGGCAACTGTTGAGATTTGTGGGTTTGGACAGGGGACTATACAAACAAAAGACCCAGTGTCTACAAAAGGGAGTGGTCACAGAGCACAAACCCATGACAGAGGTGTTGAGGGTACTGGCCCACAACTTCTGGGAGTGTTTGGTAAAGACCCAATGTCACTATGATTGTGTGAGGTTAGCAGGGTAGAACATTAGCAACGTGTGTGAAGGCCAGTGGGGGTCATAGGGGTTAAGTGTCCAGTAGGGTCACAAGAGCGAAAACACTCTTAGAATCACCCTACCAGTCCCCCTGTGATGCCATACCATGATAAAAGTGTTGGTGCCATGACAACTGTTGAGAATTTTGGGTTTGGACTGGGGACTGTACAAACAAAAGACCCAGTGTCTACCAAAGGGTGTGGTCACAGAGCACAAACCCATGACAGAGGCGTTGAGGGTACTGGCCCAAAACTTCTGGGAGTGTTTGGTGAGGGCCCAATGTCACTATGATTGTGTGAGGTTAGCAGGGTAGAACATTAGCAACGTGTGTGATAGCCAGTGAGGGTCATAAGGGTTAAGTGTCCAGTAGGGTCACAAGAGCGAAAACACTCTTAGAGTTACCCTACCAGTTCCCCTGTGATGCTATACCATTATAAAAGTGTTGGTGCCATGACAACTGTTGAGATTTGTGGGTTTGGACTGGGACTATACAAACAAAAGACCCAGTGTCTACTATAGGGAGTGGTCACAGAGCACAAACCCATGACAGAGGTGTTGAGGGTACTGGCCCACAACTTCTGGGAGTGTTTGGTGGGGGCCCAATGTCACTATGATTGTGTGAGGTTAGCAGGGTAGAACATTAGCAACGCGTGTGAAGGCCAGTGGGGGTCATAGGGGCTAGGTGTCCAGGAGGGTCACTATAGTGAAAACACTCTTGGAGTCACCCTACCAGTCCCCCTGTGATGCTATACCATTATAAAAGTGTTAGTGCCATGACAACTGTTGAGATTTGTGGGTTTGGACTGGGGACTATACAAACAAAAGACCCAGTGTCTACCAAGGGGTGTGGTCACAGAGCACAAACCCATGACAGAGGTGTTGAGGGTACTGGCCCACAACTTCTGGGAGTGTTTGGTGAGGGCCCAATGTCACTATGATTGTGTGAGGTTAGCAGGGTAGAACATTAGCAACGTGTGTGAAGGCCAGTGGGGGTCATAGGGGCTAGGTGTCCAGGAGGGTCACGAGAGTGAAAACACTCTTAGAATCACCCTACCGGTCCCCCTGTGATGCCATACCATGATAAAAGTGTTGGTGCCATGACAACTGTTGAGAATTTTGGGTTTGGACTGGGGACTGTACAAACAAAAGACCCAGTGTCTACCAAAGGGTGTGGTCACAGAGCACAAACCCATGACAGAGGCGTTGAGGGTACTGGCCCAAAACTTCTGGGAGTGTTTGGTGAGGGCCCAATGTCACTATGATTGTGTGAGGTTAGCAGGGTAGAACATTAGCAACGTGTGTGAAGGCCAGTGGGGGTCATAGGGGTTAAGTGTCCAGTAGGGTCACAAGAGCGAAAACACTCTTAGAATCACCCTACCAGTCCCCCTGTGATGCCATACCATGATAAAAGTGTTGGTGCCATGACAACTGTTGAGAATTTTGGGTTTGGACTGGGGACTGTACAAACAAAAGACCCAGTGTCTACCAAAGGGTGTGGTCACAGAGCACAAACCCATGACAGAGGCGTTGAGGGTACTGGCCCAAAACTTCTGGGAGTGTTTGGTGAGGGCCCAATGTCACTATGATTGTGTGAGGTTAGCAGGGTAGAACATTAGCAACGTGTGTGATAGCCAGTGAGGGTCATAGGGGTTAAGTGTCCAGTAGGGTCACAAGAGCGAAAACACTCTTAGAATCACCCTACCAGTCCCCCTGTGATGCCATACCATGATAAAAGTGTTGGTGCCATGTCAACTGTTGAGAATTTTGGGTTTGGACTGGAGACTGTACAAACAAAAGACCCAGTGTCTACCAAAGGGTGTGGTCACAGAGCACAAACCCATGACAGAGGTGTTGAGGGTACTGGCCCACAACTTCTGGGAGTGTTTGGTGAGGGCCCAATGTCACTATGATTGTGTGAGGTTAGCAGGGTAGAACATTAGCAACGTGTGTGAAGGCGTGGGGGTCATATGGGGTAGGTGTCCAATAGGTTCACTAGAGTGAAGGTACTGGCCCATAACTTCTGGGAGGGTTTGCGAGGGCCCACTGTAATTATGACTAGGATTTAACAGACAATTACCGATTGATTTACAAATCTGATTCATAAAGTTTTTATTGACCGATACTGTACCTTCACACTGCCCTTCTGTTCTAGTTACCTCTGTTTGCTTGCCTATGGTCTGTGGATATCTTACTGTTTTCCGACAACTGGTGAGTTCAGTATGATTTGAAAATAGTTGTGTGTTGTTTTTTACTTATCACAAAGGAGAATTGCGGATCGTATTGTCTCTCACTCTCATTGGGACCTAAGAGTGGCTGGTATGATGGTGACTTGCAACGACTTTATACCCACAAGATATCAGAAACAGCAGACCAAGTGCCTACCAGCATTGATAGAAAATATCTTAAGTGTGCAAGATTCCACATTCCTCAACTTTATATATTGTATTTGAATTAAATTTTATAAGGGGTGCTGGAGAAATGAAATGGTGTTACATAGTGGGGAAAGCAGCTGGTTAGCTGTAAGCAGAACAAGCTTGTCATGTCACTAAACATATGTTTCTATGTGTTCAGTACTTGGTATTGAATTTAACCCCTTTATGCCTTACTGCTTAGGCCACACCCACTGAAGGGCACTGTAGTGATAGGTTGGATAACAGCGGCTGGTAAACTCCTTCTCCAAGAACACTGAAGGGCACTTTAGTGGCAGGTCGCTTCGCCCGTATTTTCCTAGCTGCTTAGACCACACCCACTGAGGGGCACAGTACGTAGCGGCAGGTGGAATAACCCCTTTATGTCTAGCTAATAAGTACACACCCACTGAAGGGCACTATAGCAGCAGGTTAAGATCACTCCGGTTAGATAAAACCCCTTTATACTGTAGCGGCAGGACTGGGCAGGTTGCATATAACCTAGCTAGCTGCGTAGACCACACCCACCAAAGGCTTAACCCATTCATTCCTCTCTCCTAACCACACCCATCTTGAAGACGTGAATGTGATTTCGAGCGCGCCGTCCGACGTACGTACATCTTGATAGCTACAAACGACGTCCGTGCACAGATAGCAGGAGACTACAAAACTAAGGTTATATTTGATTAAAAGCGTAATCTGTAGCTATTGGTTTGGTTTGTAAACTAGCAGTCTGAATAGGCAGTATTTATATTTATTCGATTTATTCGAGCTTTCTTTTGGTAGGTCCATGCGACATTTTTGAATTTTTTAAAACACAAAACAAACGTGATCTGATGTATAACTTGCGCTTGTGCGGAAACCCATGCGCGCGCAGCTAAATCATGCAGCTGCATTATGCATTGCACTGATTTCGCAGCTGCATGATTTAGCTGAAGGCGATACGCGATATGGCTGGATCGTTTTATGGTTCCGTTAGTACTCCTAGCAGAATTGTCGCCAGGCCTAAAGGCAGAACAATCCAGCTAACACCGCCAGTCCTTGTGCCTGTAGTCGGGGCTGACGACGACGCGAGCAACCAGCAGCTGCAGCCTTCCGTAATAGAGTTATTGAAGGTCATGGAGGCTCAACAGAAAGAAATTGAAAAGCTTAAAAAGCTATCAGAAGAACAAAACGAGAAACTTGCTATGTTTTCAAATACCCTCGAATCTGTGCAGTCCGCTGCAAAATCACCAGAAAACAGGAGCAAAGCAGTTCCGAAGGATGCGCTGGTAAGAGACTTGTATTTATAGCCGCTTGATCATGAATACATCAAATCATCATCATGCACAGGACAAGGTGAAGCTGCTCTATAGCGCAATGAGTGAAGCGGGAAACAATTTCGAATTCACTGAAAGGTTTGTTTAGAATTATTTTTATGTGTTGAAAAACTGTATACACACACTGATCATGACAGGGCCAACAGTTCTCACAATCGCAGAATTTTTGGTGAGATAAAAAAAGAAATGGCTCTTGATGGAACCATATCGCTCCGTATTGCGCACCGTGAGTTTATAAGTTAATCAGTGTGCATGGCTGGATTGCATAACTATTGTGTCTATTCCATTGTCCAAGGAGCTGTCCATCGACATTTTGAAAGTATGAAGCGTGCCTATACTGAAGAAAATGCCGAGGGGGGTGCCTTGGAAAAAGTCAAAAGGGATAAATCGAAGAGAAAAAAAGCAGCACGAACTCACAGAGTAAGGCTAAAGAATGTGTTTTTTGAGTGACTGACTGAGTTGTGTACGTATATATGTAGCTTTTTGAAAGACGAAAGGCAATGGTCAGGCCCAACGAGCGTCAGCTGTGGGAAAAACTGACCATTAACTTCATGACCGATGAAAGCGATGTAAGTGGGGATGACACAATTGTGAGGCATCATCTATCCTGGAGGTCAGAAAGTAAGTTGACCATAATGTATTGCACACATACATACTCTTAGTTCTTCATGCAGTGTTAAATGCGTTCATGAACAAGCTTGACGAACGCCACGAGAAGAATCGTGGGTCATGCTGGGTGGAAGGGAAAAAAAGGATGGCCGGATCCCCGTCGAAACGGCCTCAACCAGAAGGTTTCCCCCCTACCTTCTTTAGACCTGTTTCCATGTCGGAAGTTCCTGAAGCGGAGGCGGAAGAAGAAATTGAGCAGGAAGACTCTGATTTCAATCCGAACGATTTTTCAGTGTAGTGCATGTAAATCCAGCTTGTTTTGTTTTTAAAACATGTTTTAACTGAAGTGACAGGCATATTTGCAGGCGTGGGGGGGGGGGGAGGGGGAGGGAGGGAGGGGGAGGAATGGATGGGGTGGGACCGGGAAGGAGGAAGGCGTGGCGGAAGGAGGGTGTGGCGAAAGGTATATGCTGAGTAGTATAGCATGTGATATGCAGACTTGCGTGTAGCGGATACAGATTAGTAAAAAAATAGTATGCAGAGTATCTGCATACTATTCGTATTGCCAAAGTGTCCATTTCAAGAGTTATGCAGAATCTGCACACGTATCGTATAAATAATTGCATACGCAACAAATGCTGACGCGTGACAACTAATATTCGTTTAATATCGGGGACCGCATACGGAATGGTCTTTCGCGGTGCTGGGGCTATTCCCAACACCAATATCTCTGGCACCCAATGGGCAGGCTCATATCAGCATCAGGTGTTCAGCAAGGCGACCCCTTGAGCCCACTGTTCTTTGCACTTGTCCTTAATGATAGCTCAAGATCCATTATGTGGGTCTTTACAGTCAAACTTGTGCTATCTGGATGACGGCCGGGGTACTGTCAGGACCAATGTCAGCACTGTCAAGGGCAATGGACATCATACTGAGCGACAGCACCTCAAATGGTCTACTCATCAACTTCAAAAAGTGCCAGTTACTTAGCAAGCAGGATCTCTCAATGTTCCATCCTGAGATTTTGTGTTGCTCAACACCAGATTTTGAGATTCTTGGTGGTCCCATTGGCAGCCTTGATTTCTGCACTGCCTTTATTGAAAAGAAGTGGAAGGAAGCCAACCAATTACTATCCCTTCTGCCTAAGCTATGTGACCCCCAGTCTGCGATTGCTCTCCTCAGGGTATGTGCTTTATTCTGCAGGCTGGCACATCTAGCTCGTTCAATCCCACCAACCACTGCATCGTTGGAAGCTTTTGCCAAGTTTGATGATGTGCTTCACTGCTTAGAGTGCTCAGTAGAGATTGACCTAACCCCACGGGCCTGCAATCAAGCCAAAGTGGGTCTGAAGTACGGAGGGCTAGGATTGCGCTCCCTGGCCATGCATGCACAAGCAGCCTACATTGCTTCCTTGTCTACGTGATTAACACCAACCCAACCATCAGAACTGACTATGCAGCGCCTCTGTGATGCCATCATGGTGTTCAATGGGAAGGTAGCATGCTGTGAGCAGCTCTCTGTACTAGCTACTTCTCAGCATCAGTACAAGCTATCTCAGCCATCGAGAAAGCTGGCTTCCTTTCTTTGCTTGATGGAGCCTCAACAGTAGAAAGGCCAGACTACTAGCCATCTCTGCTCCCCAAGCACATGCATGGCTGAGGGCATGCGCAGCCACCTCCAAAATTGGGGTTAGACCTGCTGCCCAATGAAGTCCAAGCCTTAGTGAAATGGTGGCTCGGGCTTCCAGTTTTCACTGATGCAGATGCCTGTCCACATTGCTCTCAAACCCTAGATATCCATGGGCACCATGCCCTGATATGCCATGCAGGTGGTGAAGTAGTCACAAGGCACAACCACCTTTGTGACAGCTTTGCAGATTTCTGCCGTAGGGCTTGTCTTGCTTCTGAACTTGAAAGAGGTTGTGGGCTCACCTCAACAAAGGACAGAACACATCCGGCTGATGTGTTGGTGCCTAACTGTTCTCTCTCACATTCAGCAGCATTTGACCTGAAGGTCATCAATCCGCTCAACTCAAACGTTTTATTGGGAGCGAGCATGACCTCAGGTTATACTGCTGAGCTGGGAGAGCAGGACAAACACTCCAAAAATGACATTCCCTGTACGGAGAGAGGTTGAGTCTGTGTCCCATTGGTCGTGGAGGTATTTGGTGGTTAGGGAAATGAGGCACAAGACTCTCTCAAGGGTTGTCAAAAAGCTAGCCATCAGAACAAGTTGTTTTAGTGTTAGCCTCACTGTACTGCCGCCTTGGGCACTACACTGATGCGCCAGAATGCTAGGGCTTTTTTTGGAAGAAGATCCACAAGTGAAGTCAATAATTGTTTAGTGTAGCTCAGTATTTAGTTTTCTGAATAGTTTAAATATCATGTATGCATCGTGTATTCTCTTGTATCTTGTTTTAAATCTTAACATCATTCTTATTACATACAATCAATCCAATTATATCAAGATATGTGAACATAACATAATATAATAGTTTACTAGAATCGCTGATAAACGCACCGAAGGGGTTCCTTCAGGCCATTATACTCCCCTAGTATCAACATGCACACGTACAGCCAACGAAAGACACATTTGTGCACACACGACGCGCTCTCGTTTCTAACAAAGACGGCGCATCATAAAGAACACAGCTGCTGTCAGTCTGTCAGACAGCACGAAGGCCCGAGAACACCTTCGTTTGTAGTGCTGTCATAGTCCTCAGTCTCTTAATTGTGGCTATTTATACGAATTATTAATAGATTATTCTTGTAAAGAAAGTGGTTGGTCGATCGGTCGTGGATGTATATGGTGGTTGGGGTAGCGAGGCACAAGAAGCTTTCTCAAGGGTTGCCAAGACGCTAGCCATCAGGACAAATCGTATCTGGCCTGAGGTGTTAGCCTCACTAATATGACTATACTGCCGCCTGGCATTACACTGATGATGCACCAAAATGCTAGGGCCTGCTTGGAACAAGAACCACAAGTGACGTAGAGATTTTTTTTAGTGTAGCCCAGTATTTATATATCTTTCCGTAATTTGTTTTCATGTACTTTTTGTATTCTCTGTTCAATTCAGTAAATAATCATTTTAAAAAGATTGTTCGAGAGTATCTCGTTAGTAAAGCATTAGCATCACCAAACCTTGACGCGGCGAAAAGCGGCTAACTGTAACGTGATGGCAACAGATTGGCAAAGCAAAATTTACAATTTTCATTTCCCAGTATGCCCTCGCCTTGCCTCGCCGTGAGTTAGGCGGTACAGTTCATTTTTCTCTGCTCAGTTTCAGAATAGAAAATTACCCATGCTGAATACGTTAACTAATATGATAAATTAGTATAGACCTTTTTCATCACATGACCAAGTTACATTAAACGTGACGTCATTTACGTAACCGCCATCTTGGTGCACAGCTGGCATTGACATGACCATAGATTTATCTACGCAACGACTAATTCCGCTTCAGAAAACTGATGTCAAAGATATTATGCGGAATATACTTCCTCTCAAGATACATCAGCAAGACTGCTATATCGTTATAACGCGTACGTATAAGGCTCGGATAATCCGTTTTGCGTTCAGCTTGTATAGTAATTTCCCCTGCAGGCCGGCTGCGAGCAATTCGGTATCTTATTTTGTGCTGCAAACAAATTTCGAAGCAATTAATATATGCAGTTTAAAAATTAAGCCTATACAACCAGTCGTTAGCGGCTGCATGGCCGGCCTGTCAGAGACTAAATCTGGGTCTGTCATGCATGCACAAATATTTCAGTCGCTTTAATTTTGATCCGGCCGGACCAAATGAAAACGAGCGCCAGGAGTATTCCGGCCGGGCTGAAATTGAGTACGATTTGTTCCACTTGAGTTTTGGTTCCAGCGGCGTCGATCCGGGCCGAAGTCAGAAACGACGTTTGGAGTAAGATAAATATGAAATGGGAGATATCCTGCATGCATGTATATGTATAGAAGAGACCAATACGAAATTGTTCCTAGCGAACATGTACATGTCCATAAGCTACAAGATCGGGGTTCTGGCCAACTTCTGGGTATAGCCTTTCGCACATGCATGTGTTCTCGCTCCGCTTTCGGCAGTCAGTATTGGCACATAAACATATACAAGCATCAAATGGGTGCATTTCAAGTAGAGAGCCGTGTGTGTGTGTGTGTGTGTGTGTGTGTGTGTGTGTGTGTGTGTGTGTGTGTGTGTGTGTGTGTGTGTGTGTGTGTGTGTGTGTGTGTGTGTTTGTGTTTGTGTGTGCACGCGCGCGCACGCGCGTGCATGTGTGTGTGCACAACAAAGCGACACATATCTGCCATATCCATTTGCGTATAAGCTCCTTTCGTGATGTTTCATATACGCTCATAGCTGATATCAGGTGTCATAACATGTCGTATACGTAAGGCTGCTTTGAAGCCGTTCGCAGTGACCAAGTTGTAGAGTCGGTATAACCAATCTTGGTTGAATTTGTTATACAGTGTAGTCAGCTGGCTCTCCGGATTGAACGGTACTCAATATTTGCTAGCGTCGTCTTTATTATGCCTTGTCTTGCAAGAGCATCGAGGCAGCCGTCTCTTCGTCTTTGGCTGAGCTCGCGTTCACGTTCTCCTCCAATGTGGTTAATAACAGCAGATATTCGATGGAACGAGAGGTCTTTATTCTTTATCAATCACAGAACACTTGAAACAACAAATTACTTCACACAATACAAATTTACCTGTGCACCAAGATGGCCGCCACCGGTGTTTCACGTGATCCAGTTAATTATCTTGTGACACATGAAAAAGGTCTATTCATTTGTAGAGGAAGAAATAGGCATTCCGAGTACATATCAAATATTACAAAACAATCTGTTATAAAAAATGAAATGTATATAGATGTAACAAAGTTTTGTTTACAAAACTTCATCGTAAATGTATCTTTGTTGTCTTAAATATAATTCAATTTGAATAATCAGACATAATCCATAGTATGCCAGGGTAAATTAGATTATTGTGAATGTATTTGTGTAAAGAAGAAACATTGAAGTAATACCCTGACCCAATGTCCTTGTCCTAAACCACTGTGCCATGTGGATGTAGCCATGGTAGGGTGAGTGTGGGTGCAGGCTGAACACGCCACAATGTTCGGGTTAGGTAGGGCTCAGACCTCCATGCCCTATGTTGTCCGAACCAGTGTGATGCAGGCCATTGTGCCCTAGGCTACCAGGGGTCCTGTGTGATTCCAATCTTAGGATGCTAGCCACCCTGCCATGTGTTAAGCTGGCCATTCAAGGAGCAGTAGTCCCCCAAAGAGGACCACCTGCTTATTCTGATATCTCAAGATAACCTCGTACGAAAAATGGTGTACATTGATGCTCTTAATTACATAGTTATGGAAAAATGAAATTGGCTTGTATTAACACATAATTAAATATGACATGCATGTGCTAATGACCTTAGTCAGCTGGTCAATCAACACTCCAGTGCAAGTTTAAGCCTGCCTGCTCCAGAACATTCTTAGCTATAATGATAGATATTTATAAGATGGAATTTCTTATGATCGAATACGCCAGCTTAACATAGTAAATAATACCTAAAAATTAATATTAATTTTAAGCCATGCAGATACATGTGCATGTAACTCCTAGTGGAGCTTGCATTAATATTGTTCGTAACCATGGCGTGATCATTTATATGTATGAAGATAAACCGCTCTACGCACTGCATGCATCAGTTGAAATCTAACCCTACAATAGTATGGACAACAACCAGTTTAATCAATAACACCATGCAGAAAAGAAATAGAAATATGAATACATACAAATGTACCTATACACAAAGTGGTACCTCAAGTACACAGATTACACTGATAATTATATACCATTGATGTATTCCATTTTATTTAACTAATCAGATGCGATGGTGATCACCCTGATTTCAGGAGTGCTAATGGAGTTATAAGCCATAAAGTTTTCTGTCTGAGAGATAGGATGTGAATCAATCTTTTGTCTAATGTCTTTTAGTTGTTGTTCTGTTTGTTCCTTCTGTTTCCTAATGTCTTGAAGTTGTTGTTCTGCTTGTTCCTTCTGTTGCTTAGTGTCCTGGAGTTGTTGTTCAGTTATTTCTTTCTGTTTCATTATATGATATAGTTGTTGTCTTGTTTCTCGAAGTTGTTGGCTCATTATCATGAATACCTGACGATATGAAGATAATTATCAATGGATCCGGTGAATTGTGCCATCACTAAATGCACACATTACTAAGTATAAAACACCACCAGTTTAATACATTAACGTCTATTTTCCTGAATGTCATCCCATGATAAATAACACGTTTTTCCGTTACAACGTTTATGGGGACCTACTTACATGTACATTTACATGTACATTTACCAAGGACATAAAGCTTAAATCGTTCTGATGGCATATTACATGCATGGTAGCTGTTATTATTCCATTCTATTCATTAACTATAAGAGGTCCTAATATGTGAGTCTAACGTTTCAAATTGTACAGCTATGCATTAGTTGAAACAATCTAGACATGGTACTATGCGTTGAAAGAGACAATGATAGGAAAAGCAAAGCCTTTCAAGAATTCAAAATTCATTGCTGCAGCTGCAAAAATACTGTTAGAAATATATGTTCACATGTGCACAGAGACTCAGACAAGGAGATCAAACTTCAACAACCACACTGAGCTACTAAAAAAAATCATTTATGGTGAGAAGTATAATTAATTGTACATTAGTATTATTCACTGCAAATGTTAAATACCTCACAACCTGTGACTGATTGACCTCACCTTGCTCTGTGGTGTTTTCAGCAATTCAATTATTTCCTTCTTCACAGCATATTTCAGTGCAATGTTTCCATCCTGATGGATGGGGTTAAAATAATGCACATTTGTGGGGTACTTGGTGATGTGGCACACAGATGTACTGAATGCTGACCTAATGATAACAATATGGCAGGTATACACCCCAGATGTGTATTATTTTTAAAAATGAAGTGCTAGTTCCTCTTCTCTGCATCCGCAATAAAATAAGCATTACAGGAGATGTAATAGGGGAGGTGTTGTGATTATTGCGACATACATGGACAAACATTTGTAGCACTACAGCAATGAAGGGTGCATTTAATAGAGTACAATAACAGTGGGGATGTATGCCAACCTTGTTAGTGTGATTGATATTAGCTCCTGCATCAATGAGTGATCTCACCACTTCAACATGTCCCTTCTGACTTGCTACCATCAATGGACTCCAACCATTCTGTAATACAAATGAGATCATAACAGGGAAGGGTTGAGAGAGGGTGGCAAGGATAGAGTGTGGCTTTGTTGGGTACACTAAAACATTACATTATAAAAAGCTGCTAAAACATTACAACTTAAAGTCCAGCAGAGAGATGGAGGAAATTAGAAATAGTGGGGGACAAATGTATTCCTCTGGAACATTAAACGATTAATGTCGGAAAATTGTTAAAGTAGACTTGTCCAAAAACAACTGCACAAGGCAGCAGAGGAACTTGGGTAACTGGAAGGGGTTTCAACAACATAATCTGAAGCCGTGAACATGAGTAACTTCAAACTGGAATAAATTTTCAAAGGGTCTAGAAGAACTCTTTGGTATCAGTAAACATATCTTTGACGCAGATATGCGTATCTCGGTGTTAATCGGTCAAGTAGTCTTAATATGCTCATACATGTATCTACTTGCAAATGGAAGTAAATGTGCATAAGTACACACCTCACTAATGGAGCCCAGATGATGATATGATGATGGTGGATCCAGGTGGGTAGGGAAAATGGGTGGAACCCAATAGGTGTTTATAGCTGGTGTTGCTGATGTGTTGTTGTTAAAAAGCTCTCTGGTATTAAATAGAATATCCCCAATGTGATTGGCTAATTCAGAATGTCGAAATTATAGTGCAAAACTATCACAGGGCAGGGGTGGGGTGATTGTGACCTGAGCACTTAGAATGCTTCTTCCTGTTTTATACATTGGTTGGTACCTATGCTTTGCTATGGTCTAAGTTGGTTAAGTACTGTACCTATGTAGTGGTAATATCCAACCATATAGGATTTTTGCACATGTACAGAAATGTGACCTATATACAATACATTTAATAAAGCTGCATGTATCTTGCAATAAGAAGTCAATTTGAACATGTACTTGCATAAGAACATAACACCATATCACTTACGACTGATCTTGCTATATTTACATCAGCACCTGCTCCCACCAAGGTCTGCACTACATCATGATGACCGTGCCAACCTGCCACATACAATGGAGTTACATTGTCCTGGTAAGGAGTGAAGGAATAGAACAAATCAAGCATACATGTCATGTAACCATCTCCATGCATGTCATGTGTACAGCAGTATGCATGTTGGGTGAAAGTGAAGAGAAGGTATGTGGGAGGGAGGAAAGATAATTGAGGTCATGAAAAGACATCTTCAAAATGAATAACCATATATGCACATGTACATACACTTGATGATGTAATGGTATTAATTTATCTAATCAGTGCAGATGTCTGTCCATAAAAAATGTATGTGACTTCATGCATGCATATATGTGTACACAGGTTAAATAAAAAAAAGAGACACACTGTTGGTCAAATTGCCTGTTTGGGGGATGACTTCAAAGGAAAAACCACCGATGTGTCTTAATACACGTACATGTGTCTACTGGTGCTTGGATTTACAGTACATATGTACATATATGCACTGATCACATGTACCCTCCCCTCTTCCTCCACCCCAGGCCTTACCCCACCCCATCAAGACATAGCCATGGATGATAAAGTCCTCCCAACCAATGACTACACATGAAGAGGTGGGTGGGGGAGGAGTTGGTTGCCATGGTACCCAATAGGTGTTTATAGCTGGTGTTGTTGTTGTGTTGTTGTTGATGAATTAAGAAGTTCTCTGTTATTGAATAGATTATCCCCTATGTGATTGGCTAATTCAGAATGTCGAAATTGTAGTACAAAACTATAACAGGGCAGGAGTGGGGTGATTGTGACCTGAGCACTTAGAATGCCTCTTCCTGTGTAATGGTCTAAGTTGGTTAAGGACTGTACTGGTGTAGTGGTTTAGGATGATGACATTGGGTATTGGAAACATGTAATAATATCCAAGCACATACGATATGTACATGTGTACAGAAATGTGACCTGTATACAATACATTTATTAATAAAGCATGTACCTTGCAATAAGAAGTCAATGTGTACATGTACTTGTATAAGAACATAACACTATATCACTTACGTCTGATCTTGCTATATTTACATCAGCACCTGCTCCCACCAAGATCTGCACTACATCATGATGACCATTCTGACTTGCCACATACAATGGAGTTACATTGGACTGAAAAGGAGTGAAGGAATAGAAAAAACTAAACATACATGTCATGTAACCATCTCCATGCATGTGTACAGCAGTATGCATGTTGGGTGAAAGTGAAAAGAAGGGATGAGGGAGGGAGGAAAGATAATGGAGGTCATGAAAAGACATCTCCAAAATGAATAACTGTATATGGGCGTTCAAATGTATGCACATGTATACACTTGTATTTACACCTAACAATGAATAATGATATAAATTAATCTAATCAGTGAGATAAACAATACATTTGACTTCATGAATGGATACATGTATACACCTACATATGTGTATCATACACATATAATAATGTACATGTGGGATTCATTAAAAATATATGTACTGTGGGCTATTCCCTGCGACCAGATGGTTTGATGACTTAAAGGGACAAACCACAGATGTATCTTCATACATGTACATGTATCTACTGATGCTTGGATTTACAGTATATGTACATACATGCCCTGATCACATGCAACCTCCTCTCCCGCTCCTCCCCATGTCTTACCCCATCCCATCATGGTTTAGCCATGGACAATCCCAACAAATGAATACACATGAAGAGGTGGGTGGAGGAGGGAGAAGTTGGCATCCATGGAATCAAATAGGTGTTTATACATGTAGCTGGCATTTGCTCATGATTTGATTTATGTGTAATTAAAGAAAAACACATATTTGATTGGTTAATGGACAAAGGTTTGAATAATCTGTATTAACTTTAAATGGCAATGAAAGGTTCAGGGCTGTAGCGACAAAGGGGGTGGGGTGGGGTGGGGGGGGGGGGGAGTGGGGGAGAAATATGTGAATGATGAGCTCCTGTAAGGTTGTGATGATAAGAGAATGATGCAAAAGAACACAGCCCAGTGCAAAGCTTGTTGGACCAGGTGGGTGGGTAGAACTTCACTGCCTCCCATTATGACATAACCATGGATGATACAGTCTTCCCATTTACAGTACATGTACATGAACTGATACATACATGTACATGCATGAACTGATCACATGTACCCTCCCCCTCCTCCCCATGCCTTACCCCACCCCATCATGACATAGCACTGGATGATAAAGTCCTCCCAACCAAGGACTAAACACGGAGAGGTGGGTGGGAACCCAATAAATTTTAGGTGTTTTTACAGCTGGTGTTGCTGATGTGTTGTTGTTGATGAATTAAAAAGTTCTCTGTTATTAAATAGATTATCCCCAATGTGATTAGCTAATTCAGAATGTCGAAATTGTAGTACAAAACTATCACAGGACAGGAGTGGGGTGATTGTGACCTGAGCACTTAGAATGCCTCTTCCTGTGCAATACATTGGTTGGTACCTATGCTTTGCTATGGTCTAAGTAAGTACTGTACTGGTGTAGCGGTTTAGGATGATATTGGGTATTGGAAACCAAGCACATAGGAAATGTGCATGTGTACAGAAATGGGACCTCTATAGAATACATTTAGTAATATCACTTACAACTGATGTTGCTATATTTACATCAGCACCTGCTCCCACCAAGGTCTGCACTACATCATGATGACCATTCATACTTGCCGCATACAATGGAGTTATATTGTCCTGGTAAGGAGTGAAGGAATAGAACAAATGAAACATACATGTCATGTAACCATCTCCATGCATGTGTCCAGCAGTATGCATGTTGGGTGAAAGTGAAAAGAAGGGATGAGGGAGGGAGGAAAGATAATGGAGGTCATGAAAAGACATCTCCAAAATGAATAACCATATAGGGGCATTCATGAATTTATGCACATGGACATACACCTGTATTTACATCTAACAATGACGTAATGGTATTAATTTATCTAATCAGTGCAGACGCCTGTCCATAAACAATATATGTGACTTCATGAGTACACATATATGTACTAAGGTTCATAAAAGGTTCATAAAAGAAGAGACACACAACATTGGCTATTTGCTCCACTTGGTTGTTTGGGGGATGACTTAAAGGGAAAAATAAATCTTCATACATGTACATGTATCTACTGGTGCTCAGATTTACAGTACATGTACATACATGCACTGATCGTATGCAACCTCCCCTTCCCCTCCTCCCCATGCCTTACCCCACCCCATAGCAATGGATGATAAAGTCCTCCTAGCCAAGGCCTACACATGCACAGGTGGGTGGGGGGACTCGAGGAGTTGGTTGCCATGGAACCGAATAGGTGTTTATACATGCAGCTGGTGTTGCTGTTGTGCTGTTGTTGATGAATTAAAAAGTTCTCTGTTATTAAATAGAATATCCAATGTAATTGGCTAATTCAGAATGTTGAAATTGTAGTACAAAACTATCACAGGGCAGGAGTGGGGTGATTGTGACCTGAGCACTTAGAATGCCTCTTCCTGTGCAATACATTGGTTGGTACCTATGCTTTGCTATGGTCTAAGTTGGTTAAGTACTGTACTGGTGTCAGTGGCGGCGGAGCAATAAAAAAAGTGATACGGCGGACCGGGGGGGGTGGGGGGGGTGGGGGGGGGGGGTGCTGTCCGTTTTAGACCCGATACGAAAAGCGGGGGGGGGGGGGGGGTGCTGTCCGTTTTGGGCCTGATACAAAAAGCGAGGGGCGGCCACCCCCCCCCCCACCCCCCCCAAGCCTATGCTGGATCCGGGGCTGTCTTACACACCCACTACTGTTTAGAAAAAGTGGTACGGCGGCGCGCACTGTTCATAAAAAGTGCTACGGCGTTCGCCGTACTTGCCGTAGCGTCAGCGCCGCCTATGGGTGTAGTGATTTAGGATGATGACATTGGGTATTGGAAGCATGTAGTAATATCCAAGCACATAAGATATGTGCACATGTAAAGAATTGTAACCTGTTTACAATACATTTAATATTAATAAAGCATGTACCTTGCAATAAGAAGTCAATGTGTGTACTTGTATATATGAACATAACACCATATCACTTACTGATATTGCTATATTTACATCAGCACCTGCTCCCACCAAGGTCTGCACTACATCATGATGACCATTCTGACTTGCCACATACAATGGAGTTGCATTGTTCTGGTAAGGAGTGAAGGAATAGAACAAATCAAACATACATGTCATGTAACCATCTCCATGCATGTGTACAGCAGTATGCATGTTTGGTGAAAGTGAAGAGAAGGGATGAGGGAGGGAGGAAAGATAATGGAGGTCATGAAAAGACATCTCCAAAATGAAAAACTGTATATGCACATGTACATACATTTGTATTTACACCTAACAATGACGTAATGGTATTAATTTTTCTAATCAGTGCAGACGCCTGTCCATAAAAAATAAATGTGACTTCATGCATACATATATGTGTACAAGTACATGTAAGTACATAGATGTATCATATACATACATGCACTTACATGATGTACATAAAATAAGAGACACACTGTCGGCTATTTGCTCAAATTGCCTGTTGGGGGATGACTTAAAGGGGAAAATGTCAGATATGTCTTCTTACATGTACATGTATCTACTGGTGCTTGGGTTAACAGTACACATGTACATACATGTACTGATCACATGCACCCTCCCCCTCTTCCTCCTCCCCAGGCCTTACCTGACTCCATCAAGGCATAGCCATGGATGATAAAGTCCTCCCAACCAATGACTACACATGAAGAGGTCGGTGGGGGGGGGGGGGGAGGAGTTGGTTGCCATGGAACCAGATAGGTGTTTATATCTGGCATTAGTTCATGATTTGATGTAAATAAACAAATTTGATTGGTTAATTGACAAAGGTTTGAATGATCTGCAATAACTTTAAATGGCATTAGAAGGTGTAGAGCTGTAGCGACAGGGGCGGGAGGGTGGGTGAGTCAATGGATCAAATAACGCCCTCCCCCCTGCAAAAAAGGTACCCGTGACACACTATTTACATGTGCATTCATACATACATGTACGACTGATTACTTTTAGTGCAATTTGTCTGCTTCTAGAATAAGGTATCTCTTAGGATTACTGGTATATGTCTGTAGCAGCAATGTTGTCATCTGCAACTGTGTCCATTGGGTACTAGGTCTTTTTAAGTAAATTCACATATATTCAACCCACCTGTTTTGAAATTATGGCTACTGCCTTGGGTGTGCATATAATAGAATACAATGATATAGTGCATGTATGCCAACCTTGTTAGTGTGATTGATATTAGGTCCTGCTGCTATGAGTGATCTCACCACTTCAACATGTCCCTCCTGACTTGCTATCATCAATGGACTCCAACCAATCTGTAATACAAATGTGATCATAACAGGGAGAGATTGGGTGAAGAAGAGGGTGTGGCCTTGCTGGGTACACAATAACTTCATGACATCACCAACTACCTCTTATAGGGCTAACATGTACACATGTACATACACACACAATACCTATGCACAAATTATAGGCATGCGTATCAAGAGGAACACAATTACATATCAATGGACATTACAGTATTCAACTCTTCACCCCTAGCCAGAGGCCATAAAATATAGACCTACATTATTGGTACCATCAATGGCTACCTGAGGGATAATTAGCTGTAAGGTTTTGATTTGCATAATTACACTTATATGCTTTGCTTTCCATCAACATGGGGAAGGGAGTGGTCAATCGGGTGAGTGGTACAGCCATATGGACCCCTCCTTCCCCACTGGTGGTGATGGCTGTACCACTCACACTATGGACCCCTCCCTCCCTTCCCCATGGTGATGGCTGTACCACTCACCCTATGGACCCCTCCCTTCCCCATGACAATGGCTAGAGGGAGGGGTCAATAGGGTGAGTGGTTCAGTCATCACCATGGGGAGGGAGAGGTCCAAGGAACCAGGAGTTATTGCCTTGGTATGCATTCATATATGTCCTACTGGTACTTGGATGTAGATGTACGTAAGTACACACCACACAAATGGAGCCTCTCCCACCCTCACTCTTCAACCAGCTGATTATATGATGATGTTGAAACCAGGTTGGGAGGAAAAGTGGATGCCCATAGAACCACTTCAAAACAAATAAAACTTAAAGGGACAAGCCATGTTACTGATGTGTTATTGTTGATGAATGAAAAAATTTTGTTATTAAATAGAATATCGTGATTGGCTAATTCAGAATGCCGAAATTGTAGTACAGGGCAGGAGTGGGGTGATTGTGACCTGAACACTTAGAATGCCTCTTCCTCCACATTGGTTGGTACCTATGCTTTGCTATAAGTTGGTTAAGTACTGTACTGGCATAGTGGTTTAGGATGATGACATTGGGTATTGGAAACATGTAATAAAATCCAAGCACATAAGATATGTGCATGTGTACAGAAATGTGACCTGTATACAATACATTTATTAATAAAGCATGTACCTTGCAATAAGAAGTCAATGTGTACATGTACTTGTATAAGAACATAACACCATATCACTTACATCTGATCTTGCTATATTTACATCAGCACCTGCTCCCACCATTATCTGCACTACATCATGATGACCATTCTGACTTGCCACATACAATGGAGTTACATTGGACTGAAAAGGAGTGAAGGAATAGAAAAAAACTAAACATACATGTCATGTAACCATCTCCATGCATGTGTACAGCAGTATGCATGTTGGGTGAAAGTGAAGAGAAGGGATGAGGGAGGGAGGAAAGATAATGGAGGTCATGAAAAGACATCTCCAAAATGAATAACTGTATATGGGCGTTCAAATGTATGCACATGCATACACTTGTATTTACACCTAACAATGAATAATGATATAAATTAATCTAATCAGTGAGATAAACAATACATGTGACTTCATGAATGGATACATGTGTACACATACATATGTGTATCATACCCATATAATAATGTACATGTGAGATTCATTAAAAATATATGTACTGTGGGCTATTCCCTGCGACCAGATGGTTTGATGGATGACTTAAAGGGACAAACCACATATGTATCTTCATTCATGTACATGTATCTACTGATGCTTGGATTTACAGTATATGTACATACATGCCCTGATCACATGCAACCTCCTCTCCCACTCCTCCCCATGTCTTACCCCATCCCATCATGGTTTAGCCATGGACGATCCCAACAAATGAGTACACATGAAGAGGTGGGTGGAGGGAGGAGTTGGCATCCATGGAACCAAATAGGTGTTCATACATGTAGCTGGCATTTGCTCATGATTTGATTTATGTGTAATTAAAGAAAAACACATATTTGATTGGTTAATGGACAAAGGTTTGAATAATCTGTATTAACTTTAAATGGCAATGAAAGGTGCAGGGCCGTAGCGACAAAGGGGGTGGGGTGGGGTGGGGGGGGGGGAGTGGGGGAGAAATATGTGAATGATGAGCTCATGTAAGGTTGTGATGATAAGAGAATGATGCAAAAGAACACAGCCCAGTGCAAAGCTTGTGGGACCAGGTGGGTGGATAGAACTTCACTGCCTCCCATTATGACATAACCATGGATGATACAGTCTTCCCATTTACAGTACATGTACATGAACTGATACATACATGTACATGCATGAACTGATCACATGTACCCTCCCCCTCCTCCCCATGCCTTACCCCACCCCATCATGACATAGCAATGGATGATAAAGTCCTCCCAACCAAGGACTACACAAGGAGAGGTGGGTGGGAACCCAATAGGTGTTTACAGCTGGTGCTGCTGATGTGTTGTTGTTGATGAATTACACAGTTCTGTTATTAAATAGAATATCCTCAATGTGATTGGTTAATTCTGAATGTTGACATTGTAGTACAAAACTATCACAGGGTAGGAGTGGGGTGATTGTGACCTAATTATAAGCACTTAGAATGCCTCTTCCTGTGTAATACATTGGTTGGTACCTATGCTTTGCTATGGTCTAAGTAAGTACTGTACTGGTGTAGTAGTTTAGGATGATATTGGGTATTGGAAACCAAGCACATAGGAAATGTGCATGTGTACAGAAATGGGACCTCTATGGAATACATTTAGTAGTATCACTTACGTCTGATCTTGCTATATTTACATCAGCACCTGCTCCCACCAAGGTCTGTACTACATCATGATGACCATTCTGACTTGCCGCATACAATGGAGTTGCATTGTCCTGGTAAGGAGTGAAGGAATAGAACAAATCAAACATACATGTCATGTAACCATCTCCATGCATGTGTACAGCAGTATGCATGTTGGGTGAAAGTGAAGAGAAGGGATGAGGTCATGTAAGACATCTCCAAAATGAATAACCGTATAGGGGCATTCATGAATTTATGCACATGGACATACACCTGTATTTACATCTAACAATGACATAATGGTATTAATTTATCTAATCATTGCAGACGCCTGTCCATAAACAATATATGTGACTTCATGAATACACATATATGTACTAAGGTTCATAAAAGGTTCATAAAAGAAGAGACACACACCATTGGCTATTTGCTCCACTTGGTTGTTTGGGGGGGAACAACCGTCTTCATACATGTACATGTATCTACTGGTGCTCGGATTTACAGTACATGTTCATACATGCACTGATTGTATGCAACCTCCCCTTCCCCTCCTCCCCATGCCTTACCCCACCCCATAGCAATGGATGATAAAGTCCTCCTAGCCAAGGCCTACACATGCACAGGTGGGTGGGGGGACTCGAAGAGTTGGTTGCCATGGAACCCAATAGGTGTTTATACATGCAGCTGGTGTTGCTGTTGTGTTGTTGTTGATGAATTAAAAAGTTCTCTGTTATTAAATAGAATATCCAATGTAATTGGCTAATTCAGAATGTTGAAATTGTAGTACAAAACTATCACAGGGCAGGAGTGGGGTGATTGTGACCTGAGCACTTAGAATGCCTCTTCCTGTGTAATACATTGGTTGGTACCTATGCTTTGCTATGGTCTAAGTTGGTTAAGTACTGTACTGGTGTAGTGGTTTAGGATGATGACATTGGGTATTGGAAATATGTAGTAATATCCAAGCACATGAGATATGTGCATGTGTACAGAAATGTGACCTGTATACAATACATGTAATATTAATAAAACAAGTACCTTGCCAATAAGAAGTCAATGTGTGTACTTGTATGTATGAACATAACACCATATCACGTACTGATATTGCTATATTTACATCAGCACCTGCTCCCACCAAGGTCTGCACTACATCATGATGACCATTCTGACTTGCCACATACAATGGAGTTGCATTGTTCTGGTAAGGAGTGAAGGAATAGAACAAATCAAACATACATGTCATGTAACCATCTCCATGCATGTGTACAGCAGTATGCATGTTGGGTGAAAGTGAAGAGAAGGGATGAGGGAGGGAGGAAAGATAATGGAGGTCATGAAAAGACATCTCCAAAATGAAACAGTGCATATTGTATATGGGCGTTCGTGCAGCTTGTATGCACATGTATATACACCTCTGCAATGATCATGATCTAATTATATTGCTCCAATGCAGACACATGTCCATGAACAATATATGTGTATATGTGACTTCATGTTTGCATGAGTACAGAATTGAAAGCTGTGATAACATAACATTAGACAGAAGAGAAGGGATGAGGGAGGGAGGAAAGATAACACAACAATGAGCTACATGTATAATTAGTTAATGTCCACAACCTTCACAGTAACATGAGGGTGCAGCTGATCTCTCCCTGTATATGAAGGCAGAGGGAAGGGGAGGGTTTGTGTTGTACCTTTGTATACAAGGGACAAGGGACCAGGAGAGCAAAACCTGACATCACTTACACAATTTGCTATATTCACTCCAGCACCAGCTCCCAGCAAGGTCTGCACTACATCATGGTGACCTTCCCGACATGCCACAAACAATGGTGTTCTATTGTCCTAGGAGTGAGTTATGACAATTGCCATGTTGCTATGTGCAGAATGGCATATTGTTATTGCAGTTGCATCAGTACTGTGTTTACATATATGCAGTACACATCACATTTGTCATAATATTATATGGGTTCGACATAACGCGCTAACCCATATGGGGGCCGGGAGGTGGCTGGGGGGGGGTCCTATACTTCCTCTATGCAGCAAATCAATTTGCTACTCTCCCAGTAATTCAGGATCTGCAGTATACTTCCACATCATGACGTCATCCTTTGATCAACCTGTTAGTACTGTCTGTAAATTCTGCATGTAGCAGTATAGTTAGGAGCACGTATTTTATGGGGTCATCCGTGCTTATACACGAACAGTAATTATTATAACCTTTTTGCTTCAGTTTTGTGGCTTCTTGGGGTGTATAAAATTGTACTTACATGTATGCCTCTAGTATGCTCTTTACATCTTCCATTGTATGATACTTGCATACAGGCTATTACACACCTCGAAAACAGCAGCTTGTATGAAGTAATTCTCCAGCAAAATGGCCACCTCGTGATCAAGCATGTATGTGAGCTAATGTTGTCCTGAATAGTATTCATTACTACTTACACACCATCACACCCACTGACAGTAATAAGTTAGCAGTCCAAATTCACAAAACACAGTGACACTCACTTTTACCCTCAACATGAATGTACACTCCCGGCACACACAATTATATGATCTCCCATCAGCATACACATCCAAGTCATACTCTCCACCAACCACACACCAGCACACAGCAACAACAGTGTGTACATTCCCAATGACCCTAAACACTAGCAAAGTTTCATTGATCAATAGGTGCGGTGTCCTCTCCCATATTTAGGCAATAAAGATGCACAGAATTGTTGTATGTGGTATTAAAGTGTCTATGCCCCCATCCCCTCCCCACAAATGGTGCCCCTCCCTACAACACTAATTTGATTTTCCTCCCTGATAGCACTCCCAACACACCCACAAGCTCATAATAACAGAATGTTTACACCAGGTTACACCGTCACTGGCACACCAGCACAGTCACTAACAATGTACGGCTGGCCAACCTACCTTTAACCTACACATTGTTAGTACAACACCCACATACAGTAGTGGCTCACACATCAGCACATTCGCATGTCAGCACAAATTAATTATAATAAATTCGCAATAAATTTGTAGAGGCCATTAGCTTTGATTGTAAAGGGTGAATACATTAGATAGGATCAATAATAGCATTTGCAAAGCTAACAGTTTCTTGTGAATTTAATTATTTTGTGCTGATATGCAAACATCTAACATCAGAATTTAATATGAATTTAATATAAATGTACCATTCCATAGAAAATGTATGCTGTTTTTACAAATTTGATTAATTTATTTAGTTACGACTTTTGCTATGCAGTAAGTCCAAAATCCTGGACGATTTCAGAACATATGTTATTTGTATAGACAAAATTGAAACATTTGTGCTAATAAAAATATTCCGTTGATTATAACTGTCTAACAATTTCTATTGATTATAAAAATAGGGGAGATATAACTCCTGCTATGCCCTGGTACCGTTCCAACTTATAGAACTAGAGATAAAAGTTTGCGTTGTCATGGGGACCATTGTTGAAAATATGAACAATTGCAAAGCTGTTTGTCCGTTCCCCACCTCCCCTTTCTTTTCCTCCTCCCCTTTATTTTCCTCCTTCCCTTCCATCTCCGCCCCCTCCTTCACTTCCCCACCTCCCATACCCATATCAGTTGGCACGTGACATTGGTCTGCCTCAACAGATAGATAAGAAGCCTGAATGCAGCCCATCTGGTCCGAAAAATTACAACACATATGACCTAGTGGTCGAAATGTACGGACTGCAGGCATTTAAATGGTGCAGGTATTTAAATAGTGTCGATCCGTTTCCAATTTGTTTACCTATCAATTTACTATGATCGAAGGTTAGAGCGTTGTCATACCTCGCCAAATGGCACCAGCTTTGTCCACTCTAAGCAAACACACTCCAAAGGCAAAGCACCCGTCTTCAAAATGTACGGCTCACCTCATCCGTAGCGTTTACCGACACACCGTGTGTAGTCAGCAGTCTCCTCACGGTGGCGATGTCTCCATCACTTGCAGCAGACAGCAGCTGTGCTGCAGCCTGTGCGTACGCTTACCGATCAACATTATATACACATTAAATTGATTAATTGCATAGATTGCTGACCTGTTCCATATCGGTCCGTATTAGACTACCGAGGGCCGCGTATTATTTTTGGTAACTTATTATGCACTTATCAATGACTTCCGGTACCCCCCCCCCCCCTCCCCTCCCCGGTTGGGGAACTGACGGCGTGCTGTGCTTTGAATTGGTAGGGGCGGTTTGACAGAATAGGGGATTTGACGTTATATCCACTCCCACTGGGGATATTGACTATTGCACCTGCAAATAGATCACACACTGAAAAAGTCAAAATGTCTTCACATGTATGAGTCATTAAAGCGTGATGCATGCTATAAAACACGATTAAAAGGTTACATGTGTACTTTTTTTCTTTAGGATAGTACAATCATTGTGACATGGTATCAGGGCGCCAGGGGTGACCCCCCACTCTCACACTTACCATTACCTGTATCAGACCCTAAAAGACCCACGGGGAAACACATCATGTCCCACTTCTAAAGGGTTTTGCATAGGGCACAACCATGCACCACCATTGCTTACAGATGCAATTCACGCTGCAATCATGCCTCCTTCAGTTATCACAGGGAAAAAAAGTGTCAAATCATTTAGAAATCATTGAGTGTTTGAACAGAAAATCACACGAAAATCATATGGTAGCGTGTGATTTTTGTGTTATTTTCTGTTTAATCACTCAATGATTTCTAAATGATTCGACGCTTTTTTTTCCCTGTGGAATTTGGAAAACTACTTTTCAGAATTTTGCAGACGAATGCTTTGATCTCAGATGATATATGATTCAGGCAGCAAAGGTGACCTTGTGCTGAGTGTTGAAGATGTTAGGATATGGCTGGACCACACGAAAGAAGTTATTTGTAACAAAAAAGTGGAGCTGCAGAGCTAAAAAAGGCAGGAGAATAGTACAGCTACCAATGATATCGATCTGTCTAAAAGAGTGAAGAAGCACAAAAATTCTTGTGGAGCAGCCAGTACCCCTACAGTGGCTGTTCCAGCAATGGAGAACATCCTTGCAATAGTATACTTTAACAGGATGATGATGAGTCTGACTTTTGGGTAGCATGCGACTCGTGCGATATGTGGACTGTGCCTCATGCGAGGGCCTTATTGATGTATCTACATCTGAAACCTATATCTGCACTCATTGGTGTTTGTGATGTATGCACTGGACTGGTATGATGTAACTAATGAATGGAGGTATGAGTGGAGGTACATATCAGATACATGCATATTGCATACGTGAGGTGGTGGGGTAGAGGAGTTAGTTGAGGGGGTGGGGTAGAGGAGTTAGAAGGGGTAGGGTAGAGGAGAAGGGGTGGGGTAAAGGAGTGAGGTGTTAGATAAAGGTGAACCCCTCTACTGTGGCCACCCTCTCACTGAACTCCTCTATGCCATCCTCAACCCCACCCTCTTTCATCATACTCCTCTACCCCACCCCTCTCCTACACCTCTACCCCACACCCTCACCCAACTCCTCTACCCACCCCCTCACCTAACTCCTCTACCCCACCCCTCACCTAACCTCTCTACACTACCCTCTCACCTAACTCCTCTACCCCATCCCCTCACCGAACACCTCTACCCCACCCCCTCCCCTAACTCCTCTACACCACCCTCCCATCTATCACCTTATCCATCTAATCATACACATCTCTTAGCTCCATTTACCTAGGAGCAAGGGATGCCCTACCCTCCTTCGGCCCCAAAGGGGGAATCTGGGACAGGGATGGGGAAAATCAACTTACCTGGAATAAGCCTAACCACAAAATTTACCAATATATACCTTGAATGAATTATAGTACTTGTGGATTGTGCACGTACGTATACTTCGTTGTAAGGTTTCAATTCTATTAAACTGGCCGGTGTACATATCTTAGTACTACATATACTATGATGCTGTCCAGACATCATAGAAAAGATGAAACTAGCATCATTGGGTCTAACTAGCAAGGAACTATTTTTTGATTGTGATGGAGACTTCAACCATGTACATGATGTTATTACCAACACATTTCCTCAAATTGTATATTGTGGTGGGTACACTTTAATCTTGCAAAGAGGTAATGAATTGATGGCGAGTGATTGTCCAAGCAGTGGAATAAGTGTGAAATATCTCAAAGATATAATTGGTCGTGGTTAATTCTTTGTTAGACCCGTACAAAGATATGTGGATGAAGAAGAAGAGAGTGATGAGCTGAAGGTGATAATAATTGCACATGCATCATTCATTCTTTATACCTCCAGAATATAATTTTTGATTTGTACTTATTATTGGACTTAACAAGAGATAAACTAGAATGGTAGTGACTACCCTGGGATACAATGAATTGAGATTTATGCCTGGCGTTTCAAATCAAATTATCGAGAGTTACGTTAGTAACTATAGGATTTGACCCCGATTATGAATGTCATATAAAAAACGCGCGACCCGCTTCTAACAAGACACCCGACGTGCGGATGGCTTACCTTGTTATCGTCGTCGTCAAAGAAGGCAATAACAAGCAGTTTCGTGTTTGTTTGATGTCACAAAACCGCGTGGTTGTAGAGAACAAAACAATTTTCGAAATTCGTACCCAGTCCCACGTATTTCTTCTTCTTGTTCTTGTTCTTGACCACGCATAACTCGGGATAGGAACACTTTTAAGAAATGAAAATCACACCAATGGCTTCAGAATTCGTTGGCATTTTCGCTTCTGTGGTCAAAACGTCTCGAGGCTACATGACATATATCGGTGGTTGTGTTAGCAAACCACGTATAGTTAAGCTTACTGCACTGACACGACTCGGATAGGTCCTACTTCGCTCTTTATACGAAGTACTAGCAGTACAAGTAAATAAAAACATTCTCTAACGAGAAAGTTGGTGGGCATATAGGATTGACAATGTTGGTGTAAAAAGCACGGAAACAAGTGTGACAGAAATGTTACTGGAAAATTGAAATAGGCCTATATTTAGCCCATTTTCTCAGGCGTGCGCTGCCTAAATGTGACTGGGCTAAATATAGGCCTATTTCAATTTTCCAGTAACATTTCTGTCACACTTGTTTCCGTGCTTTTTACACCAACATTGTCAATCCTATATGCCCACCAACTTTCTCGTTAGAGAATGTTTTTATTTACTTGTTTCATAAGTTTTTTTTTCTTTTTATTTATTTATTAAGAACTTGCTAGAACTTGCTAGATGGCCATAGAACTTGCAACAAAATAGGGTATTTCTCGCTGTAGTTTCTTTCTAGATGTGATATGTGTCCAAATGACATGCTAGGATAACGTGCCGGTAAATTCTGAAGAGATTGGTACTATTGTCGTTCTTTAAAACCGTTCGTAGCTCGAGTTATACCTTCCTAAGGAAGACGACGACGACGAACAATTTTTTTGGGAATGGGCACGAGAAGCAGGTTCTTTGTTTGTCTGGAAGCGCATAGTTTAATGACATGAAACTAGCATGAAAACGTAGATCTTGGTGTTGTCGTTCGATTGCTGCAACGAGATAAGTGATCCGTTTCTCCGTTGTCCCTCCCGACGCGATTTAAAATTTTTAATGACATTCATCATTCCTCAATCAATCCTATATTGAACCTGCTGACGCAGGTTCAGATACATCATGTAATCAAATGTGTACGGTCTGGGCACTACCCATAGTGGTAATTAACTGTGGCGGTTATGTATTTTTAATAACGTGCACGCATTCTTGTTATTCGATCGTTGTAAGTTTGACGCTCTTTGTAACTTAGTGAAGTTGTTTTTTTTTTTTTTCAAAATGCCTTCACGTCAGGAAAAGAAGAAAGCCAAACGACGAGCATAGTACCTCAAAACTAGAGACGACGTATTAGATTCAGCCCGAGCGGAACTACAAAGCAGAGCCTGAAAAGAAGCGGCCATCTCAACGTGAAAACTATCGAGCAGAGCCTGAAAAGAAGCGGCCCTCTCAACGTGAAAACTATCGAGCAGAGCCTGAAAAGAAACGGACCTCTCGACGCGCAAGGTATCGAGATGCGATTAGTAGGGGGGGAGGGGGGGGGGGGGGGGGGGAGACGGTGCTATCTGGATCTGGCCCGGTACAAAATGCGTTCGTGGGTTCGATCGCGCTGGGGCGACAATCTATTTCGGCCGCCCCTTAAAGTCCCCTCAGATCCTGAAAAGGAACGGACCTCTCGACGTGCAAGGTATCGAGCAGATCCTGAAAAAAGACAGCGATATTGCCATAGTCCTGAACGTGCATCTCGCTCGGCGAAAAGAGTTAAGGTCACTCAAAGGTATGTCGTACCTTTACAACCTCCCTCTCATATCAAGATGGATTACTTCACATGCTATACGGCTCATAATCGGGTATGAATAAAAATCAATGAAACAAGTAAATAAAAAACATTCTCTATGAGAAAGTTGGTGGCATATAGGATTTGAAGGCAAAGGTGGTGTAAAAAGGAAGGAAACAAGGGTCTAATAATAAGGGGAAATGGAATAGTCCTATATTTAGCACATTTCTATATGTAGGATATAGTATGTTGTTCATGTGCTAAATAAATATAGGACTATTCCATTTTCCCTTATTATTAGACCCTTGTTTCCTTCCTTTTTACACCACCATTGCCTTCAAATCCTATATGCCACCAACTTTCTCATAGTGAATGTTTTTTACTTGTTTATATGTGACTCAGAGGTGGTCATGTACATGTATATGAATTGCAGTATCCCCCCAACGTAGAGCAATAATGGCATTAATGCATGTGATTAAAATTGTGCAGTTTCCATGAAAATGGCCCTATGCATTTATATAAAAATCCATGAAGCAGTGACTTCATCAGAACAAATGCTCACACCCTTTACTTTCAATTCTCAGCACAATCCTAATGATTTTTTTCTTCAGAAACCCTCTCATACCTCGTCTTTGCTATTTTTTGTCTAAATTACTCACTCCCAAACCAGAAAAGGCATTGCTATTACAGCACAAAAAGGTACATATTTTGAAATGTTTACTAGCAAATAGTAATCAAACCTGTCCTGTTCACTGCTCTCCTTCGGCTTAAAATAATGCAATATAAGGTGCGTTCTACATAGTATGTGTACAAAGAAAAAGAAAAAAACCCTGGTGCAACCAACTTGAATGCTTTTATGTTCTAAACGTTTTATTATTCCAACAGTTCACTGACTTGTCACTAATTTCAAGTCATGATTTGTCAATGCATGATCACTATTTTCTTGTGTCAATGTGCTGTATTTGATGGGTGGCTTTTGTGTAGGTAACGAAATATTTGTTGTTATTTAGAAACTACCAGAAGAAGTTTGTATGAACTGTAATGAGATGATTTCTCTGACGATCTTGCTGACACATGTTCAGACTTGCTCCAGGATTTGGTATGTTATAAAATAATATTATTCCTGTACTAAAACAGTATTAAAATTTATTTGCAAATTTATGAAAATTTTCTAGGTACTTTTGCTTAATTACAATCGATAAGACCGTAAATACGCTTTTAGGCTTTTGTATATCAATGCCTAACATCGACTAAGGCGAGTCCTCCAGCAAGTTCTATAGCTATTGGTGCAATTTTCATCGCTTAAAAGTGTTCCTGTCCCGAGTTATATGAGTTCTCAAGAAGAAGCAGAAGAAGAAGCAGACGACCCGCCCATTATTTTTGGAAGGGGAACGAGGACAGCAGTATTTTTTGTTCTCGTCAACCACGCGATTCTACGACGTGAAACAAAAACGAAACTACTCAGTTTTGACTTCTAGATCGATTGCCGCAACAAGTTAGACGATCCGATCGTCGGGAGCGAAGCAGCTACGGTAGTGTCGCGGGATTTTAATTAAATTCATAGTCGGGGTCAAAACCTATCCTGTTGAAACGATAATTCTGGTTGTTGCAATTATATAAACATGGCATCGAAGCATTTGTCATTTTTACACACTAAAAACTTGAATTACTATTATCATGTTCGCAAAAGCCTTGCAGCTATATCGCACCACTCTGTAATATAGTGCATCTAATTCATTTTGTAGTAGTCAAACGTACCAGTTGAGCCATCTCAAAGTCCACTTGATCATCAGTTACCTCAAAGTCAAACAGCTGAGCTTTCATCAGTACAGTCACCTCAAAGTCAAAGAGCTGGGCTTTCAACTGTTCAGTCATCTCAATGTTAAAGAGCTGGGCTTTCGGCTGTGCAGCCATCTCAAAGTCAAAGACCACAAATTGATAGTACAGTTGAACACAGACCAAGTCCTCGTGTAATCATTTCTGATGTAAGTGCAATTTACATGTAATTATTTTTAAAAAATCGGATAGCCATTGCAAATGTAACCACTGAATGCACAAAAGGCACCTTTTATTAATGTTTTAATCTCCAAGGAAAAATCCTTATTTAAGGATGCCATTATCCTTAAATAAAGATCATCTTTTACATTGAATATTTTTGCCAACCAGATAAATTAAATGCTATTGTGGTTAATAAGTTATGCTTATTTGCACCATAATTAATAATATCAAGCATTTGTACTTCTGCTCAAACGCCAGCGGCAGGATGTACCTTAGGCTCACTGAAACCACGTGCACTGCATGTGGTTGTTCCACTGCTCCTCTATCAAACAGTGTGCTTTCTAGTCCTATCATTTAGTTTAGTACCAAGTATAGAATGGTGTATTGGGGGGGGGGGGGGGGGGGGGGGTGGTTATGGGAAATCTAGGAAGCGTTGTCAATTGGCATGTGTTTGAGCTTAGTGTAACTTAGCCCCAATTAATCAGACTCGAGGAGACCACGCCATCGCCTAGGCCTACTGTTGCTGTCGCTGTCACTGTCACTGTCATTTGACGAATCATGCGCTTTGGTCACCTATATAGGCCTGTCATCAATCCAAACTGAGGAATTACACCCGTCGCTTTGTATGGCTCCCCCTCGGTATCTAAGCAGGTTTTGACCCTTTCAGGTGTATGCAATCGCTTCGATCTTTGGAAGTACTGGCCGGTAAGTGAGCGTAGATTGTCGACGCCGTAGATATTGTTCCACAGATCCATCTGACAGTTTACAACTCCTAGAGCTACCCGAAATTTGTCCTTCCTTGCCATACGTCGCTTTGAGTTAATTTGCTCACTACTATCGCCAGCGGCAAATGGCGGTTGCGCCGTATTTACACTGTAATACCGGTTTTTACACTGTAATACCGGTTTTTCAGCAATCCAAACCTCTTTTAATCGCGGCAGTATTGCTGATCTGCATGATCTTGAATCTAGTGAATCACTAATATAAATAAAGCACCAAATTTACATCATTCTTTAAGAAAGAGGTCATCATCCAGATTGTGGGTGTGGATCCTTGAATAAGGATTGTAACTGAGCCAATCAATTGCTAGTACCAAATCCATTAATTGCAGCTGTAAATGTGCCGTAGGTATCAACAACACACTGCAGGAACATTATGTTTATATTAATTGTTGGAAACTCCAGGAAAAGCACATATGATCTAATTATATGCACTCATTGCTAAATAACGTGCACTTTTTGACAGTTAGTATAAGCGTAACATTTTGTACAGTGACAGAAGCATAGTACAATTGTTGGTTTTAATCTCATTCCACCTTGACTTAACTTTACCTGCTCCCACTGTGAATTGAATGTTTATGCACTTGCTAATGGACCACCTGCTATGCACAAGTATATGATTACTGCATGCACCACTTTCTTGTTTGATATTTGTACAGTAGCGTTAAACAATAATTAACAATCCACCTTGTTATATTAAATTCATTGGAAACATTATTGAACACCATTAACTATGATGGATATAAATGCAGTTACACCAATATCTAGTATTAACTGATTAACGAATTTAACCATTGCAGGATGAATATGATGATAATCTACAGCGTGCTTTAGAGTTAAGCCGCACTGAGTGTAATGAAGGGTAAGTTGTACATTGTGAAACTTTTATGCTAACAACTCTGTTCATGATTTGAATTTTGGTATATTATAATGATTTAGGCATCAATGATCATGTTCAACAAATGACAAGACCTATCAGTGGTTATTGAATTTAATATCTTTATTCGTAGTGATCATGTTCTAGAAGATACATTGTACCAAGGATTAAACCCATCGAATGTATTGATGGTATGTATCTGTAATGTATTCATGTTACTGATAATATTGTATATGGGGCAAAAGGCAATTTCGAGTGAAAAATAATATTCTGAGCTCAATAATAAATAACTCTATAAAGACCACTTTTGCTGTGGATTTTCCACTATCTATGCATGATTTTTGTCTAAAATGTATTCTCACTGATGTAGTACTTGTTAATGCTATTGGTTCACTATGATTATAACAAATAATCTATTCAGATTTGCATTTGCTAAATCAAAAGACCTGTAATATTGCTCTTACTGGTTTCTATGGATGCTCTGATGATATTTCAGGATATTTTATTTTCAGGTCCAGTTTGGCGTTGCGATGGGCGTAGATGCTGGGGGACTCTCCAGGGACATTAATAGGGAAAGGAATCGAAAAACCTTCTTGGGAATGTGGTACCATTCAGTATCACACAGTTGCCTTAAAGGTATGTTCATAACATATTCAGGGTGTATCACAATCACGATTGTAAAAATAAAAGGAGGTAATTATTAAATACTGAAACATTGAGTGATTATAAAGACTTAGTATTAGTAGCCATTTGAAATGTATATGACGACTCCCATATTCTATTTAAACCTTTCATATGGTTTTAAAGTATGCAGTTTTTTTTTTACATGTTTTTATGTGCAGGGTTGAATATTGATTTATTTTCACATAGGACAACTTATTTCCATGTCAATAGCCAATGGAGCAGTGGGTTTCATCTTATGTCACAATCTGAATAATTGTTCATTTGTGGCATTTTAATTAATTTGGACGAGATACCGGACGCAGAAATACGGGCAATCTTTGATGAGGTAATGGTTGTGTCATACGTTTTGTACTACAGTGTACATGTCCAGAAATAATAAGATTATGCCATAAAAATTATAACCACGAAATTCAACTTGTTCGTTCAGGTATTGAAAAATTGTAATTTTAACCCTTCAACTGCGGTTGGACAGGTTTACTTGATAAAAAGGAGAGATTCAAACTTGATGAATCGGATATGTATATCAATTGCAGTTTTGGGAAATAATTTGTGTACCGATGGCTGCTAATAAAAAGACTGCTTCCAATCTTCAATATGTTACAGCATTAATTAAATTAACATGATTGATAGATGGATGTTGGCACTGTAAGCAAACTTGTTTTGATAATTTTGTATGGTGTGCAGAAATATGTAAGAAGTAATAGATGAATAGGTTTTTTTCGGCACTGTGCCATAGTCAAAAAGCTTTTCATGTATAACTCCATAGTAGCTTTACCACGCCTATATCTAAGCTTGGTTATTACAATTGAGATAAATGTATTTGACATGTGAAAAGCTACAATGGTTAGAAATGAGCAGCATGACGCATTACAAAGTTTAATGGCAGGAAACGACACCTTTGTGTTGCTACCGATCGACATGTGGAGGGAAACGTTTTTTTGTACAAACGTTTTTGTTTGATTCACTAAAAACTTCCAAGACTAAATTGCACATGTAATATCTATCATGAAGAATCAAGTGGAGATATTTACGTCCAAATATTAAGAAATACCCTTAATGAAAACAATTACGTTTATCAGCAATGTGCAGTACTGCTAGATAATCACATTCCTCTGGCACAAAACCTTGCATGGAGCACAACCAGACCCATATTCTCATATATGGTCTGGTCCCCAGACTATGTAATTTGAACTTACATAACTACCAACACATATAACTCCTGATTCCTTTATTTATAAGCTTCAGAATTGAAATTCAATTCATGTTCAAACAACTACTCACATATCAGTTTCAATAAGATATTTCTGATTTCTAGCTTTCAGAACATCAAGTTATCATTCAATGGTACCACACGTTTTAGATTTATTAGTCCAATTATCATTTTATGTCACAAAGCACATAGGTTTCACTTAAATTGAGAGTGGTTACTTAGTTTGACCCATTTATAGTGTTTGGCATCTTCTGCATTAACATTTTCATCAAATGTATCTTCTCCAAACTCTCTTTGTAAGTGACATGGATAGTGATGTTAAATTTCAATGCTATGGTATTAGCATTTTTCATTTTTGATTGATAATCAAAATTTCTATTATTTTAGTTTATTGGGATTGCTTCTATGAAATCTAGGGCAATAAATATGTGCTAGTAACTGGGGCAGTGCAAGAGAAAATCGGGCTTTTGCTTTTTTTTTTTCAAGTTTCAAATTTAACAGTTTTTGGATACAGGATAGCGCTCTCTACAAAACAATTCTTACGCATTCAAAATTAGACAGTGTATCAGAGAGCTAAAAAGCGCTGAATTTTTAATTAGCCATACATTTCGATGGCAAGCATTACTTTCTTTTAGTTGTCTTGGAATTTTCTCAAAATCCTACATAAGCCCGATTTTCTCTTGCACTGCCCCATTTACAGTTAAGACACTTGCAGAACTTACACATTGCATAACAGAAGTCACCAATAACTTTTTTGCAGATTCAAAATGTGGACACGGTTGATTCCTCAATGTACAGGAAGTACACAGTTCAGTTAACAGAATGTGGAATATTTTCAAATGGCAAACACAATGCAAAGAGCCTTTTTCAAGCTGTTACAATGCACCATGTTGTTTTGTCCTGTAAGGCCGAATTACACCAGTTAAATGAATGCCCTTGGTATGCATAAGCACTTGGTCGACACCTTCAGTCATCTATTTGTCATCGGAAATGCTAAAATTCCAACTGTTGGTATGTTTTATTTCAGTTTGGCAAATTGCCTGTATTAGTAATTTGAATGGGCAGATTAAGACTTGTCAGATTCTAAATGAAAGACATTTAAAATATATATATATATATATGGGTCAGTTCACGAGAAAATGAGCCTTCGCTATAATATTTTAAAGTTATAAAAATGACTCGCGTTTGAATCGCTATAACTTCGGAACGGTAAAGGCAAATGACTTCCTATTTTCAACACTTCATACTACATCATTTCCCTCTGGTAAAATCGATTATGGGCTCTTTTATTAGCTTCGTGCCAGTGTTACCGCGTCCGATACCCCTTGGGGTTCAAATCCGCTATATCTTTCTGCACGAAAATTCAATTCACTCCTAGTTTGGTCTATACGTAGAGGGATCCTGTACCTATTGATTTGTTCTGTTCGTTAATTTGTTATGGGGATACAACTGTGCAAAGTAATTGCATATTTCCCGGTCGTTTCGCGCCATTTATCTATTTCGACTGGCATCGAGAACATGAATATGCAATTACTTCCTGTTAAATAACTATGTCTACGCCCATCTTTACACTATAAAAAAAAAAAAAAACAACAAGTACGCGGCGTTTTCGCTTCTTGCAAACTTCTGGTTCTGTCCCCCGTCTTGGCTTCTTCAACATAGCGAGCAGAAGCTAAATAAAATTCGTAATACGTGGGTTCAGCTGCCATCAGCCTGCGCAACACGGTACGTACTCTGTAGCGCATGCACGTAGAAATCGAGCGTGTTGGCTCGGCCAAACTGCTTCATTTATGCGTGCACAACGCTACAGAGCATGAAAGTGTACGGTGTCTAGGGCTAGCTTAATCTGAAATGCACCCTTCCTTTTTGACTTCTGCACACACACAGATATATATCAAAAATGCACCCCCGTTGTAGCTACGTGTATTTACCAACATGTAGTACTCTCGTTGGCCTACTAAAACCTCTTTCTTGTTTATTTATCTTCATTGGTGAACCAATTATATTTGGTTCTACAAAATAATATCCATACAAAATCAGATCATAAGTCACACACATGCACACTCACATTCATACACAACCTCAGATCAGAGGAATTGGTGTCATTTAATTCTGCCTAGTTTCCAATTGGTGATGTGCTTGGCATAGTTTGCCCAAAAGGGGTCAGGCGACTGTGGGTTTGCTGTTCCCCTACCCTGAGTGTGACTGGAACCAAGGTTACCATTTGGTCAGCCCACACCTTGACGCTGGTCAAGGTAAGGTGGTTAGGCCAGGGTAGAAGCCAAAAGGGTGCTACCCGCCATTGATGTATAAACAATAACACCAGTAGCAATACATTTATACGTACAGCCATGGTAAGCAACGCAGCTGGCATTTAGGTGGAGTGATTGCAGCCCACCTCTACCATCCTTTATACACAAGATATAAAAATTTAATTAAAATAAAATTGGTGATGTAGGATTTGTAGACAGCAATTGAGTAAAAAGTAAAGAAACAAGGAATTACGGATATTAGGCATTCATTTAATTATAAATATTACAGACCTACATTTAGCACAGAATTTCAAGGAGGTAGATTTGCTAAATAATGTAGGTCTGTAATATTTATAATTAAATGAATGCCTAATATCCGTAATTCCTTGTTTCTTTACTTTTTACTCAATTGCTGTCTACAAATCCTACATCACCAATTTTATTTTAATTAAATTTTTATATCTTGTTTCACACATTTTTATGCTAGGCGCTGTACATGTAAGCCGGGATCCGCCTGTGGTAATGGGCTAAAATTATAAACATGTATTATATCAGAGATACATGTATTGAATAATCGTGCCGTGTAATGCAAGATTACTTCGCATGGCGAGGAAGTATTCATCCCTGCGCAATCATATGCATGCTCTTAACTAAACTGTTTTAACTTGGTCGGAAGATCGATACGGCGCAATCGGTAGCCCTGCTATATAGCATTCAAAAAACATTAGTTGTAAATTTATAATAAAGCCTTCTATACGGCCGAGCTCCGAGAGGCCCCCAGTACGGATGGGGCCATATTCCTCATGAGGCTGGGGCCAGCGGTGGCGCAGGTGGGAGCAGCGGAGCAGGGGCCAGCGGTGGAGCTGGGGCAAGCAGAGCGTGGGCCAGCGGAGCAGGGGCCAGCGGTGGTGCAGGTGGAGCTGGGGGCAGTGGCGGAGCTGAGGCCAGTGGAGCAGTGGCGGAGCTGAAGCCAGTGGAGCAGTGGCGGAGCTGGAGCCGGCCAGCAGTGGCGCAGGTGGGAGCAGCGGAGCTGGGGCCAGCGGCGGATCTGGGGCAAGCAGAGCGTGGGCCAGCAGTGGCACAGGTGGGAGCAGCGGAGCTGGGGGCAGCAGCGGAGCTGGGGCCAGAGCTGGGGCAAGCAGGACCGGAGCAGGGACCAAGAATGGTATTGGAGAGTAGGGAGGGCCCTCCTCACCTGAGTCAACAGCAAACAGATTCTCAGCTTCTTCTGCTGTGACCTACAAGGGTAATAATATATATTATATAGATATAATGCCATGCATGCAAATCCTATGTACACATGCATACCTCTTCCATATCTTAAAGTAAAGAGTGAGTGAGAAAGTTGCTTTATACAAACCAAAACTGATCTAATACGAGGGAAGTATTAAATTATTGGAACGGCCTCCCATAATAAATGTGTTGAACAAACCAACTATAAATGCGGTGGTGGGGGTGGGGCTGAATTAAGACGGCCTGCATTTCAAATGGCTAGTATTTGCTGATATATGTGAAACTGCACACAATCATGCGTAGAGAGAGGCCTAGGGTTGCTGCCACTTTAACTTATGCATGGGTAAAAATATATAAATTACAATGATATACTTGAGAACACAGGAATGTTCAGGTTTGCAGCCATAGAGATTTTAAGTCCACATGCTGGGACACCATACATGGAATCATGCAGGAAGTTAGTTAGTCCTGCAAAGCATAAATCGCTTATCCAAATTGAAAAGAGCTGCATGTAATAGGTAACTGGTTCCAGCTGAAAACAGGAGAACATCATGGAGGTTGATTGGTGGTCCATGTGCATGTTTTAGCAGCCATAGAAGCTAGCTTTTAGACCACACACTGTGCCACCATATATGGAGGAAGGGGCAGGTGTCACAGGATTATGCGTCCCCCCGGATTATGCGTCCGGCCGGACTCGTGGTCCTAGGATACGGAGTCCCCCCTTAGGATAGGCAGTCCCCCCATTGCCCCTCATCGAACCGAGGTAGTTAAGCCTAATAATTACTGTTATCTGCTTGTACACGTCCTTTTCACTCTTTCAATGTTGGTAGAAAATAGGTACTTTATTGGATAGGTCTACATGTATAGCTATTAGCTATAGCTGAAGCACGTTGTTTACATTACGTTGTTCCTGATTGGAGAATGACGCAAGTGCTAGATCCACGTGCTGTTACGAGGCATCGCCATGGCTGAAAAGAGTGCACAAGAGAAGCTGCGGCGGTACAGGTTTTAGGGGGGGGGGGGGGGCACGGATGGTGGGTGTGGCTGGGGATGGGGTGGGGTCGGCTTCAGGCCCGATACGAAAAGGAAAAGCGGGGGAGGGGGGGGGGGGTGGGTGCTGTCGGTTTATGGCCCGATACGAAAGGCGGGGGGGGGGGGGGGGGGGTGCTGTCGGTTTCTGGCCTGATACGAAGAGCGGAGGGGGGAGGGGGGGGGTATGATCGCGTATCGGGGGGGCCCGGGATATAGTACAGTAGTAAAGTTCATGCGTGCGGATATCAATAGGCAGCGCAATCGCGCAGCTATTATAATAAAATGCGGCCCGAAAAGTTATGAATTCATAAATGGACGGGGGGGGGGGGGGCACGTGCCCCGAGTGCCCCCCCCCCCCCCCCCCCCCCGGATCCGCCGCTGAAGCTGAAAAGCAATGGAAGACTTAGAGGACGATCCGCAGGAAAGCGCAAGATTTCACAGTCAACGATGGTCAGTTGTATATTAAGGGAAAGAATGGCCAGGAAGCTAGACGTTGGGTTTTCGATGAGGAAGATCAAAAAAGAGTGATGGAGGCTTGCCACGATGACAAACTATGTAATCGGCCATCCCGCACATGCATATAGCCACCTACATGTAAACCACGCATATTCTAATTTTCTTTTATCTATAGGCGGAGGACATTTTGGTAGGGACAAAACGTTACAGAAGATCTGCTCCCGGTTCTACTAGCAGAACATGACGAACGACGTAAAAGAACATGTAAGAACATGTGACACCTGCCAACGAACAAACAAGAGATTAATTAAGGCTTCGGCTGAGCTACATCCAATTCCGGTGAGAGCTCAAGTATGGTACCAAGTTGGTATCGATATTGTTGGACCATTGACACTGACACGCAACAAAAACAGGTAAGGAAAATTAAATGTACGCTTGATGTTTAAAGGTGCATGGTTTTGGTTTCAAACAGGTATCTAATAACATGTACCGACTATTTTTCTAAATGGCCGGAAGCTCAAGCACTTCCGTCAAAATGTGCCGAAGGTGTGGCAAAGTTTGTTCTATCCCTGATCACTAGGTTTGGCTGTTTCAAAGTATGCATTTCGGACCAAGGTCGAGAGTTCGTCATTTCTCTTAATGAGAAATTGTTCTCGCTGACAGGAATTGAGCATCGCATAGCTAGTGCGTATCACCCGCAAACAAACGGTCGGGATTGGATGAAAGGTTAAATCAAACAGTGACGAAGTCTCTTGTAAAGTACATAAACGCAGATCAAAGTGACTGGGATGAAAATTTGGAATGTGTGCTTTTTTCGTATCGCACCAGCGTTCATGCTACGACGAAATACACACCCTTTTATCTGATGTATGGGCGAGAAGCAGTTCTACCTCCCCAACTACAGACTGAGTGCAAAGATGGAAACGATGTGCTTTTTTCTATGACTGGCATTGAAAGTAAAGCTCAAGAATATGCAACAAATCTGGAAGAGGTGAGAACTGAAGTATTTACAGAAGTGACATCCAACATTCAGAATGCTCAAGTTAAACAGAAGCTGTATTATGACCGTATGCATGCAAGAACAGGATTTCAGCTGGGAGACCGTGTCCTTTTAAGAAACATGAGAAATCTTACTCGCAAAAGAGGTAAATTGACGAAGGAATGGTCAGGCACATATGAATTATGTGGTAATGGGTTATATCGACTAAAGAATGAGAGTGGGGAGATACTAAAAAAGAAGTACAACTCAGCCCAGCTGAAAATATACCAACAAAGGCAAGAATATCCAGCTGCTGGTAGTGATGAGAATGCATGCATGGAGGGACAGGGTGAAACTGATTTCCAAACTGAAAGAGGAAAGGAGTCATCTGCTCATGAAATACCTAATGATCAGTTGTATTCACCAAGCTTGCTTCTGTTATGGAGAACAGGAGCTGATGAGCTTGCATATGAAGCAGCAGAAGATGAAGAATTTGATGTACATTATACATGCACACATGAATATGTATATATAATTACTGATTACTGTTTGTACCATTATTTTAGCCACTGCATACAATCTGGAAATCAATGAGTATGCTCTAAGTAAAGACCTTATTGTTGAATTGTGAATGAATCATCAGGCATATAGAGGAGAAGTTCCATTGAGGGTGATTTGTGGGGAGAGTTTTGTAATAATGAATGACACACTTGAAGAAGAGTTTGACCGCTTCAGAAAGCATACTCTCGATCTTGATTTATATGTATACGCTGTCGAAGCTATTGAACTGGTGAAGCATTGGTACAATTCTAATGCTACAAACCTTAAAACAATTAGTAAATATGACAAAACATATGTACTAATGTCTTCAACAAACATTGATACCTTCTGCCAATGGATTTTGGATACAAGAAAATTGTGCAATGAGAAAGGGGTAACCCTTGATAGCCTCACCATAACAAGTAAGCTGAAATTCATTTCATGAGTTCAAGTACTTTACTTATTTGTTATGTAAACCTCTTGCATAGACCAAAGTCAGCCTCAAACTGATGGGATAACTACAGTCTTTGAGGATAATATGAGTACCAATGGAATCAGCCATCCTCCTAAAGGAGGAAAAATGACAATTACCAGGGTCAAACAACGTGTATCAAAGAAAAGTAAATGCTGGTTGGAAGTAGGAGATGTGTTACTATCTGAGGAACATAAATCCATTATTGAGTCTAATACACAGTGGTTGGATGATGCTATAATTAATGCTTCTCAATATCTTCTCCACAGTCAGTATGGTATATCGAGACTACAAGCAACAACACTTGGATACCACCTAACATTTGACATCATGAGAAAGGACTTCGTACAAATTTTTCATAATGGAGAAGACCATTGGCTAACGATCTCCCCTTGGATTGCCATCAGGTCATGTAAACATCTATGACAGCCTGTATCAGACCTGTACTGATCATGCCATAGACCAAATGTGCTCCATTATTTTCACCCCTAACAATGCTGTGTACCTCCACTTTACTGATGTTGACAAACAGACCAACAGCTCAGACTGTGCCCGTATGCCATTGCTTATGCTACTGGGTTATGTTGTGGTGAAGATGTATGTTCCAGAAAATATGACATGATGTTCATGCAGCAGCATCTATTGAAATGCTTGGAAAGTGGAAGAATGACTGCATTTCCTAGTTCAGATAGAGAAAACCATCATATTGTGGCCAATAAGATGATTAAAGTGAGGTGCTACTGCCGATTGCCAGATTCTGAAGTAACGATTCAATGCAGTTCTTGCAAAGAATGGTTTCGCAAGAAATGTGACTCCTCTATACCATGGGTGTCCCCATAGGGGGGGCATTTGGGGCAGATGCCCCCCCCCCCCCTCCCCACATAATGGCGCCCCCCCCGTTTTATGAGCATGCACTCACAGACACTGGCACGCACGCAATCCTCGATCGTCGATTGTTGTGATGTATTTTAAGTTCCCGCTTGTATTACATCATTCACAAATACATGTACGTTACCGTATATATAATAATTTCGAATACGCTGTTAAAATGTCGAACACAAAGCGAAAGCTGAGCGGAGCTGAGAATCGAAGATCCAAGTTACAACGTCAACTACTTTCAAGCGCACAATCGGTTGCACCAATTAAGTCATTTTTTGCTATATCAAGCGTGAACGAAACGATCGTTCCTCCGAAGTCTTCTGTTTCTGAACTCATACCATCGTGTCCTGCAAGTATTTCTTCTTTTCCGGCATCACCAACCATTTTGCCTGGTACACCGCCAATCGCGATTGATTCTTTTTCTCCTGTCAGTGCGATGTCTGTCTCATCACTTTCTGTCGACAACGTTTTGCCAATGCATGATTATCTGCCATCAAGTACTTCTAAGTTAACCAATTCAATTTCTCTATCCATGTCTGCTACTATATCAGTTTCATCCCTTTCATCTGCCTCAACCATTGATCCTGGTTTATCCACTATTGATTCTTCTGTACCGGTAAACACCTCTGATGTTACTCCACCTGCATCATTGTCAACTAGCTCAGTCATGCAGTGTAGTACCTCAACTGCTCCCTCTGCCATAACATCATCATATATGCCGTATGATATTGCCAAAGTCTTGTATCCTAATGGTACAGATGGTCTTTCAAATGCAGACATGTGGAATCGTTGCGAACAATCACTTCAGTCTCTCACAGAGCATGAAAAATACATCATCTTAACACACCATTTCAGACACTTCAAGTTTCCACTGGTACAAATGACTAATGACAGTAGACGATGCTGTACAACAATGCTTAGCAACAATTATGTTTACAGCCAAACTACAAACAGCATTTTCTGCCTACCCTGTTCACTATTTGTTCCGATTCATTTTGGTAAAAAAGGTTTTAAGGACAGGCATCAGCTATCACAGTTTGTGAACCAGGGTTGCAAAGATTACAAACGAATGCATGAAAAGCAGCACAGCCACAATGACACAGAATATCATAAAGATGCAATTTTTACTTCTATGAGCATTAAACATCGATTCGAACAACCAGAATCATCAATTAAGGCAATGGTTGACAGTGACTTAAAAGTTCGATACAATACCTACAGACATATATTAAAAAGAATAGCTCAGGTAATACACTTTTGTGGCAAGCAGGGCATTGCCCTAAGAGGTCATAATGAAGAATCAGAACCTGGGAATTCAAACCCAGGGAATTTCATAACCCTCTTGGAAATGTTTGCACAAGAAGATGACACTCTGAGAGATCACATGAGAAAGCCATTGCTGAAGAATGCTACATATATTCGTCATCGTAGCCAAAATGAAATGATAGAGGTTATAGGAAAGCATATCATCCAGCAAGATATTATTGATGAGATTAAAGCTGCAAAGTTTCATACATTGATCTGTGATGAAGTAACATCAAGTAATGATGAAGTTCTTTCATTGTGTGTACGCTTTGTTGACTCCAAAAGACAAATTAGGGAGGAGTTTATTGAGTTTATTGATGTGGACAGGATAACAGGAGAAGTTTTGTTTGATGCCATAGACCAATTCTACCAAAAACATAACCTTGATGTTATGGATTTACGTGGACAATGTTATGACGGAGCATCAAATATGTCAGGAACTAAAAAAGGCTTAGCTGGGAGAATTCTTGAGGGAAATCCAAAGGCTGTATATTCACACTGTGCTTCCCACATTCTGAACCTCTCAATTGTATCAGCATGCAAAGAGAATAATATACAAATGGTACTGACTCAAATGACAAGCTTGGCTATATTTTTTAATTATTCCCCAAAGAGAGAAAAACTGTTGGAGTGTGTTGTAGATAAGGGGACCAATGACCACAGTAGTAGTAAGAGAAAAGCAATTCTTGGTCTCTGTAAGACTCGTTGGGCAGAGCGTGACAAGGCATATGAGCATTTTTATCTGAGCTTTCCATTTATTATCAAAGCTCTTGAGATAATAAATGGAACATGTGAGGACATTCATCAATACCCAGATGCACTCATAAGTGGGTGGGAACCTGCAGCTAAAAATGACACAACATCACATCTCCATGCCCTTTGCAGTTTTGGAACTATCATTGCAATAGTTAGTATATACAGGCTATTGCACCCTCTCGCCATGATCACTAAGTGTCTTCAAGGGAAAACAGTTGATTTAATCAAAGCATTTCGTGACATTGAAGCTATCAAACAGGACTACAAGGTGCTGAGAGCAGGAATAAATGATGAGTTCCAGAGGATATACGAACAAGCCGAACGTTTGTGTAGGCAAGTTGGGACAGAGCCTTGTATGCCTAGAACTGCGCAGAAGCAATCTTACAGGGACAACACACAAGCTGACACCATACAAGAGTATAATCGCAGAACTCTGGCAATTCCATTGCTTGATTGCATTACTTCAGAACTGGATACGCGATTTTCTGCTCTCTGCAATAAAGCTTCAAAGATATTGTTTCTTGTTCCAACTATTGTGGTTCAGGATGAGTTTAATAGCGATGTCGATGTAAACAACGTCATTAGTGTGTTTATGAAGATGATCTCATCGACAAGTTTCTTGTAGACCAGGAGTTGGGACTTTGGAAGCGCAAATGGTCCATGTGTCCAGCTATTGATCGCCCGGATACTTTGGCGTCGGCACTAATAAATTGCGATGAAGAGCGGTTTCCTAATATTTTCCGCTTAATTAAAATTGGTTGCAATCACTAGTTGCGCCTGCGAGAGAAGTTTTTCTACCATACGCCGTCTGAGAAACTGGCTAAGGTCCTCTATGATATGTAAACGGCTTTCTTCTTTAGCGCTTATGAACATTCATTATGCGCATCCAGTTAATTATGACACAGCGGTGGAGATTTTTCTTAAGATGCACCCAAGAAGAATAGAAGTATCAAATCTACTTATGGAGTAGATATATGTCATGCACAATGTAACCACTCTGTATCAATTTGTTCTGTGATTTTTAATTTCATTTGCTCATTTGCTCCAGAATAATCACTGTATGTCTAATTAATAAGTCAAAGCCACTCCCCCATGGCGCCCCTTGATTTGGATAGCCCCCCCCCCCCCCCCCCCCCCCCCCCTTCTGAAACACCTAGGGACGCCTATGTATACCCCAAAAGGCCTGGAGCAACTTAAAATGCAAATGGCACTGTAAAATGTGCCAAACTGTACCATTAATCAACTGATCATGAACTATCAAATTCATAAGCACGAACTAGCTCATTTATTCATTACCATATACTATGTGCATGCAATTCCGTGTATCAATGGATACCATGCATCTCGATATAACAATTATACTCTGAGCTGAATGCGTTGTGTATAGGACTGTAAATAATATTCAAAGAACAAGACACTGAAATAGGTGCTACTAATCTGTTTCATTTCTCTTTTGTGGTTTTAGCTGACCACCCTTATAGTATATATATATATATACGACGCCCTATTTATGCCGAGGCATGCACATGCATGCTTATAATTGCAACGCTGTATAAATGGGGGAGGGGGACCGCTAGTTCTAAGGGGGGACATGATATCCTAGGATACGTTGTCCGGCCGGACATTGTATCCTAGTACTGGGCGTCCGGCGGACTCCGGGTCCTAGGATACAATATCCGGCCGGACAATTTTTAGGGGGGACGCGTAGTCCTGTGACACAGGCTTGTGGTTTTATGAATGCAAAGTTGCAAGATAAATGTTGACACAGAGAAACATGTTCACATGCCATGCAGCTGTAGACTCCTTGACATATGAACACATACATGGGAGGAAGGCAAGCCTATTTTTAAGAGCAGTTTTGTATAGAGAACGTACATCAACTGATATAAGGATTGGATTGTGAGTTAAGTACAACATATAATTGTGTGAAGTCATGCATATTCCGGGGTTAGGGCCTATAGAGACAGATCCATTAATTTACATGCAGTCAAGGTCACAGCTGCAACCCCATTTGCCATTTGATAAACCTGCAAACCATAATCTCTTAGTCAGAGTGACAGCTCTTAAAAGAGCTGTAATTGGTTCCAGATGATGTACTGCAGAACCCAGGGAAGGATTGCTCCATGTTCAGGTTTGCAGCCACAGTATATGTGTCAAAGTTTAAGACCACATGCTGGGACACCACACATGGAATCATGCAGGAAGTTAGTTAGTCCTGCAAAGCGAGGCAGATAGATAGCTCTTAAGAGAGGTGCATGTAATAGGTTCCAGCTGAAAATTAGAGATCATCATGGTCCTGCATGTTTTAGCAGCCATAGAAGCTATGACACATACTGGGCCACCAAATATGGTATCCATACAGGAAGGAGGCAGGCATGTGGTTTTATAGACTGTACAGCTGTAAGATAAAATATTGTTCACACAGAGAATCTAGGGATTAGCAACCATTGATGCTACATCCTGTATGGCAAGGTTTAAAAGACACATGCTGGGCCACCATACTGTATATGGTATCCATTGACAGGCATGTGGTTTTATCCTTGCAAAAATATAATAGTCAACATTCACAGACATGTAGTGTGAATGTGGTATAAAAATCCCCTCATAGAGTATCAAAGCTGGCAAGCATATACTCCAATGCAAATTGATCTGGCGTTATTCGTTTTCCTATCTCGCAGACGAACACACGCACACGATATAATACATCGGTCCCATGCGTGTAGGACATATTGCATCCAAACATTGCAAACACTCCTACCTCATAGTATTTCTTTTCCTGCAGTATTGGGCCTTAGCGGTCTCCTTCTTACTTTCCGGATCAAGGCAGTATTGGGCCTTCGCGCTATCCTTCTTACTTTCCGGATCAAGCCAGTATTGGGCCTTCATGCTATCCTTCTTACTCTCAGGATCGGCTTTGTAGCGCTTCCTGTCGCAAGTCTTCTTTTTTTCATGCGCTTCTTGAAAACTGTCACGCTCCTCAATATCTTGCGAGTCGCCAACACAACAGTCATCATTTAACTTTGCGAAATATAGAACGTGTTCAACCACACGTTCCCGCCCACTTTTACGTCTTCCAAAGGCTGATAAAATCTGTTGTGGGCTATGCTAACAAAACTAAGTTTGCTAGAGATTGAAATTTGTGTCAAGCATAGCTCTCGTTACTAACATAATAAAACAAATCCAACTCGACAATAAGTTTCTAACTTGTTGATTCTAGTGCTTCCGCATAACGGCTAACATTATACTTCAATCGTGACAAAGATGCAATGCAATAAACCTCTTATCCGAGCAAATCTTATCTTATCAGATCCGGAAGAAGAAGAAGAAGAAGAAGAAGGAGAAACTTTTTTTTAGGTTCGAGTGTGGGAACGAGATAGCGTTATCTCTGTTGTCTGAGGTTTCTAAGCGTCGGCAGTTTTATTACATTGTAGGTAATTGTTGGCTGTATCCAAATACGCTCGCTAAAGTCCAACTGATTCTACGGTGCAGCGGCAATAGTGGAATCTGGTGTTTTGCTAATCGTATTCATCACACTTCAAATCCTACATAGGACCTACTAACGTAGGTCCTGATACATGTGTGACCTGCAACCATACCAGGTGTCAATATTTTGGGGACAGTGTGTTAGATGGGGTATGACCAAAAGTGAGGGAATGAGTTAAATAGAGGCAAGGCTTTCCCAGACATTTAGGCTCAGGGTAGAATGAAAGTGAGGTTTTCCCAGAAGATAGGCTAGAATTTAGCTGGGAATTTAGTGTTGCCATGTGCACTTATACACACACATGCACACTCACACACACACACACACACACACACACACATACACACACACATACATGTGCACACACACACCACCATGGGCAGTCAGTCATTCACGCATCAACATCAATGCTTTGCTATTGCAATTTATTTTATTTCCTAATTGTCGATGCACAAACATTAAACTGTTTTTAGCTGTCATCCTATTCATCACTGCACATGCTTCTCTTTTGTATTTCTATTCGAGCCTGCACACACATACAAGCACTAGCATACACTTGCAACTGCAGTCACATGTTTATTGTTTGTGTAAATTTGTGTTTCCTTGCTCTGGCAATTACCAACAGGTCTTCTTGTTACCTTTTGCACTTTTAAACATACATGAATGCATGCACACACACACACACACACACACACACACACACACACACACACACACACAGATGCACACAAACCCACATGCATATGCACGCACATTCATGTACACACACACAGGAGTCATGCTTCAATCACAAACATGTGCATATGTACACATAAAAATGGCTTTGGCAGTCATCCATCATACACACACACATGCACACACACACATACACAGAACTGGCCTCTGCTTTGTAAATTTATTATTTAATTTCCCTGTTGTCTCTTGTTGCTATGAGCACACTTACTAGATGTGAGCCTGCACTACAAGAATGCACACTTAGGCCCGCAGGCATGCATGCACAAACACACACACTCACACAAACAAACAAACAAACAAACAAACAAACTCACACAAACAAACACACACATACACAAGTGCAAACCACCCACTCTCCATTCTGCTTGGTACACTCACACTTGTACCTCCACCATTAGAGCCTGTTGGTCCTTAATTCACCTCATATGCAATTTTGATTTTTTTTTCTTCTTCTGCTCCTGTTTGGCTTCCACTGATGTACCCATGGCTTCCACTATATGTAGATGCTAATGTCCCATCACCTACACTAGATGCTCATGTCCCATGATTCTAAGTACTAACTTGTCAGGTTGAGTAGTGCCAGCAGCTACATGTAGGTAGGTGCACAACTATACACCATCACCCATAGCCGTTGAGGTTTTCAATGTACAAGACATGTACATGTATCCGGGCTAAGAAGAATCTCCGATGCTATGGAGAGATAGTTTCCGAGCTGGCTTTCTGTGATTCCATTAATTGCCCTTCACTCTGACCCATCCATGTCTGTGTGGACTCATCTCATGCCATAGGTTGACTACCCCCATCATCATGATAAGCCTGCTAACCAAAATAGGCTAGTGACTTAAGCTCTCACCTCCGTGTATTGCTGGAAGCTTTGGTAAGGCTCATGGCTCTAGACCTGTCCACACCTATCCAAACCCCTAACACTATACACAGCATGGATGCCCAGGCCACAAAGATCGATAATATGCCTGTTTTACGACACCAATTATTATGATCTGGGGTGAGTGTTTCCACTTGTTGCAGAGTTCTATGGATTGAGGCATCCGCTATAGACTGGCCTCTGCTTCACCTTCTTACACCAAGCTAATGGAATTATGGTACATAACAACGCCCACAAAGGAAACGAAAGCACTTCCCACTCCGACGGTAATGACTACGATCGTGGATTCTAGTTTAGCTAACTTTCTTTCATCGCGGCTGGCATCGGTGTACAGCAAAACTAGGCTCATGACATTAAGGTTGGCATAAAGAAATCCTTCGAGCACAAGTACCTGCCAACGCTTCAGCCTTGTAGACGCCCAATCCGAGGAAGGCTATCAGCAGGATCAAGGACGCAATGTTCACTGTTAACACCGTAATAGTCTTGTCGCATGAAACAGACAGTACATTTGCTTTCTTTGCACACTTATTAAATATGGGGGGGGGGGAGGCTTCGGGATAGAATGGCGCCCCCCCTCCCCGAAATAAAAGTTTCCATACATGCGCGCCCTGAAATGGCTGAAAGCGGACAGCATCCACCGCCCACTGGTTGAATCTGCCGAAAGCGCGGACACCTCATTGATTGAATTCGGCTGAAAGATGATATCAGCACCCCCCCCCCCCCTTCCCCCACTGGTTGAATCGGCCGTGGAAGCGGACAGCACCCCGCCCCCCCCCCCCCCCCGCCCCCACTGGTTGAATCTGCCGAAAGCGCCGGGACAACGTATTCACGGCTGTCAAATGGCGCCCCCTTGCCCTATCCTGGCCCCCCATTCCAGAAAAGCTGGGGCGCCCATGATCTACATTGACAGCCATATATCTAGGCATCCAGTACACTTTGGCAAACCTGGTAAATGTTTCACAACCAAAACTATACCAGGTGAACTGCCAAAAAATGTACCAACCAGTACAATTTTTGTCGGCAGGTGTTCAGTGTATGGGGAAGCTGTGTGATGAACCTTGTGTATGGTGCATGTGTGACAGAGTAGCAACTATTATCATTATGTGCAATCTCATGTGTGATGTCATCTTATTCACCCCCTCCTCTCCAGCATAGAGAGAGGAATGGAATCCACCTATTATTGTGTGTTGAACCTGCTAGGCATCTTGGACACTTTCAGTGTGGTTACCATGGTAGGTGTTCTGTGTGTGGGGTGATGTTATAAAATCATTCATTAGTAAGAGTGTTCAAACAAATAATAAAGCATGCTTGCAGTTTAAACTGTAGTAATACCATTGAATGGTGCTTTATGTGATATACAGTTACTCATGATAAACTGCTTGTACATGTAATTAATTTATAAGCAATTTGCCCTGATTGTGCAACACCCTGTATGTATGATTATGCACTGATGCAGCTAAGGATAGGGGAGAATAGATGACTTCACACATCATAATGCTTGCATGTGCTTACCATACTGATTCAAGACTCGCTGGATCCCTTGTGATTCATGAAACACCTCCAGTGATATAGGAGACACCTCATGTGGTTGAAGACACACACCTTGCAATCCTGGGTTCAACTCCTGTGGTTCAAAGGACACATCATGTGACACAGGACACACCCCTAGTGATTCAGAACACACCTCCTGTTATTCAGGACAAATTTCCTGTGACTCAAGACACACCTTCTGTGATGCAATGGTGTAACTATTTTGCCATGAACAGATTGGGGCATATAATTTATTTTTGCCTCAAAGCCTTCCAAGTCCAAGTTCTCTGATGCAGGGCACACCGACACAGCATCTAAATAGCTAATAGAATGCATCACTAGATGTTGTGGTGGTTTTTTGTTGGACTCCTAGGTATGAACGGGATCTATCACTGAGCATGCCTGTATGGGTGTTAAAAACATGCCTGAGGAATTGTGTATGCCACATGCAGGTCACACACACACACGCATACACACACACACACACATGCACATGCACACATACACACACATACACACACATACACACACACAACAGTGGGGAATGCTCTCATAATTTAGTGCATTGATGAATGGAGCGTTGGAAGCAATAATGATATAAAGCTGAAACGTTTGAGCACATCTGGGGATCCTTTGGATAAATCAGTGGATGAATTAGCCGTGTTTATATTTCCGGACATGTTTGGGGCGAACGGCGTAACAGGCGAGGGTCTAGCCACGGTAAAGTCAACGTTACATGGAATCACGTCTTTGGTTGTTAGTTCCACATCTTTTGAGAGTTCCAGTGAAGTGACGTGAGTATCATAAATATCTGAAATCGAGCATGATAACAACTCACAAGCTATTCAAAAAGATACAGAGAGGGTTGAGACTAGGGAAGGAAACCTGCATGAAGGAAGGGATGCGCACGTTAAACATTCGTAAACGATACGCCACATAGTACAAAATTTTACTGTATACACAAGTACGTTGCAAAAAACTTATGCAAGTAATATAGGTTATTACTAAATACACATTAATTGGTCTTTGCTATTACTTGCATAAGTTTTTAAATTAATATGCACATGTCTAAATGCCGAACGTACCCATTGTCACAGTGGCGAGGTGGCCGGGGGGGGCAGGGGGGCAACTGCCCCCCCAGCGGGCCTTAAAAAGGGGGCGCCAAAATGACGATAGGGGCGCACCAGCCGCCAAGCAAATTACACGAAATGTGTTTATTGATTAAGATGATTATTTATGTACTATAGAGTCATAATGCGGGGGACGAGTTCATCATCAATAGCGAACGTCGGCGATCGATCGGAGGAAAGAAGGCGGGATTTCACCCCACGTGATATACATGCATATTTATAGCATTTGTTACGTAATAGTACGGTTACGTAGTTACATTGCTCTATAGTTGTAAATAGTTCCGGCCAAAATTTCGGCTTGACTGATGTCATGAGATCTAGAATCGGCTACGTGTTAATTGATACCAGTTAAGTTTTTGTTATTGTTATCGTGCTGCTCAAACAGAGGGCACTATTTATTGGTGTTGATTGCCTTAGTTTCCAATACAATCTGTGGAAAAATTAGAACGCGCACCACAAAAATTTTCGCGCGCTTGGCGCGCGCCTCTCCCTTTCGTCAATAATCGTGTGAAACCCACCCCCTCCTCGCCGAAATTCTGCATTCGCCCCTGTAACGAGATAAGAAATTCTGACAGAAAGGCAGCATGTGTGTTTGTGTGTGTGTGTGCTGGGGGGGGGGGGGGGGGGCGGCAGTCTGTGTATTTGCCCCCCCAGTGACAGACAAGCCACCTCGCCACCTGCCCAGCAAAGCAGTGAACAGTTTAGAGCAGCGGCAGCAATGGCGTCGGAAAGCGTGTTTTGCAGGTCCATGTAACCCCCAAGCCTCGTCCTGTACTCCTGGAGGAGTTTGAGTGCCTTCACCACATCTGGTTTTGTGTACAATGTGATATGCGTTATATCCGACTGACAAATGCATGCATGCGTCACATTCAGCGAATACGGCACGACAGCTATATGTGAATGAGCATGTATGGTCATCATTTTAAGGTTGTGTTGTGGCGAGCATGTGCTTAAAATATTCAACCCACCCCCCCCCCCCCCCCCCCCCCCCCCCCCCCTCATGTGCACTAATTAGATGATTCACGCATGCGCTTGGTGGGGGGTCTCCTCGTGGATAGAGAATTGTGGTTGATCGATTTTGGCGGTGTAATAAAGTTTTGTTGTAATTGTAGAGACATGATTAAGTGTGATTCGCCAACCTATTTCTATTTTGTGAGATCCTGTTTCTGTAAGAACACGACAGGATCGAGTGGCTTAGTCGGCAGGATGGCAGAGTTAGCACAGTTAGTCCAGCTACTCCAATAACAGATAACGGCGCAGCAGAAAAGCATGGAAACGCAGCAACAGCAACATCTGGAGGCACAGCAACAGCAGAGGGAAGAAGGTCGCAAACAGATGGAGGCGCTTATCACCGCGTTCACCACGGTGACGGACAAGCGAGAACAGCACACCTCCATCTCCCAGCAAATCGCCATTCCTAATTTCGTTCCATTTGACTCGGCGACTGAGCTATGGACGGACTACTGGGCTCGTTTTCAAACGTTCATTGGAGCAAATTCTGTTCCCGTGGGAAAGCAGGCACAAGTGTTCCTCACGAACCAGTCGCGCGTCAACTACAAGCTGTTGAGCAATCTCGCCTCCCAACAATCACCGCCCAAGGACATCAACGGCCTCAGCCTAGAGGAAATCGCCGAGTACATGAAAGACCAGTTCGACCCAGCACGCTACGTCGTTCGTGAGCGTTTTAAGTTCTGGAGCGCAATGGACCGCAAACCAGGGGAGTCCGTGCACGAATTAGCTGCACGAATTCGTCCCGATGCAGTAACGTGCGATTTTCCATCAATTAGCGACCCACTCGATGAGGCAATGCGGACCCGTTTCATGTGCTCAGTAAACAATGAGGCAGTGCACAAGGCGTTGTTTAAACAGAAGGAGGGTGATCTTACTTTTGCTAAAGCGGCAGGGATGGCATTGGAGACAGAGGAAGCAGCAAAGGTGGCAAAAGAGACAGTCCATGGGGTGGTGTTGGATCCTATTCATCGGGTTGAGGCATCAAACAAGCGTTCGCCTTTAACAAGAGATGGTCCACACCGCAATAGTAATGCTTATGGCGGTAGGGATTTCCCCACTGGAACTTGTCCATGTTATGGTAAAACGGACCACAGGTCGGCTGAATGTCCTTTCAAGGAGGCAATTTGTCGATTCTGCCAGAAACCAGGACATTTGGAGGCAGTGTGTTTGAAGAAACGGGGATTGATGACACAGCAGGTGAAGCCCATTTCAAAGCACCGGATCCAGACAGTGAAGGCTATCGAGACAGTTCCTCAGCTTCAACAGTCCATCTATATGGAAGACAAGCAGTTCATATTCGAGGTGGACACGGGTGCAGGTGACAACTTCTGCTCGATAGACATCTGGAAGGAGGCAGGGGAGCCTCCACTCTCACCAGTGATTGGGCGTTATGAGGTGGCTAATGGGCAGTCATTACCTACTCTGGGTATGTTCGAGACTATAGTCTCATTGCCAGGTGACATGTCACCTAAGGTATCCCTCCAGTTCACAGTTGCCGAGGTTCTCCAGCTCAACCTTTTAGGACGTGATGCCATTATTCGGTTACACATCAATGTTTCTGCTCTTCTACTTTCGAGGGTATCACCTGTGGGAAAGCCTCGTTCTTCCCTAGTGTTACCAATCTTCGATGGATTGAAGCCTGACTTAGTTCTGCAAGATTCATGCAGGCAACTCTGCCAAGTGTTTCCAGATCTCTTCAAACCTGAGCTGGGTTGTTTGAAAGATTTTCAGCTGGAGGTAAAATTCAAGCCAGAGGCACAACCAGTCCTTTGCAGGCCTCGAGTAGTCCCCTTTGCTATCCAGGATGAACTCTGTTTGGCCTATGATGCTGGCATTGCTGCAGGGGTGTGGCAACCTACGCAATTCAGTGCCCATGGGACTCCTGTCATCCCTATTCGTAAGGCCGCACTTCCTGGAAAACCCGCCAAACTTCGGGTCTGCAGGGACTACTCTGTTACAGTTAACCATCAGCTGGAACCCCATCGTCACCCTATGCCACTTCCTGAAGATCTCATGCGGAAGTTGGGTGGTGGGTATGGTTTTACCAAGATTGACTTGGCAGATGCCTATAACCAGATCATGCCGGCTCCCGATAGTCAAAAGCGTTTGGCTCTCAGCACCCACCGAGGAGTACTCCTTCAAATGCGACTTCCATTCGGCATTACCTCAGCTCCAGGCTATTTTCAGGAAATAATGGATCAGCTGACCAGCGATCTTAGAGGGGTGGCAGTCTACATAGATGACATCTTGGTCAGTGGTATCACTGCCTCTGAACACCTACAGAACCTCCGTGCTCTTCTCCATCGGTTAGAAAGCAAGGGTCTTCGCTGTCGTTTGGAGAAGTGTGTTTTCGCACAGCCTTCTGTGGAGTACCAGGGTCTTTGCTGTCGTTTGGAGAAGTGTGTTTTCGCACAGCCTTCTGTGGAGTACCTGGGTCACATCCTGTCGAATCAGGGGATTGCAAAAGGTCCAAAGGTGAATGACGTCATGCAAATGCCAGCTCCAGAGAATGTCTCTGGTCTACGGTCATTCCTAGGATCGGTTCAGTTTTACAGCAAGTTTCTCCCTAACCTGGCCACGTTAACAGAACCACTTCACCGTTTGACCAAGAAGGACACAACATGGATCTGGGGTGCAGAAGAGCAAGCTGCTTTTCAGAACCTCAAGAATCTACTCTGTGCAGACAACGTCCTTGTCCACTTTGATCCATCTCTCCCAGTCAGGATTTCTTGCGATGCCTCGGAGTTGGGTTTAGGAGCAGTCCTTTTTCATCGGTACCCAGATGGCAGTGAATGTCCTATTACCAATGCATCAAAGACTCTCACAACCACACAACGCCGATATAGCCAGATTCAAAAGGAAGCACTGGCTATTGTATTTGCCCTGAACAAATTTCACCAGTTTCTCTATGGTCGCTCATTTATTCTGGTCACGGACCACAAGCCTCTCCTGGTGTTATTCGGACCAACCAAGGCAACTGCTGCTTTGGCGGCCAACAGGCTTGCGCGATGGGCCCTGACACTTAGCCAGTACCAATACACCATTGAGTACAGGAAAACATGCGACCACAGCAATGCAGATGCTCTTAGCCGCCTCCCCGTGGGACCAGATGCCAGATTTGATGAGGAGGAAGACAATGCAGATGTGGACACAGTCTGCATCATCAAAACTGTCAGCCTGCAGCTGGACCCCACCGATCCGGGAACAATGGCCAAGGAGTCGGCCAAGGATCCAGTCATTGCCAATGTGATGCGCTTCACACGCGAAGGTTGGCCACCCAAGGATAGAAGAGAGGGATCGAAGGATGACGACATTGAGGATTTCCGAAAGTTGGCAGTGTCACTGTCCACAGCTCACGGGTGCCTTCTGTACGGCTCCAGATTGGTCATTCCTCACAGCCTGAGGCCCCAGGTACTGCAGCTTCTTCACTTGGGACATTTTGGGATGCAGCGGATGAAGCAACTTGCACGCACTGCAGTCTACTGGCCGAGAATAGATGTAGCCATTGTGGATCTTTGCCACCGGTGTACTGCCTGCGCAGAACACCAAGCCAAGCTGCCCAAGCCTGCCAACCATCCCTGGATGCTGCCCGAGAAGCCGTGGAGCAGAGTGCATGTGGATCATGCAATCAACTTTTTGGAGTCGAACTGGTTGGTACTTATTGACGCCTATTCTATGTACCCATGCATTCACCCGACGACTTCTACTTCTACTAAGGCCACCACAGAGCTGCTGGAGCAAGATTTTGCTCATTTCGGCTATCCGCACACAATTGTATCAGATAATGCCACTTCCTTCTCTTCCGAGGAATTCCAGGCATGGTGTAGAGAGAGAGGAATCGTCCACCTCACTGGAGCTCCGTACCACCCAGCCACCAATTAATGGGGCGGCCGAACGGCTGGTGCAGACTTTCAAGCAGGCTCTCTCTAAGTCCTTGCTTCCTCCACGAGCAGCTCTTCAGGAGTTCTTGATGCAGTATCGCCGAACATCGCTGGCAGACACTTACTCACCAAGTGAACTCCTTAATGGTCGGCAGATGAGGACGAAGATTGATGTGTTACTTCCTTCCCCACCACACCTAGCACAAGGCAAGCAGGCCCGAGAAGCAACAAAATCTCAGGAACAGGAGCTTGCTACTCGAGTGACTCCTATCTACTCTGTGGGCTCACCTTGCTATGCGCTCTACTGTGGCCCGAGGCGTGATAAGGATCCTAGATGGGTGCCGGCAGTGGTAACAAAGAAGTTTGGCACACGCAGTGTCAGTGTACGTGTGGTCCCAAAAGGTGGCACATGGCGTCGCCACATTGAGCAGCTGCGTCCTCGCTATGTGGACCAGGATGATACAGACCCTGGTGAGATGCAAATTCAAGCATCAGCTCCAGATTTGTCGGTCCTGACGGCATCACCCCTATTGGAAGATACTCCAGATGGCACAAGCATCTACAACACTAGTTCCAGTGGCCCCTCCTGTTAGGAAGGCCCGTAATTCTCGTCTCCCCACGGGGAATGAGTATGGCCCACACCATCCTCGACGATCATCCAGGCCCAAGAATCCCAAGTTTTCCGCCTTGTGAAAAGGAACCTCAAGGCTGGCAGGGAGATGTTGTGGCGAGCATGTCCTGAATATTCAACCCCCCCCCCCCCCCCCCCCCCCCTCATGTGCACTAATTAGATGATTCACGCATGCGCTTGGTGGGGGTCTCCTCGTGGATAGAGAATTGTGGTTGATCGATTTTGGCGGTGTAATAAAGTTTTGTTGTAATTGTAGAGACGTGATTAAGTGTGATTCGCCAACCTATTTCTATTTTGTGAGATCCTATTTCTGTAAGAACACGACAGGTTGCATGCAGTCCACTAATAGGCTAAGGCGACGACAAGCACGTACTAACCTTACTGTACGGGTACCAATGAGGGTGTGGCCGACTAATTATAAAGATTAATTTTATTGCTGAGACAGTATAACTGTTGTATTTTATGTTTATAAAAAGCATTTGTATCGCTACTGGTAAATTCAGAATGATAAACGACTTGCATGTCCAATTTTCAACACGTATATCAGTGGTATGAGACTTCATATAAGAATGTGTCCGACGTCACTGTGCAGGTCACTATAGCAAAATATGGATATGCGTTTCAAAAAAAATGGCAGGGATAAATTCTTGCAGTCTGGTATCTTTCCTAGGATATAATTTTTCGGGCTGATTGTGACACAAAATGCTTAGCGCTTGGCGCTTCAGCACTCAAAGAGGGTGGTGTTGATCTGGGCTAGGTGTACCATTTAGAATCTGCCGCAGAAGCAAAGCAACAGAAACCTTTGGGTCTTTGGAGAATAACTCGTATATAAATAATAATGTCGGGTCGAGGCGGACCTAGCACATATTATTAAATTCCAGGAAGAGTATGAAAGTTGACGCGTGCAATTAAGTAGTACACGTAATTAAAAATTCAGGCCACTGTAACTCCATGATGAACAATCTAATTTCCACTGCTTACGAAAGAAATTGTAGAGGACATAAATATATATAATATCACGTGAGCGATATATCCCGCCTTCTTTCCTCCGTCGCTTGTATACACCCGCTTATAACTTGACGTGTCAACATTATTTTGCAAAGCAATAAAAGTACAACAACCAAAGCAATACACGTATCAGTAAGACGACAGCTCTTAACACCCAGCAAGCTATATTATACACTGTATAAGATGAGTTGCACATTACTATAATTATACTTATATTAGTACGTACATAAATTCACAATTATACTGGGAAGTTCGCTTTTCATTCAATCCATCAGGGGTTCGCGTAATTCATTTTGAATAGTATTGGTTGACAATCCGTTCATTTCGATAGACACGGCGACCTTTTCAGCCGGTCGGAAAAACCTTCTCCAAACGCTTAAATAGACATGGTACATAACAACGCCCACAAAGGAAACGAAAGCACTTCCCACTCCGACGGTAATGACTACGATCGTGGATTCTAGTTTATCTAACTTCCTTTCATCGCGGCTGGCATCGATGTACAGCAATACTAGGCTCATGACATTAAGGTTGGCATAAAGAAATCCTTCGAGCACAAGTACCTGCCAACGCTTGTAGACGCCCAATCCGAGGAAGGCTATCAGCAGGATCAAGGACGCAATGTTCACTGTTAACACCGTAATAGTCTTGTCGACTACTGTGGAGACTGCTACAACGCTGAGCACGATGCGAGCCGACAGAAGTATTCCCGTCCAGTAACGGTATTGATCCTTATAAGGTGCTTGGTAGCAGTCGATAAATGGTTTTAATCTGTTGACCCAACAGAGCAATTTCAGATGAGATGTCTTTTGTAGAAAAGGAGAACACAGCATTAAGAGAGTATACGGAGCTATAAATACGGCACAAGCGACGATTGCGGCGGCAAACAGCGAAGCGTGCTTCTTATCAAAATACTCTATGTTACCGTCGTACATCCAGACTCGTCTAATGCTAACGCTGCTATTGCTGACATAGGAAACATCTGAGTATTGAAATATGCTGACCACAGTGTTCAATGTTCTAGTGAACGAGAGTAGAATCAAGGTTGCGAGAACTGGAATTATGCTGCTTCTTCTTGGCACTGCACAACTATGGCACCAGCGGCTTGCTAAAATTATTGCAATCACTATTGCCAAGACGTATGCGGTGAAGCCAAACTGAAGCCACGTTTTTCCATAACGATCCATCTTATCATAGAAGCAAACATCGAAACCGAAGTCAAGGTTCATCCACGAAATGAAGACGTAAAGAAATTTACCATACTGCGTCTTGGTCACGGACGGCGGGAAGAATAGAGAAGTGTCAATATTGATGATATTAGCGTAAAATACAAGACCCGTAATAGTTCCGCTGGTGACGTTTATGTCTAGCAGAGAATGGAAAGTCACCAATGCCACGCCCATTACCGCAAAAATTGCTAGCAATGAAATAAATCTATCATCACATGCCTTACACTCAGATTCTCCAAAATCCTCGCTCAGGTTCATTCGACAGCCTCCGCACAAGATACCCGAGCGATTAGAATTGCACTGTTCATCAAACTTGTCGCTTCGTACGGTTTTCGCCGTTCCATTGCAATATTCAAATGGACAGCGATTTGAATATCCTATAGTTATTTTGCTGGTTGCATTGGGCATTATACCCAACCAGTCTGTTTCTAATGCATCAATCGGTTTGGTAAACGATAGAGTGTCGATGTCGCACGTGATTTTTTTATTTGTCAGGAACGGCACGCAATCGCAAATTTCTTCCTTTAGGATAAACCCGGGTGGACACTGTTGCTTTTTTAATGTGATTTTAGTGATGGCTGAAATTCCTTCTGTTGGTAAAGTTGCTCCCGTGTTCATGTACAGGGTACTTGGGGTTACGGAGTAACCCTTGGTAGAGACGCGGGGTAAAGTAAAGTTGTAACAGGTAAAACCCAAGCCTGCTATGTGGTAGTCAATAGTAGGGTTTTCATCGTCTCCCAGATAAACTAGGGAAGGAACTATCTGACCATACAAGTCAACAGATGCGATTGCCACATTTTTCCTCTGACCTGGATACACTTGTAATTCCATGGTTTGCTGGCAGTTTGAAATGCTCCAATTTTCGCAAATGCACACTTTTATTGGCTCATAGGAAATATCCCTTGTAGTGGAGTTGTAGCCAAACGAAAGCCCGGAGCTTATGTTGGCGAGAAGTGACTCTGGATTGGTCAGACCGTAAGTCTGCCAACCCGAGTCACTGAGTTTGCAATTACGGATGTCGGCGTAGAGCGAACTCCCTCCCCTATGCCCGTGATTTTGGGAGAAGTTAAGACTGACTCCAAGAGTGCCATTTCGATCGTCTACTTCGAAAAAGCACGCCTGCTTTGTGAAAAGTTGTTTTAACCACGGCTGTACGTACACAGCTCCACCCAGCACCGCCTTGTTGTTAGCAAATGTGACTGTGGTGGGAGCGACAAAACGAACCACAGCGCGACTGAGCGAAAGAGCCCCGCCATAGCTGTACGAGTGGCAGTGACTAAAACTGGTGTTTCCCGTGACATTAATAGTCGTGTTTGCCGCTCTAACGCAGTGACTTTTCCCGTTATTGAACGATGTGTTGTTCAGATGAGCTGCGGAATTCTCAGCGTACAAACCTACTGTATTGCCACTGTATTCTGTGTTGGCCACCACAAAGGAACTATCAGCAAGTAAGCTGCCAAATAGATTGGTAGTGAATCTACAATTTTCGCACAGAGCTTTAGATAAATTCAGATGCAAGCCATGCGTGCAGTTACTAAATGTAGAATTGTTTACTATTGCTGTTGTCGACACGGACGTTAAATGAATTCCAAATTTGCAGCCGCTAAATTTCGCCTTGTTCACTGTTAATAGCAATTGTGATTCTGCCGTGTGTATTCCAAACCCGCAGTCGCTAAATGTTGAGTTGAACACATGCAACGTTGAGTCGAGTGATCCAACGTTCTCTGTTGTAATGATTATGGACGTGTTGCCATGCATGAATTGGCAATCATTCACTGAGAGAAAGGTGTTATGTAACTGGATGCCATTGATTGTATCCTTCATAGAGGAAGACAGAAGGCTTGCATGTGATTTTTCTAGGATTATTCCACTGTAGTTGCCGAGAAAGAATGAACCTACGATCAAAGTGACGCCTTTTATCGCGTATCCATACAATGCTGCGTTGTAACTGTTTAAAAAGGTTACTCCACTCATCGAAAAGTTAGTCACGTTCGTCAGACGAATTGCAGCAGCATTCAACCCACTTCCGCATCCAATGAATGTCAAATAGCTCAACGATAGATTATTAATGTCGCTGAAATTTAGACCACCACCATCAAGGCACGTGATGTTTGTCCGATTTATCATGGCTTCACTTCCAATCACCATGACGTCATTCATGTTTTCAATGTTCAAACTGGAATTAAGTTTATACTCTCCCGGCGAAAACACGATTGCATCACCCGAGTGAACGTAAACTGATGCATTTTCGGATACATGGCAGGTGCCATTGATACAATGGCTCATGACTTCGTTAGTGCTTTGTATTGGACTCAAGGTAACGGAACACGCGCAATCAGTTACAGCTGTACTTTTCGTGCCCGACAACATCCACAGTACCAATGGCAGCAGAATCGTTAGAGCCGGTCGTCGTAACCCTATATGTATACAGGTGGCAATCAACTGGTGGCTGTGTAGCCTTCAGAGTATACAATACAGTAATCGTATGAATGCACAGCAATGAAATGCAGGTACATGAACTTACCGCTCATTTCCAACGAGCGTTTGTTTTCTTGTACGAGCACACGGTTAAGCGTATTTAACAAGCTGCGCTGCTGCTGCTAAGCTGTCCAACCAGTCGAGGTCCGGTGGGCTGATGTTCTATTAATTGCTGTGCTTGCATGACTGAAACGGTACCACGCATTATACCATGTAGTTTACACGAGCGTTCACTCCCCCACCCCCGCTTGAAAACGAAATGTTGCGGTTTACGCACTGTTGGTATTGGTTAGCCTCTCACACATGCACCCTCTCCCTCCCAATCTCATGCATATGTGTCATTGACCACTCAGTAATCTGACAATATAAATTCAGCACGGAAAGCTTTTACAGTAATATCTGCGAGATAAGCCACCTAATGGACAAGGTCTATTTGAACCTGCGGCAGCCGGTTCAATGTAGGAGTGATCGAGGGTTGATGAAGTCATTAACAAAACTTCACTAGCGTCTGGAGGGACAACGGAGAAACGGATCGCATATCTCTTTATCGCGATGGAATGAGAGCACAACGATCTACAGTTCTACGTTGGTTCCGTGTCATAAAACGGTGTGGTTATGAGAAATTTCCTGTTTCTCGTGCCCAGTCCCAAAAAATAAGTCTTGGTCGCCGTCGTCGTCGTCGTTGAATTCTTCTTCTTAGGAAGGTATAACTCGAGCTACGAACGATTTTGAAGAACGGCAATAGTACCAATCGCTTCGAAATTTCCCGGCACGTTATCCCAACATGTCATATCGACACATGTTCTATTTTTATTAATAATTTTAGGCAGTATAAATACTCTAACCTGCACTAAATTTATTAGTGTTCCTACTGTCGCAGTTTTGGCTAGTAAAGTTGTTTCTCTAAAAATTCCTTCGAGCAATCAAAAGAAGAGATCTAAGCAGCGAGCAGTATACCTCCAAAATCAAGACGGGGAACAAATTAAGATAAAGCCTGAGCGCTCTACAAGGCCAATCCCGAAAAAAAAAAGAAGGCCTCTGTACACGACAGCTACAAGGCTGATCCCGAAAAGAAGGCCTCTGTACGCGAAAGCTATAAGGCCGATCCCGAAAAAAAGATGCCTCTGCACGCGACAGCTACAAGGCCGATTCCGAAAAGAAGGCCTACAGCTACAAGGCAGATAATATTGAATCAAAGCGATCTGCTATATGAAGAGGACCTCGAGGGGAACTGAGAGCTATGCTGCTAAAAGGCGGCGATATGAAGAGGACCTTGAAGAGAACCGGGCATTTCCCTCGACACCACGTGCCGCACAATTATCAACGTAACGGCTACCGGCTGCGCTCAGAATAATATTCTGCCCCATGGCCGGCGGAGCTCAGCAGGCAACCCAGGCAATTGCCAAAATTCCAAGTCTTCAGCTGTGTCGGCTCTGTACGGTAGGCTCAGCATCGCCCTGGTGAAAGCCAAGGGCCATATTAGCTAAGGTTTTCCACAGTTTATTGACTACGAGTGGTTTAGCTTGTAATCTTAAATAAATAAATATACGTGTAATTCGCTATACGTACGTACTACGTACTATTAAAAAAACATGACACATATACTTAAAAAGCTTCCGCGCTTCGCGCGGGAGGGGGCAGATCACCTTCCCGCTCCCTCCCCCTGCTTGGCACCCCTCCTCTTGCCTGGGTTGAAATTTAGACCTTCCGCCGGCTCTGCTGCCCTCACCTTGCTCTATACATAGGTCCGGTGGGAATGTAAGCACGTGACCAAACTCGATGAATATTAAATTTGGTTGGCAAATTTATTGTCCGTGCGTAAGACATGCATGGTTGGTAGTTGCTGTGCGTTTGGTTGCAAAAATCGCCACGGTGAACGTGCTGGCCTTGGATTTTATCGATTTTCAACTATGGATCATGCCAGAAGACTGAGGGTAAAAGCTGTGAAAAGAAAGAACTGGATGCATGCCGACAGTACACTCGCGAATTTGTGGTGACCATATTGTATGAGGTATGTATGTGTCATTCCCATGTGTGATTGAGCGCTTGAGTTTCACTGTATCCGTTTACGTTCAGGAAAACCGGTCAACGACTGCAGTGATGTAGACTACGTCCCGACTGTGTACTCGTTTAGGAAGAGGAAGCAAGAAAGGTCAGAAGCGCAATGTGAGCGAGAGATGAGGGTTAAGATACTACAGGACAGGGAGAGTGAAATGGAATGACATCCTGATGCAGTGGAAGGTCTTTTGCTGATTCAAGCCTCGCATGCATGCAGTTTACGTGTGACCATGGAACACAGACTGTTTCCCTTAAGATCCAGTGTTCCGAAACGCAGATAGCAGCAATCGACAAAAATTGTTAATTCTGAAGCGCAGACTACCCTGTAACGTTTAGATATAGTGAAATTGCTACAAATGACGAGGCTATGAAGTTTTACACAGGACTATACCCACCTGTTCTGTTTTTGGCAAGGTCTTAACACACCTTTTGGCATGCTCTCCTAGCCTGGCCATTAATACACGTGCAGGATCATATGTGATGCTGATCGGTTATTGCTCACCTAAATGAGACTATGACTTGGCCTCTTGGTACAGGGCCTTGCTTACCGCTTTGGCATAAGTAAGTCAACCGTATCAGACATATTTCTTGCATGGATAGATGCAATGTTCTGTCATTCGAAATTTATAATAAAATGGCCTGATCGTGACAAACATGCCCCAGATTTGCAAGGATTTATACCCTAAAGCAAGGTGCATCTTTACAAAACGACCATATGCACACCAGGCACGGGCACAAACATATTCAAACTATAAGAAGCACAATACTGACAGTAAAATTTTGCTTGCATGGAATAACACCTTGTGGTGCCATCTCTTATTTGTCAAAGTGTTGGGGCGGCAGAGCTACTGACAAATTCATCACCATGAACAGTGGCTTCCTAGGTCTACTTGAACATGGTGATGTTGTACTAGCCGACAGGGGTTTCGATATACGCGAAGATGCAGCAATACATGATGGAAACCTGGAAATCCCCTCCTTCACTAGAGGAAAAAAGCAACTTTCAATGGATGAGGTGGAGTACTCTCAGTGACTTTCAAAAGTCAGGATCACAGCGGCGGATCTAGGGGGGGAGGGAGGGGGGGGGGGGGGGGGGCACTCGTGGCACGTGCCCCCCCCCCCCCCCCCCCCCCCCCCTTCCATTTATAAATTCATAACTTTTTGGGCCGCATTTTATGCACCTATCAATGGTAACTGCAACCCCCCCCCCCCCCCCTCCGGGACATATAGGGGATTAGTGGGGGATTTGACTGGCTAATCAGATTATTGCGGTGCGCATTTGACTGTACACGGGGATTTGACCTCGACCGCGGAAAATGTATTTTAATCGTATAACAGCTTGTGACCTCCCCCTATCGGCGTGTTTTGCAGCTCAAAACTTGTGACGACCTTGGCACATTCACGGTAGGTACGCAACATCATACCTAGCCTGTACCTCACCGGAAACAAGAACATGCGCTTTACCAAACTACTAGTACAATTATAACTACAACTCTTATAGCGGCACAATATCAGCTGTATACCTACAAAGGCTTACGCGCGTTCGTTTTGAATAGCAGGAACGAAACCGTAGGCTATAAAAGGTATCAAACATGTAACGGGACTGGGTCGAGGAGGGGTCATTTGACCAGTTATTAGTCCCCAACAGTGGGGCATTTGATTTAATAAATGTCAAATCCCCCATATGTCCCGGATTGGGGGGGGGGGGGGGGGGGGGGGGTTGCAGTTACCATTGATAAGTGCATTATAATAATAGCTGGAAGATTGCGCTGCCTATTGATACCCGCAAGCATGAACTCTACTACTGTACTATATCCGGGCTCCCCGATACGCGACCATACCCCCCTCAGCTTTTCGTATCGGACCAGAAGCCGACCCCCAGCCACACCATCCCGGCATCCCCCCCTAAAACCTGGATCCGCTGTCAGATCCATATTGAAAGAGAGATCAGACTACTTGAGAATAAGTACACCATTGGGTTTAGTCATTGGAAAAAGGCTCTGCAAAAATTTGATGCACATCAAAGAAGTGCTGGTCATAAGGAAGCCATTTTCAAATTTAGCAGGCGGTTAGCTCCTTGTATTAATGAGCAAATTAACACTGAATTAAAGAAACTACAACAGTTGAGAAGATCAATGTTTTTAAAACAATTGTCATCTCTCAGAATGTTGTTACGACAAGGACTAGCAATAAAAGGTCATGATAAGTTTGATGGAAATTTAGAACAGTTATTGCAACTAAGATCCAAAGATGATAAAGATTTAAAGATTTGGTTACAAAATTCTGAATATCTATCTCATGATATTGTAAATGAATGCATTTCATTATGGGGAAATACATTACTCAAGCTGCTATTGTGCTCTATACGTGAAACTGGTATATTTTTCAATAATGGATGATGAAACTAGGGATATTAGTAACCAAGAACAACTTAGTATTTGCATTCGGTGGATTGATTCCGAGTTTTCAATCCATGAAGATCTCATTGGAATGGTCCATTTTGAAAGAACTGATGCAACTTCAATTAGTACTGCAATCAAAGATGTATTAGTACGCTGCTCCCTGTCTATTTCACAGTGCAGAGGACAGGGATATGATGGTTGTCAGAGACTGTCTGGGTTTAGTATAGGTGAAATGTTTCAATTAATACTATACTCTCCAAAGCGTTCTCTTGTGTTTGATAAATGCCAAAGGGAATTCTCACCTGAGTCCCCAGGGCTTAGACCTTTCTGTCCTACACAGTGTACAGTTCGTACAGGTGCTTTGGAGTCAATTCTGAAGAATTATGAAACTTTAATTCATGCATTTAGAGAAATCTACACTACTAGTCATGATGATTATGGCAGACGATCTGGAGGAGTTATGACACAGCTTGAATTATTTCAAACATAGTTTGGTTTCAGGTTAAGCCATCTTGTATTTGCTATAACAGAAGGAGTGTCCTTATTTCTTCAAAGTAAAACTGTTATATTGCAGGATGCTGTAGAACAAGTGAATGTGGCACATAGATGTGGCAGCGCACAGACGAGGCATACAGTTTGTTTTATTAAAACTGCCTAAATGATTCAAACTCCTTAACAAATTCACCATGTCTCCCTCGTGCTAGGCGGCCACCAAGAAGGAAAGATAGCGACAGTGAACCTCACATATTTGAAATTCCTCTAGAATACTATAGGAAGATATACTTTGAAGTCATTGATGCCGTAGTGAATGAATTAGTGAGAAGGTTTGACCAAGCATCCCTCAAGATACCACTTGCAATTGAAAGACTTCTTCTACAAGCTGCTAATTGAGACACACCTGGCTCAATAGAAGTTGACAAAGACTTGCTTAAATTTTATGACAGGGATCTGGATGCTACTAAATTATCATGGCAGTTAAACATGCTTCCAGATCTTGTTAAGGAACTGAAATTAACACCCTCATTCATGCACCTTAAAAGTGTTAGTAGTATCTCAACGATAGGAGAATTACTATCATCTTCTCCATGTATTTTCCGATGTGGTAAAGTAAAATCTTCATGATTATTCCGATAACAACTGCTACTGCGGAAAGGTCATTTTCAGCCCTAAATAAGAAGGTTGAAAACCTACTTGAGATCAATTATGACTCAGAGTAGACTAAATAACATTCTTTTACTCCATTGTCAAAAGGAAATGACTGATGCAATAGATTTGACCGCCATAGCCAAAGACTTTATTGCAGCTAATGAGAAGAGAAAGACAGACATATTTTGTAATTGATAAGTGTAGTAAATAGTTTATTTCTGCGTGTACCTTGTTCATTGATTAGCCGATATCGAAGCGCGCAGCGTAATGACATTTGATCGATGATGACAAAGTAAGACACCGCCCCCCTCCCCCCCCCTCACCCGTTTTGGTACGTTTCCGCCCATCCCCCCCCCCCCCCCCCCCCCCCCCAGGTTTCATTACCTTCCGCCGCCTATGCAGGGGGTCACTAAAATGTAAGCACCGCATGCATTTCTGCTAACGCTTTTGATTACATATATTATGTGCCATCAGTAATGTTTACTTTGACTGCCTGTACATGGATTCTTATTACAGGCAAGCGAAGGTAAGGTAGCCGAGCGGTGTTACTGGAAAGGCATGACTAAGGATGTTGCTGAGTATTGCAGCACTTGCCTTGTTTTGTCAAAAACGAAACAAAATGCCCAAGAAGACAGCAAATCTCCATCCAGTAGGAGTTCCTAACCTGCTTAATGGGGAATAGACCTGGTGGATCCATTATCATGTGCAGAGTATCTGACAAAATGGGCAGAGGTATATATGTCATATCGAGAAATTGGCGGTCAAAAGGATTACGCGGTATTCGGTCATTGCGTAATTCGGTGTCCATAGAAAATGTATTGACGCATTCATAAAACTGCAGCTTACTGCAGAACAAAACAAAATATTGACTAGGTGCTCTCGGATTTGTAATGTGGGGACTATTTGGCATATTTTGAGTAGTTTTTCGCACCTTAGGTACTTATATCCGCACTTCCACATTAATTATGCAAGGTTTCCAATGTCCATTCATTTTATCTCATTTCGTTATTCAGTCATCAATAGTTTCCCAACCAAATGATAATTTCCTTAGGTGCTAACGGATTATATGAGAGCAGTCAGTGTACTTATTTATCATCATTTTTTCAGAGCTTAGGGCCTTCAAATCGCACTTCCGTTGAATGGTTAGTGAGATACACCCCGCATACAAGACGATCATCACGTGCCCCTTATCATCAGTCGGCCGTGCCCAGACCTAGCTGTTTTTGATGTTGTAGTTAAATGACCAATAATTATTGCTATGAACTGACTTAGCATCATGACCACTTGTAGGAGTGGCTAGGTGGCACTAATTGGGAAAGACGGAGGTTGCGATTACACAAAGGAGTTTGCCACTCAGAGAATCGACATGGGCATACAACCAGACTTATTACGGAAGGATCTTGTAAGTCTCAGAGTACTAGTTAAGTAGCATGAATGCAAAACGTATATTGGATGGTAGTGACTGTTCGTAATACGCTAAAAGGTTATATACCGGAGCGGTAGTACATGTAAGAGCATACACGTAGAGGTAACGTCTGTTACAAACGGCGGGAGCATCAAATATGCAAGAGCTGCCATATTTCTATACGACTGACGGTACGCACTTAATTGACCTTTCCCATTGAAAATGAATGTATCATAAAAGATTCAATACTTCTAACTTTGCAAAAGCTAGTCCGACTTTAAGTTTAGGTGCATTAGATTTGTGCCAACTGCAGCATTTGAAAACTACCATGTTTTCTCGTACAATGTCCCATGTGTGAACATACATGTACATGTATATGTACATGTATGTATAGATGTATATATGTATGTGTGTGCGTTTATGACTATGTATGTGTGTGTGTGACAGTGTTTATGGCTATGTGTGTACATGTGTTTTATGTGCACGTATGTGTGCATGTGTTTTATTTGTATGTGTGTACGTATATGTATATGTGTGTATATGTACATGTATGTGTATATATGAATTAGTGTTATCTATGGCAACACCTCACCATATTAAAAAGTCTCCCGTGATCCTCCACTTCACTATACCAACTGCCTCATTCCAGGCCAGGTATGTGTAAAAGTCCGTACTTCCCTTCAGTACCTTATCGCTCGTGTATGTGTGTGTGTGTGTGTATGTGTGTGTGTGTGTGTGTGTGTGTGCGTGTGTGTGTGTGCTACCCCTTATACCTACTTCACGAGCCTGAAATTAATTGTAGTGTAATTGGGGGAAGGAGGCTAGGGACACATTTTCCTGTCTAGCCACCCAGCTTTGCCATATTGGGTCTCCAAAATCAAAATGCAGCTTTGTGTATGAAATATACAGTAGGTTTAACCTCACCTTGACTAGGTCTCTTGTAAGAGCAATTATGGCCCGGACTCTCGTAGCTTAAAATTTTTTTACTGTAGGTGTATAATCCATGTTCATGTATCTTAACTGTAGTAAGCCATATTACAGTACCTTAATTATGATTATGAAAGTACAAATTTATTTACATATCTTGTGAAACCACAAGTTCATTTACCACACTGCTGTTTTTCTCCTCTTTTCTCCTCCACCTCTTTCTCCTCCCCTCCTCCCATCCTCCTCCTCCCTCCCCCTCCTCTCCTCCTCCCCCTTCTACTTATACCCATCCTCACACTTCTCCCTCTCCTGCCCCGAAGATGTGTGGTCTGTGAGCTCATCACTGTTGCCATGGCAGCTCTACAGGGGATGAGCCTGTCCTCTGCAGTACGGAGTTTATTAATTACCATCATTTGGAGGTATGTCTCCATTGGCGCTACATGTATGTGTCCATTGGTCCTACACATATCATGGGTGTACACAGGGGGGATCATTGGGTTCGAACAACCCCCCGTCCTATCCCCAAAGCGAGATCGCCTTCATCATTGAGTCTAATCAGTTTTGTTAAGAACAAAATATATTGTATGATGCGTGTATGTTATTGTAAGTTCACCTATTAACCAAATTCAACCCCCCCCCCCCCCCCCCCCCCCCCCCTCTTCCTGAAGGCTGCGTATCCTACATGTATTGGTCTTCACTCATTGGTCCTCACTCATAGTGTTTTAAACTCTCCTCTAATCCCTGACCCTGTGGAGTCATTTTAGTTACAGGAAGTAGAAAGAGGTGTGGTTTTAGTTAAGGGAGATGAAATGTCCACCCCCTCCCCCCATTAGGAGCACACACATCTCCTACACTTTACCTATATCCATACACGGAGCATATGTTGGCACATTGTCACTGCAGTAAGAATGGTGGAGCCACCTATGTGCTCCTAGATAATAACAATGTGGAGAACATTGCTCAAGAGATGGTCAGGCTTTTGTTTGTGCTGTATCGTTCCCCTCTTCCCCATCAGTCCCTCCTCCCCATCACTGTGAATTGATGGGGAGGAGGCAGCAGTGATGAGAAGACATCCAGTCAGATTTTCTGGTAAGCTCTCTGAGCTCCTCTCCCCCCCCCCCCCCCCCCCCCCCCCCCCCCTCTTCCCATCAGATTGGTCAGAAAAACTTCTGATGATTGAGTGGAGGTATACCCAGGTGGTCTGCCAGCAGCTCTGGTTCCAGGCTCAGTGGGCTACCTACATGACTGCCTGGTATGGACCAGGGACTGAACCCATCATACCGAACAATGTGATGTAGCTCATGGACTGTGCCAGTCACCCTTCCAACCTCCACCAGGAGAACTACTACTCAAATGTAAAGCGTTGTGTTTTCATCATATAATGCTTGCTAGCAGACTGTAAAGTTGTTCAGTGGTGTTTTATATGGTGCTGACATAAGTTTGTATGTTTGTGTACCAAATGTATCAAATGTGGACAGTTGAAGAAGGGCTGGTAGTTGTATTAGCTGCTGTCTGAAACTCACAGGTCTTTGTGGTTTCATAAGTACTGCCTCTTTAATTAGGAGTGGTGACATGTGGAAGAATTGTTATTGGTTGTGGGTTTTATGTAAACTTTTCAATTAAGAGGTCAGATAATTCGTTGTTTTTCTTGCTCATAGCTCTGCATTGGCAGACTTATATGTAAGGCACTCACTCTGCAATGGCTGCAAAGTACATGTAGGTTCTGCATTGTGACATACCTCACTGAGGTCAGATCTCGCACCTCATTGTGTCGAGCCTCCTGATGGGCAATTCATGGCATGCTCCACAGTATAGATGGAGCCACATATGCAATGTGATGGTAATAACGGAGGTTGCCAGCCATAGTGTAAGCAGATAGCATTTCTAAAAGCACTCTAGGTTCTCAGGGCCATACCCAGAGGGGGTTCCGTAACCAAGGAAACCAATAAAATTGCTAGTAAAATCTGATTTTACTAGCAATTTTATAGGTTTCCATGGTTACGAACCCCCTCTGGGTACAGCCGCAGTTCTTTTCCTCAAATTGTTGGATCCCACGCTCAGGAGGCAACAAAGTTGCACAAGTGATGCATGGTATCCTCAAGAGGTATGAAGAGCTCACTACTGTGAGGTATAGTTAGAGCAAGGTATGTCCATTTACCAGATTGTAGTACATGTTTTTTATTTTAAACACATACACCAGCATCTTTGCCCATGTCCAGCAATAGCGGACATGAATAATTGAATACCCGCGTCACGCGATAAAAATTAATTGAACGGGAAGTGTATGGAGAGATGTGTAAAAACACTCACGGTTCTTGTACATTAGCTACAATACAACATTACGTAACGGTTTATGATAGGGATACTGATGAATCATCTTTTCTATATTCTGGTCTCTGTAGAAAAGTGTTCAGTACTAATTCCATAGGCATTTTTGTGCTACTACGTACATTTGTACGTGAAACATGATATTGTCATGTTTCTTCAACTTTTTTTCCTATCACTCCGCCATAAATCTCAAGTCTACGTCCTGGAATATGAAGGCTGAACTACTGAGTCATTAGTCGGAGCAAGTGGTGTATTTTAAACCCTTACACACAACATTCCCTAGGCACTTTTATGAACCGCACTTCAAAATCTGGGACAAATATATGAAATTATTAATTGTCATCCGACGTCACATGAGCTAATTATCGGTGCTTGGTAGAGCCGACCGTGCCTAGCCTAATAGTCTTCATATATACCATAGCCTTATCTGGCATAGTTCCGTACTCGCAAGATGGGTGTTCGATATGAAATAAGGGATATGTTATTGTACCAGTTTTGCAAGCGAACGCATTCTGTCTCTGGTAGGCCTACGTGGATGCATGTAGTTATAACTTCTATCGGCGGGGTTTTTTAAATTTAAGTGGAGCTTGTGCGTACACCATAAACTAACATACTTATAACGACGTACATTCTCGACTGGCGTTGGATCTGAATACCAAAGCCATGTGGTTAGTGACCGTGCAGTAGGGCAGTATGTTAGCGAACACGAGCGCACTTTGCTGTGTCATGTGTATAATGACTGTTAGTACCCTACTGTATATATCTGCAAGAGGCAAACTTTACTGCGGGGGTGAGTGTTACTGTTAAGCCGACCTCGGTTGGCAGGGCCCTGCAGGCCCTTAAGGTACCGTAACAGAGACAGTGGCAGGTGCGGATACAGGGGGTGGGCAACTGAGTTTCGTCCCCGGTAACTGTAAGTCACGATCGATGATGTTAATATGAACAATAAGCGATCGCGAACGCAACGAACACGTGAATTGATAACTGTAATGAGCGGCTGCTTGGGGCAGTGGCGTAGCGAGGGGGGTTTAAGGGGTGGCCAAAATAGAAGAGAGGTTATTAATTGTCGCCCCAGCGCGATCGAACCCATGAACGCATTTTGTATCGGGCCAGAAGCAGACAGCACCCTTCCTCCCCCCCCCTCCCCACCTACTATTCGCGAACTGAAAATCCTGTATCCGCCTCTGCCCCCCTCCCCCATTTCGTATCGGGCCTGAAGCGTACAGACCCCCCCCCCCCCCCCCCCCCCCCCCCCCCCACCCCCCGCTTTTCGTATCGTGGGTTTCAACCCCCCAATTTGGAAAATCCTGTATCCGCCCCTGTATAGCTCCTCCGCTTTTACGAGGTAGCCACGCCCAAAGCATGAGTGTTTTAAGCCCCTCCTCTTTGCCCCCTCGCAAAATAGTGGCGTGTTATAGTGAGAGGTGTGGCAGTAAATTACACTCCCCCAGTTATTTAGATTTATTAATTAGGGCTATAGATAGTAATTGAGCTTATGCGTATGATGCTTAACCCCTGATCCCTGACACACTGTCCCTTTAGCAAATACATCCCCACCCCCACCCACACCCACACCCAGGAGTCCCTCCCCCCCCCCCCCCCCCCCCCCCCCCAATACATGTATGCATGCTATAGTATCACCAGTTCTTATCCATGTCAGATTATTCACTGTCCATTGTCAGGTAATAGCAATTTTAAGTTACACAAGGCATGTACCCCCCACCCCCCCCCCCCCCCTCCTCCCCTAATGCATATTGCCATGCTACCTAAACATTTCCACCAATTCATATGGAACCATGGCAATATGTGGCAGGGGAGGGGGAGGGGGCGTGGGTACATGTCACTGACTTTTATGTAACTTAAACTGACTAGCAATGAACAGTGCAATTTTCCAGGAACAGCCTCTGATATTTAGATAGAATGGCAATATATACCGGAAGAGGAGGGGGAAGGGGTACATGCCTTGTGTACATAAAATTGCTATTACCTGCCTCTAGAAATGAACAGTGAACCACTACTCAGAGACATTGCGGGTAATTGCGATTTAAAGTTTACACAAATGTCTGTTGGCATGAACCCCCCCCCCCCCCCCCCCCCCAAACCCACCTCCTCGTCCATATATTGCCATGCTATCTAACCATCCGAGACTGTTCTATCCATGTTCCTGACTAAGGGGAAATATTAATTGTCCATCACTTGAGTCAGCATGCAGCTAATAGCAATTACACAAGTGTCAGGTGGCATGCACCCTCCCCCCCCCCCCCTCCCCAGCATAATTAAATTGCATCAGAGAGTGTTCTATCCATGTTCCTGCAGGGTAGGGGGAAATATTAACTGTCTTTTTGTCCATTACTGGAGTCAGGTAATAGCAATTGTAGGTTACACAAGGGTCAGTTGGCATGCACCTCAACCTCCCCCCTCCCCCCTCCATACCACATGACCTATGCTGCCTAAACATCAGATAATGTCCCACAGTAGGTGAAACCATTCACTGTCCATGGTTGAAATAAATTTTCAGTAACACATGTACAGTTGTGTGCCCCACCCCCTACAGCCAACACTAGATATGGGTTGGAGTGTAGTTAATTCTTAATGGTACAGTTGTTAGTTGGTATGTGCCACAACCCCGAAGGCTGTTCTGATATGACATTGCCAAAAACAACAGAGTCACTGAGGGTGCCAGAAAAGTTCTGCCTGTGTCATGCCTCTATGGCATTGTAACTTATCAGTAGGTGTGCCTTTAAGATATCAATAACAACTTTAATCAATAACCATACAAATGTATAAATAAATGTGTTAGCAAGGCAATAAGAATGGAGGTACAGTTTCACAATGAAAACGTTCCTATAATGACAGCTGCACAGGATTTCTCATTTCTTCATTGCCATAGTGGACGATAATCTATTTAATGAGAAGAGGGTAAATCGAATGGCTGGGCATATAACATGCGCATTGTCAATGGTTGGTTCCGAGTGGCAGGGCAATATGTCACACACCACACACACACACACACACACACACACACACACACACACACATATCACACACACACCACACAACACACACACACACACACACACACACATACCACACACACACCACACAACACACACACACACACACACACACACACACAAGGCAACCCCAAGTTGGTCCAGTACAAACCAATGTATCATGCTGGAATGCATATTCTTCCTGTCAGTGCAGAGTACTAATAGGCAAGTATTGGACTGGGGGGTCAACAAGATTGCAAAATGGTCACTGCTCTTCCCTTGCGGGGCTAAAGGGTTGGGGAGAAGGTTGGCGTAAGTAGGAAAACGGGTGTGTGTGTGTGTGTGCGCGGACATCTGGGAGAAGGTAAAATAATGGTGATGTGTATAGTGCAGAATGGACTCTCTTTTAGGTCCTACATGTATGCATATTCACAACACATCAGCATGTCAGCATTGTACATGCTAACTAACATAACCTCATTCTATTCATTACCATTATTATATGTTCCAACCCCCTCCTACACTCACAAGGGCTTAGTCCCACCCCCTCCTCCCAGGGCTATGAAAGGCAGAGAGTGCCTCACACGTCGTCTCCTGCACTAAGCCCATCAGAGGGGAGGAGGGGATTGGGACATACACCAGTGCTTAGAGATGGAACTCACCAGAACACAGCAGGTGTCAGTAGAATATTTGGGTGGTCACAATAAGCCTCTCTTCATCACCTGGATACCACTACTTTGTAATAAGAGATAGAGACCTCAGCACACATACAAGTATCCTCAAAGGCAGCTGCAACAGACAAATACATGACCACATACGTACATACATGTAGCTTGGGATATGAATATAATATTAACAAAACAGAAGCTCAAAAAACATTTTAAAAAGTACATACAACTCAGGGCTGGATCTGCCTTGACCCTTTGCACTAATGGAATGTTTACCACACCCACAAAATGGGTGTGGTGTACTTTCCAGGAGTGTGAGGGGTTAAGTAACATAGCTGACAAAAAAGCCCTGTGTGTGTGGTGTACTTTCGACGAGTGTGAAGGTTTAAGTAACATAGGCAACAAAAAAGAGCCCTGTGGGTGTGGTGTACTTTCAAGGATGTGAGGGGTTAATAAATACAGCTAACAACTCACACACTCCTCACCACACCCACAGGGCTCTTTTTGTCCGCTGTGTTCATTAACTCCTCCCACTCCTCACAGGGCTCTTTTTGTCAGCTATGTTACTTAACCCCTCCCACTCCTGGAAAGTTCACCACGCCCACAGGACTCTTTTTGTCAGCTATGCTACTTAACCCCTCCCACTACTGGAATGCACACCATATACACAGGGCACTTTTTAGTCGGTTATGTTCCTTAACCCCTCACACTACAAACAAACAACACCCAGACAACACAACTGACTAGCACCAAGAGATATTTAACCCATTCTTGCCCAGGGTACTAGCCACACCCAGGCAACTCAACTAGATAGATTTAACCCAATCTTGCCCAGGGTACTAGTACAGACACAAGGGCGTAGACAAGTTTTTCAAACTGGGGGGGCTAGTTATTAATAAACCAAGTTATCCAAACTAATTATAGTACATCCGGTTGGTTTATTAATTAAGTTTGCTAGTTATTAAAAAACTGCCCAAAAAACTGGGGGGGCTTAAGCCCCCCCTGCCCCCCCCCCCTTGTCTACGCCCTTGAGACAACACCCAGACGACACAACTGACTAGCGGTTAGATATATTTAACCCATTCTTGCCCTGCGTACAGACCAACCCAACCGGTTAATCAGCATCAGCTAAAGTGATTCTTCCTAATGTGCACCCCAGGAAAAAGAGCTGGGAGTATGTGGGAGTGTGTGTGTGTGTGTGTGTGTGTGTGTGTGTGTGTGTGTGTGTGTGTGTGTGTGTGTGTGTGTGTGTGTGTGTGTGTGTGTGTGTGTGTGTGTGTGTGTGTGTGTGTGTGTGTGTGTGTGTGTGTGTGTGTGTGTGTGTGTGTGTGTGTGTGTGCGCGCGCGTGGTGTGTCATTACGCATAATGGGATGAAGTATCAAGATGTAGGAACGGAGCGTTAACTTACGCGGTCGTAGAAAACAGGTAGATACACGCCGAGCGCACGTTCGTCTATTCACGCCGATGAAAGAAATATTCAAAAACGTATTGAACCTAGGGCACTTTACGAGCATTTAGAAAACGACACGCTCCTCCTACTCACACACGCACCAGCACTTACATTAAGGGCGCGCCCACATTTGATGTTATTAATCATTACTCTGAAGAAAAATGACATTACAAGTACGAGTAGTCCCAGCATGAAACTGAACTTTGTATATTGACTATATAGGAATGTTCAATCCCTTCGCAACCATTCAATTTAACTGAGAGTAGTGTCAGCAGCACATGATAGTCAGCATCTTATCTGATGTATACATGCCATGATGGTTCAAACATGTATATTACTACATATCATATAGTATCATTTGCACTAATACAGCTCGGCAATATTATCGCTTGCGCTAAAGTATTTGTTATGATGACCCATGCACCCCCTCACCTTGTGACATAGGTGAACATCAAGTTGCTTAATAACGTTAACGTTACTAGTTACTGGTGGTGGCCATCATCATCATCATCATCATCATCATCATCATCATCATCATCATCATCATCATCATCACCATCATCATCATCATCATCATCATCATCATCATCATCATCATCATCATCATCATCATCACCATCATCATCATCATCATCATCATCATCATCATCATCATCATCATCATCATCATCATCATCATCATCATCATCATCATCATCATCATCATCATCATCATCATCATCATCATCATCATCATCATCATCATCATCATCATCATCATCATCACCATCATCATCATCATCATCATCATCACTGCCATCATCATCATCATCATCATCATCATCGTCATCACACACACACACACACACACACACACACACACACACACACACACACATACACACACATAGCTGGAGTCAGCATGCAGCTCAAGATCACAAGTGTCAGGTAGCATTTCCCCCCCCCCCCCCCCCCCCCCCCCCCCCCCATGTATATTGCCATGCTACTTAAATAATATCAGAGTGTTCTATCCATGTCCCTGCAGGGTAGGGGAAAATATTAACTGTCTTTTTGTCCATTGGAGTCAGGTAATAGCAATTTTAGGTTGCCCAATGGCATGCACCCCCCCCCCCCCCCCCCCATCCCCCCTTGCTACACATCCCTGAGTAGGTGGAACCATTCACTGTCCATGATAAAAAAATAACAATAGATTTTCAGTAACACATGTACAGGTGCCCCACCTCCTACTGCCAACACCAGATATGGGTTGGAGTGGGAGTTAATTCTTAGTGGTAGTTGTGCCACAACCCCTAATATGACATTGCCAAAAACAACAGAGTTACTGAAAAGACCTGCCTGTGTAACCTAGCTCATGCCTCTACAGCACTGTAACTTGTCAGTAGGTGTGCCTTTTTAAGATATCAATAACAACTTTAATCAATAACCATACAAATGTATAAATAAGTGTGTTAACGAATGGAGGTACAGTTTCACAATGAAAACGTTCCTATAATGACAGTTGCACAGGATTTCTCATTTCCTCATTGCCATAGTGGACGATAATCTGTTGAATGAGAAGAGAAGGGTAAATGAAATGGCCCAACATATAACATGCACATTGTCAATGGGTTGGCAGGGCAAGATGTCACACACACAGATACACACACACACACACACACACACACACACACACACACACACACACACACACACACACACACACACACACACACACACACACACACACACACACACACACACACACACACACACACACACCCCAAGTAGGTCCAATACAAACCAATGTGTCAATGTCAAGCTGGAGTGATTCTGGGGGACATGCACACATCAGTATGTCTGCATTGCCACCATACCCCTGGGCTTACAAGAGTACAGGGAATAATGTTATACGTCAGATGTATGTAAAGGTGAGGCATGGGGACAAACTCATGGGCATGTCTTTAGCGGGGAGGGGGAGGGGGAGAAAGAAAGATCTCTGACCTCAACTTCAGATGTGGATAATACTCCCTATGCAGCAGTGATTAAAACTTTCCACAGATGTTAACGTGCAAGGGTCTGGGTAATAAACTAGTTCCTTTTCCACATGCATGACCAGTGATAGCAGCCAAACTGGGTTGACCAAAACAGCACCCAGGTCCCCTGGTTGTTACCTCAGGATACATTATGTGTAGTGGTGTAGGCAGCACAGGGGACCCAACACATTTGTCGGAAGGGGACATTGGCCCCTCACCTTTATAAGTGGAGGCAGCAGGTGTAAGTAGGATTGTTAGGGTGGGTGGGCCAGTACATAAGGTAACAGGCAAGCAAGCAACACACACACACACACCCACACACACACAAGCATGCGCACACACACACAAGCACACACACACACACACACAAGCACACAGCGTGTAGATGTGGAGCCCTCATTACAAATGCAAGATGCAAATTTATGAAAGGTACTAAACTACATTACGATTTTACAAAGTAGAGTAGCTGTCAAGGGTGAACTCCCAGGCAGCTGCTAACATGACCTCCTTCTTATTCATTACCCTTATCACATATATGCTTTGGAAGGCTTACTGACTCTACACTTCCCAACCCCTTCTGTATTTTGTACCTCTATATGTCCCAACCCCCTCCTCCCCAGAAGGGTGGGGTCACAATAAGCTTCTCTAGCAAACTGGGAGATACCATATCCCTGTACATGTAAATAGAGACCTCACAAATCCACAATCAGATAAAGGTACATATAGGCAGCTGGAACAGACAAATACACAACCACATATGTACATAGCTCCCGATATGAACAAACACTCAAAAAGTAAAGGGCTCATTTTGCTAGGTCTGGCTTGACCCTTTGCACTATTGTAATTGGAACACAGCTGACAAAAAAGAGCCCTGTGGGTGTGGTGAATTTTCCAGGATTGTGAGGGGTTACGTGTAACATAGCCGATAAAAAAGAGCCCTGTGGGTCCGGTGAACCTCTCCTACACTAAGCCCTTCAAAGGGGAGGAGGGGATTGGGACATACACATACACTGTGCTTAAAGATGGAACTCACAACCAGAGCAACCTTGTTACTAGCCATTCACCATCCTTAAGAGAGCACAGGTTCAGTATGATATTTGGGTGGTTAAAAATAAAAGTACATGTATCCACAATCAGATAAAGGCAGCTGGAACAGACAAATACACAACCACATATGTACATACGTACATAGGCTTTGGATATGAACAAAACACCCCATAGCTGGGAGAGCATGTGTGTGTGAGTGTGTGTGTGTGTACAAACCACACCCAGGCATTACAATGACCAGCGGCCCTTTCTGGGGTACAGGCCACACCCAGACATTAAAACGACTAGAGCCCAGACCAACGCCTAGCATGCAGCTTGAGAGATTTAAACATTAACCCATTCTTGCCCAGGTAAAAGGCCACACCCACATGACACAACTGACTAGCAGCTAGAGATATTTAATCCATTCTTGCTCAGGGTACAGATCAACCCAACAGGTTTCAGCTAAAAAGATTTATATACACCCTAGGAAAAAGAGCTGGGAGTGTGTGTGTGTGTGTGTGTGTGTGTGTGTGTGTGTGTGTATACACTGAAACACACACACACACACACACACACACACATTCTTGCCCAGGGTACAGACCACAAGATGACACAACTGACTGGCGTCTAGAGATATTTAACTCCTTCTTGCTCAGGGCACAGACCAAATCAACCGGTTATATAAAGAGATTCTCCTAACATGCATCCAGGAAAAACAGCACATACACACACACACACCCCACACACACACACACACACATTCTTGCCCAGGGCACAGACCAACCCAACCGGTTACATAAAGAGATTCTCCTAATACACATCCCAGGAAAAAGAGCACACACACATACACACAAACCACACATGCACACACACACACACACACACACACACACACAAATTCTTGCGTAGGGTACAGACCACGCCCAGATGACACAACTTTTTGTAAGTTCTCGGGTTGGGGGCGGAGGGGGGGGGAGCTTATTCGTGGTACTTTATGGTAGTATTTTTTAAACTCCTTCTTGCCCAGGGCATAGTCTGCCTAGACCAACCCAACCGGTTACATAAAGAGATTCTCCTAATACATCCTAGGAAAAAGTGCACACACACATATATACACACAAACACACACACACACATACACACACACATACACACAAACACACACACAAACACACACACACACACAATACACACATTTCTGCCCAGGCTATAGACCACACCCAGATGACATAAATGACTAGCGGCAAGAGATACAGACCAATCCAACCGGTTAATCTGCATCAGCTAAAGAAAAGAGATTCTTCCTAATATACACCCAGGGAAAAGATCTGGTCGTATGTGTGAATGTTCGTGTGCGCGCGCGTGGTGTACTTGTCATGCGCAACAGACCGTTAACTTACGCAGTCGTAGAGAACAGGTTGATACACGCCGAGTGCATGTTCGTCGATTTAGGTACGCCGATGAAAGAAATTTTCAAACGTTTTGAACCAGACGCACATTACGAGCATTTAGAAAGCGACACGCTCCTCCCACTCACACACTCACCAGCACCTATAACCAAGAATTATTAACCTGTAATTGTTAATAATCCTTGCTATAACTTGCTCCATAAGGACGCGCCCACCATTGGCATGTTATTAATCATTATTGGCTCAAAATAAGATTATTACGCAATTGGCAAAAGTAATTAATTTTGTTGTTGATTCTTCTGCTCGCAAGATGAAAGTGAAAAATAAAAGAATGCATGATTTATATTTTGAAAATTAATCCTACTGCATTCATGTTTTAAAAAAATCAAACACTTTACATGAGTTTACAATGTACAGACGTCTATGGATGTCCGAAATTGCTGGACATGCATTGTGTATGTGAGTGATGAGTGCCAGCCTTCATGCCATCGATCACCATGGCATCCTGTTTTGTGTTACTGGCCATTGAACAGTGTTTAGTAAGAAACATGCAGGTACATGTATGTGAGCACTGTCCATGTGTGTGGGTGGTATGTATAGTATGCAAGCACTTATATTGTTTTTCCAGCTGTGGGTTGTGTGTATGTTTGCATGTGTATGTGATAGATAGCTAAACCACCCATTTGAGCGCAGCCATTCCTATTCTCAACAAAAATCTTTATGTATGGCTGGAATTAGCTCTGGATCCAGGATTTGGCGGGGGGGGGGGGGGGCACATTGATAATAAATATATGTGAAGCCAGTAGCAGATCCAGAATTTAATTAAAGGGGGATTGGAGGGACAGAGACACCAAAGGGAGATGTGCTCGGGTTGCAGACCTAATTTCCCCTCCTCCCCTCTGTCCGCCAGTGTCTGCATAGGAATTAAGTAGTCTGCCATACACATGATTGTGCATGGGGAGCGGGGCAGCTTTGGGCTATTCCATTATTTAACCATACACACCTACAGATGACAATAATTGCAAACGTAACCCCCAGGACAATATATACAACCACCTTTTGTTGTTAAGTTTTTTAATACCCCCAGACAAGCTTCTATTTGGTTACATCTCCCCTGGAAAAGCTTATGTTATACCTGCTAACCCCTATCACTCCCACCCCCCCCCCCCCCCCCAAGTACAAGCTTATGTTTTATCTGCTAGCACCCCGGGACAGGCATTTATACTACCCCCCTCAGGACATATTTGAAACCCTGGACAACGACATCGACATGTTTCTAAACACAACCCCCCACCATGGACACCATTGTTGTCATCTGTAGGAGTGTACAGTTAAATAATGGAATAATCCAATTGGTACCAGAGGGGCGGGATATGAATTTGGGGGGGGGGGGGGGGGGGGGGTGCATGCACATGGCTAGATCGCTGAAATCAACCTTAGCCTTAGTTTGGTAATGTAAAACTGATGGCCTTTCCTAACTCCCCAGTATTGCAACGTCCAATACTCCACCGGGTTCAAACCTACCATAACTTTCAGTAGGAGTAATCAAATCGCTTCAAATTCAGTTTGCAAATAGAGAGGTCCCTACATGCACATTTTCCCGCTTGATATAGCGGGACACAACTTGCCGTTATAGGTACAGGAACCTCTCTACCCACAAACCGAATTTTAAAAGTGATTTGATTATAGGAGAACCGAAAAGTATTTGGCGGGTTTGAACCTAGTGGGGTATCACACATTGCAATACCCCAAAATGTATTTCACCATACAGAAATGGTGACTATGAAGTGTTGAGAATAAGAAGTCATTAGCCTTAACCGTTTGGAAGTTATAGTTATTCAAACGCAAGGGAATATTGAGGGGCAATTTTGTTGGAAACTGTCCCATATATATAAATATGTGTGCATACATGTATGTGTTTTTTGTACATGTATATATGTGAAAATGTATGTATCAGTGTGTGTTTTATGTGAATGTGTACATGTATGTGTGCATGTTTTATGTATGTGTGTACATGTATGTATTTGTGTATGTTTTCACATGTATGTGTATTATGTACACATGTGTACTTGTATGTATGTGTGTGTTTTATGTATGTCTGTACATGTACATGCATATGTGTATAAATACATATGTGTACATGTTTGTATTATGTGTGTGTTTTATGTATATGTGTGTGCATGTGTATACAATTGAAGTAATAATAGCACCATAAACAAACATGTACAAAATAAAATTCTATGTTCTTGACCTTCATGTTTTTACTCACTGATGAAGAACCACGTGTGTAGCTATGTTAGTGATTCAGTGTCAGCGCTCTATTTGACATGCTCCCGCCTGAAAGAGTGCTGCAAGATGTAAAATAGGTCACAGTCAAGTTGAACTGTATTGGAGTTAGTGATACATTAGTGTGGGCCTATTGCTTTCTGGCCACTTAATTATATGTAATCTTTCGTTTTAAGTAATGAATTGCTTCCGAACGTGATAAACAGATCTTGTTAGGACTGATATTTGTTTTATGGGACACAAATATAAGGCATAGTCTCCCTGTCTGAAGTAATCTCTGTGGATGCTATCACAGCCTCACCCGTCCACCAAAGGGTATACACTGTCAAAGAAACTAGAGGACCCACCAGTTCTCATTGTTGTTGAAAGCATCATCACCTGCTGACAAGGCTCGGCTGCTCTCTGTGTCAGCACCTCATGCTGCATCCTGGCTACTGGTCACACCTCCTAGTCTTGACCTGAACTTTGAACCCAATGAACTGTAATTCTCCATCCAATGGTGGCTAGGGATGGAGATGGCTAGAGGCTCCTCATGTTCTTTGTGCCCTGGCGTTACTACCTGTAAACAGGGTGGTGATGTTGTCACTGCATGGTCACAACCATCTGCGTAACGTGTATGTTGAGTTCTGCCATCATGCCCATCTTCCAGGAGTGAGAGTAGAGTCAGGCAGTACCATTACACCAGACCTAAGCCGTACCCAGCTAGCAGATGTACTTGTCCTCGATTGGGAGAGAGGGAATACATCCACTGGCCGGGCGGCTTAAGTCTGGTGTACTGCCAAGATGGACATGGTTGGCAGAACGCAGATGGTTGTACAACAATGGTTGTACAATTTTACAACGGTAGCAGAAGAAAGGAGGGTGAGTGTTAACTATGTAATTGCTGGTGTTAACAGCAAAGACAGTGTACAAATGAGCTGCAAACTCTGGGCAGGTATATGAGCTCCTTGTTTTCTTTTCCTAGCCTCCACCAAGAAGCGGCCACACACTCTGCAACGCTCTTTGACTTTCGTTATGTGGTGCTCCATCCAAAGCAACACCTATTATTCATATAAAACAAATGTCCTAGTTCTGAACATTGTATATATGCTCTCCCACGTGTGTTGTTGAGTGTTTATAATCACGGATCCTGTTCTGTGGGTTAGTTCAATCGTACACCAAGCTTGAAGTAGACCCACCGAAGTTACATGGGCGTAAATACTGGCTGCGTGTAACTATTAATCAAATCAACTGCTCTTGCGCGTTGATACTTTTTTTTTAACTACACTGGTAGGGTGTGTGCGGGAGCTATTTATTTGAGCGGAATTACTTAAGAACATGTGGCTCGCCAAACAGACATGTATAATGCAAGGTACGAACATTACAGCTTTTGGCTTACACAGTATCGTCACATCAGACAAGAGTGTAACCTACCAGGCCACCCATACCTACACACCATCACATGTACACAGACCATCACCTACACACTATGATGACATACCAGTACACCTCACACATGTGGATACTCAGCAGCAAAAATATGACCAAATGGCTGGATGTTATATTATTACATGTACAGGCATCTGTATTGCTACACACTCAACAGGTCAGTTTTTATAAAGTGGGAAGGAAAAGTTTACATAATCACCCCACAACTACCTATATACATAGTTCTTATCTAAAAGACCAAGCCTCCTGTCTGCTTTCAGCAAGTCCATCAATACCAGCAACTATCCACATTCACACATACAGTTCTTACACCACCAAATACAAATGCCAAGCACACCACAAATCTACATGCATGCATCACATGAAGTCTGCAGAGCCTTGTAGCTACTTGATGACCACACAAAGGCTGCAATGTCCCTTCTATTTGAGTTGTTGCTGAAGCTTTTTGTCATGCTGGCTGTATCACATTAACCATACAGCCATCTAGGGAGCATTTCATGTGGAGTAGGAAAAATAAATAAAAAGAACTGTTAGTGTTCTTAGCCGATCCTGTTGATCACTACCCCTTTATGTTGGGCAGATGACCTCTGATAGGGGTAGGCTAAGAACACATGTAAGGCAGAATTATGGGTACATGTATGAAGAGAACTGCATATGTTATCTTGTTGTTACATGTAGTACATATAAGTTGGTGTATGGGGAGCATGCCATATTGTTGCCCCTTGGCAATAAGTGATATAACCTCAGAGTTGCCTTAGCAACGAATTTTTAAAATTCCCCCTCTAAGGTCAAAGAAACCCCATGTGTGGGACTGGTAGTGTTCACTGTTATGCTCACTGTTCTAGTGTGTGATGTGTAGTGTGTGTGTGTGTGTGTGTGTATGTGTGTGTGTGTGTGTGAATTTAGACTCATGTTGGTCTAATGATCTGTAGGCTAGGTGGTTGGCCAGCTATACGCTAGGGTGCTGGTGTGCCTGTGGGTAACCTGGTGTGTACATGCTGTTATTAAGGGATAACAAGTGACACAATCCATCATCGAGAAAAAACATAGGTGGGGGGGGGGGGGGGGGGGGGGAGACAAATGTTAAGTTGAAACTTTTAGGAGGACTTTATACCAAGCGAGCCAATTCTGTGCATGGGTTGTGTAACTTGTTATCCCTTCATTGCCAAGAGGGGGCAAAAATATGGGAGGTGTGGGGCACTCCCGCCCCATCAATGAAACTATGCTGGTGTGTAGGGTCATTGGGAATGTGCACACTGTTGCTAGTGTGCACTGGTATGTGGTTGGTGGAGAATATGAGTTGGGTGTGTATGCTGATGGGGTCATATAGTTGTGTATGCTGGGAGTGTACGCTCATGTTGGGGGTGAAAAATGTTATTTGATGTGTTGGATGAGTAATATAGAATTCTGAGTGTGACTGTGTTTTGAGTCATGGGCACCCCCCCCCCCCCCTTTTGAGACTCAATGGCGCCCCACCCCCAACCCCTTGTAATAAATGCTTGTTAAATAATTTAACCCCTGTCCCAGTATTGATTTCTACTTACATGCGCCTCCCCCCTGCCCACCTCCCTACATAGGCGGCGCTGACGCTACGGCAAGTACGGCGAACGCTGTAGCACTTTTTATGTTACACCCCTGCTCATATATTGAAGACCCTCTTTCCAACCCCCCCAGTCCACCGTATCACTTTTTTATTGCTCCGCCGCCACTGCCCTATAATTGGTGCCCCTCCCCTCACCTCTGCCCCCCCTTCTAGAAAAGCTGGGGGCACCCATGGGAGTGCACACTTGTTAGTATCTGTGGGTTATGTGTGTGATGGTGAGTATAATACTGTGCAGGACAACATTAACTCACCTGTATGCTTGATCACATGGTGGCCATGTTGCCTGAAGTCATACTAGCTGATGTTTCCCAGGAGATGAAGCCAGTATGCTAAAACCCAAGCACCATACAATGGTAGATGTAAAGAGCACAGCATACATGTAAATACAAATTTATGCACCCCAAGAAGCCACAAGACACATAAGCAAAAAGGATACTCAAGCATTAAATAATTTGAGACTCACAGTTTCTTTCATATACATCTAGCACGGACCACCCCTATTAGGCCCATACGAATATGCGCTCCTAACTTTTAATACGGCTATTTTCAAACAGTACAATACGAACAGGTTGATATCAAAGGATGAGGTCATGATTGTGGCAGTTCCTGAATTATGGGGGGAGCAAATTGATTGGCTGGAAGGAGTACAGTATGCGATCGCAGTCCCCGGCCCCCATAGGTGCCAGCGCGTTAAGTTACAACTAGCGAACGTGGCGTGTACTATATGTAAGCATAGTACTGATGCATATCCGCCACTTCTGTAACAGTAACAATGTGCCATTCTGCACTTAGTAACAATCCGCAATTGTACATAACCCACCTTTGCAAAAATGTGGTTGGCCGTCTATGTGCTAATTGATGCGCATCCACCCCTCGTCGGATGGGGTGGGGCTGGCCTGGATACATGCACGAGTTTATTAACGAAATGCTGCTTATTGTAGTTATTGAAGCTAACGGGAGTGTTGAATATTTTAATTACCTGCGATAGTAATTAAATTTTTGTCTTGATTTTTGTATAACGTTGCATACTTACAACGCAATGAAAAATAAAATTCGAATTCATCCCAATTTTTAGTATTTTTTGAGTTTATTTAGAATTCAATTTGAAATAAAAATGCAAGATGACCGCTGATGTATGGGCCATTTCTCCATATGTTGCGCGCGGTCGATCGATTTGCGCTATCCATCGATTGCTCTGCGCGAACAATAGATCTATCATTTGCGCACCAATCTATCGATCGCGCAACCACCGATGGATCGCGCAACAAACATTTTGCGCAATTTACTGATAATGAAATGCAATCCATCGATCGCGCAACGATACTTTCTATAACTTGCATGCATAACTCTGCATGTCCAGCAATTTCGGACATCCATACAGGTCTATGCATTGAAAACGCATGTAAAGTATTTGATTGTTTTCAAACATTAACGCAGTAGGATTATTTTTTAAAATATAAGTAATGCATTATTTTATTTTTCGCTTTCATTTGGCGAGCAGGAGAATCAACAACAAAATTAATTACTTTCGTTATTACGTAATCATTTTCTTTAGAGTCAATAATGATTAATAAACATCAAATGGTGGGCGCGCCCTTATAGTGCACATTATATGTGCTGGTGCGTGTGTGAGTGGGAGGAGCGTGTGGTTTTCTAAATGCTCGTACAGTAATGTGCCCTTGGTTCAATACATATATTTCTTTCATCGGCATGGATAGACGAACGTGCGCTCGGCGTGTATCTACCTGTTTGCTACGACTGCGTAAGTTAACGGTCCGTTCCTTCCTACCTCATCCCGATATGCGCAATGACACACCATGCGCACGCGCGCACACACATTCTTACATACTCCTAGCTCTTTTTCCTGGGATGCACATTAGGAAGAATCACTTTATATATAATGAGCTGATGCTGATTAAATGTTTGGTTTGGTCTGTACCCAGGGCAAGAATAGGTTAAATATCTCTGTGTCGTCTGGGTGTGGTCTGTACTTTGGGCAAGATTGGGTTAAATCTATCTAGTTGAGTTGCCTGGGTGTGGCAAGTGCCCTGGGCAAGAATGGGTTAAATACCTCTAGCCGCTAGTCAGTTGTGTTGTCTGGGTGTAGCCTCTGTGTGTGTGTGTGTGTGTGTGTGTGTGTGTGTGTGTGTGTGTGTGTGTGTGTGTGTGTGTGTGTGTGTGTGTGTGTGTGTGTGTGTGTGTGTGTGTGTGTGTGTACACACACTAGGGGCGGATTCAGAGGGGGGTGGTTGAGATGATTTCACAATCAATTTTAACCATATATGGACTCAACACCATATATGGTGAAAATTGATTGTGAATATGATCTCAACCCCCCTCTGAATCCGCCCCTGCACACACACACACACACACACACACACACACACACACACACATACTCCCAGCTCTTTTCGTAGGGTGTATATATTAGGAAGAATCTTTTAAGCTGATGCTGATGTAACTTGTTGGGTTGATCTGTACCCTGGGCAAGAATGAGTTAAATATCTCTAGCTGCTAGTCAGTTGTGTCATGTGGGTGTGGTCAATACCCTGGGTTAATATTTAAATCTCTCAAGCTGCATGCTGGTCAGTTGGTCTGGGCAAGAATTCAGATTCTCTAGTCGTTTTAATGTCTGGGTGTGGCCTGTACCCCAGAAAGGGCCACTGGTCATTGCAATGCCTGGGTCAGGTCTGTACACAAGCGCACGCACACGCACACACACACACACACACACACACACACACACACACACACACACACACACACACACACACACACACACACACACACACACACACACACACACACACACACACACACATACTCCCAGCTCTTTTCCTGGGGCGTATATTACTAATATTATATTCATCTCCAAAGCCTATGTACATATGTGGTTGTGTATTTGGCTGCCTACATGTACCTTTATCTGATTGTGGGATACTTGTTGAGGTCTCTATTTTTTATTACATGTACAGGGATGAAAAAGTACATGGTATCTCCCAGCTACAGTACATGTAGCTAGGTGATGAAGAGAAGCTTACTGTGACCACCCAAATAATGTACTGACACCTGTGCTCTCTTCAGGATAGTGGATGGCCTGTAAAAAGGTTGCTCTAGTTGTGAGTTCTATCTCTAAGCACTGTGTATGTGCATGTCCCAACTACCTCCTCCCCTCTGAAGGGCTTAGTGCAGGAGAGGACGTGTGGGCACTCTGCCTTTCGTAGGGGAGGAGGGGCATGGGACTAAGCCCTTCAGAGAGGAGTAGGGGGTTGGGGCATATAAATATACAGAAGGGGTTAGGAAGTGTAGAGGCAGTAAGCCTTCAAAGGATACTACTACATCCATTGTCCCTCCCTACATGTATGATCAGATGATAACGGTAATGTGATTGTATGATTGTAAGAATGAGGTCACGGTTATCAGCTAGCCTGAGAAAACAAGAAGTACATGTACCTTTCACAATTATACTTTTAAAAATGCTTTTTTATTTGCATCTTGCATTTGTTTTATCATGAATGTGCTCCACCTCTACACATTGTATGTGTGTGTGTGTGTATGTGTGTGTGTGTGTGTGTGTGTGTGTATGTATGTGTGTATGTATGTGTGTGTGTGTGTGTGTGTGTGTGTGTGTGTGTGTGTGTGCCTGCGTGCTTGTGTATCTGCGTATTGCTTGCTTGCCCGTACCTTAAGTACTGGCCCACCCAAGCAATCCTACCGACAGCTGCTGCACATGTATGACCAGTGACAACAGCCAAACTGGGTTGAGCAGCACCCAGGTCCCCTGGTTGTTCAGATTGGGAAACCTCCCCATGCCTATAGATACAACCATGTATTTGCCCACAGCTTTAAATACCTTCCTACTCATTTGATATGTAACACTATTCCCTGTACTCTTCTTAATTCTACAAGTGCCCCAGATGCCCAGGATGAGGTGGTACTTGGTACAATGCACGCATATTGATGTGGTGTGAATGTGCTACATGTAACAGAATCGATTCTGCACTAAATTATTTACACCACCATTCTTTCACCTTCTCCCAGATGTGTGTGTATGTGTGTGTGTGTGTGTGTGTGTGTGTGTGTGTGTGTGTGTGTGTGTGTGTGTGTGTGTGTGTGTGTGTGTGAAATGTTGTCCATGCCATTGGGAATGAACCATTGACAATATTACCCTCTTCCCACTCAATAGATTATCGTCCACTATGGCAATGAGGAAATAAGAAATCCTGTGCAGCTGTCATTGGAAGCTATAGGAGCAAAACTAGTTCCATTCTTATTGCCTTCTTGTGAACATATTTATAAAGTTTTATGGTTATTGACTTAAGTTGTTATTGATATCTTAAAAGCACACTTACAATGTCATGGAGACATGCGGCATTTTTTGGGTAGGTTAGCCTTCTCAAGCACAGGCAGATCTTTTCTGTCACCCCCAGTGACTCCATTGTTTTCGTATAGACTAAAGCTCTTCAAAGGGGAGGAGCCATTTTTGCTACAAATGAAACAATCAACAAGCTGCAATGGTGACAATACATTTTGCTCCACCTTTATTTCAGAAAAACATAGACATGAACATGATGTCACTGAAATAGTTATAGTTCTACACTCTGGGACCTTGGGACTGTTGGACATCATGATTTTAGTTCATCACATTTGACACTACAATCATCTGAGTGTGTGTAGCTGTGTGCTTTGTGTATGTACGTGTATGTGTGTTGTGTGAATATACATGTGCATGTGTGATATGTGATGTGTGTATAGTGATATACATGTGTGCATGTGTTTACATGCATGAGCAAATAATTCACATCAAGCCAGCTGCTGCTCACCTCGCTGTACAGTATGAGCTTGTTGTTAGGAAGCAGCCCATTGGCCTCGTCTGATGAACGTCTTGAATCCTCCCAGTCATTTCCTAGGGACAAAGCTATATACCCTCTGACCAGAAGAGCTATAACATATGCACAATGCACCACACCTAACACACACAAAAACACACATACACATGCGCATAGTCGACGTGCACATACACAAACACACACACACAGAACATACACCAAAAGAAGCTCCATCAGTCACCTCCTCCCCCTCCACACCTGGCTAAACACACCCCACTAGGCTACTACACACCTCTATCACACATCCATGTAGGGTCTACTTCATAGTTGCGACATCTCTTCCTGATGTGGAAAATCTTGATGAGGGGACCAATCCCTGGTAGCGATTGCCAGCCAGTTTCCCTTGTGGTTCCACTTCACACACATATTGTGGGCATGGTTAAATATAGAAAGGATTGTGTGAAAGTGAAACTGAGCTCTTATGTTATCCAGCAAGAATATCATTGCACAGTTCTCAGCCATGACCACATGTGCATAATGCTCATGGTCACACTCAGAATACAAATGGGCTTGGCACCCTAGTGACCCATGTGACCCACATACAGCGTGCAGATACTCAGTCCAGCCCTGAGGTCCCAGTGTTTCACTGGTAGCTGGTAGACATTGTGTGTGTGTGTGTGTGTGTGTGTGTGTGTGTGTGTGTGTGTGTGTGTGTGTGTGTGTGTGTGTGTGTGTGTGTGTGTGTGTGTGTGTGTGTGTGTGTGTGTGTGTGTGTGTGTGTGTGTGTGTGTGTGTGTGTGTGTGTGTGTGTGCTACGTGCTTAGTATGTACATGCACATGTTGTGTTGGTGTGAATATACATGTGCATGCGTGATATGTGATGTGGGTATAGTGATATACATGTGTGCATGTGTTTACATGCATGAACAAATAATTCACATCAAGCCAGCTGCTGCTCACCTCACTGTACAGTATGAGCTTGTTGTTAGGAAGCAGCACATTGGTCTCGTCTGATGAACGTCTTGAATCCCCCCAGTCATTCTTAGGGACAAAGCCACATACCCTCTGGCTCTGCATGACCAGAAGAGGGATAACATGCACACAAATGCATACACATATTCTCAACAGACACATAGCTTTTCTTGCTAGAGAGGTCCAGCTTGATGATACTTGGGCTATTGAGCCCCACTTGATAACATGCAGAAAAATTAAAAACACACAAATACACACATACACTGTACTCCACACACATGCACACACACAACACACACACACACACTCACACACACACACACAAAACGTACATGTACATGAAAAAACACCTCTATCTTGAGAGGTCCAGTTCCAATCTATAGTCAGACCTACTTGCCCAAATACCCACTTGAGTGGATGAAACAGGTGAAACAAATGAACACACAAATATAACACACACATGCACACTCACATACATCAGCCGTGCCCAATCCCTCACTAGCACATCAGCTAGGTGAGTGTGGCCCAGTCCTCGTGTGAGGCATCTTCCTGCTTCTAACTCTGCAATGTGGCAATAGCTCAGAAAGACATCACACAACTTATGGTGGCGTACCACAACGTCAACTCCATACAACATCAACTCCATGCCAACAGGTAGCTGCATGATGGTCGAGAGGGTTGAGTGCCACATCAGGGCAAAGAGCACATGAAGTGCCTCTGGAAGTGTCCGATTGCAAGCCAAAACACTTAACCACCAGTTGGTTATTGTTTAGAGCTCGCCTTTGGAATACGAGTATTGCTTATTCTGAAACCCAAGTCCAACTGTGTGGGCAAACTGACCATAATCCATACACTATCGATTGCAATAGGCCTACACTTGACACGTACGTGTGTGATCGATAAATGTACAGGACTGGTGCCGGTATTGTACTGGGCTGATGTATTGAATGTACTGGACTGGTGTGATGTATGTACTGGACTGGTGTGTGTAGTATGCACTGGACCACCTCACATAAACTACATGGACTTAAATGGCAGACTTTGCATTTGGTGATATCAAACATCCTCTGTGTGTGTGTGTGTGTGTGCATATGGTGTGTGTGTGTGTGTTGTGTGTGTGTGTGTGTGTTTGTATTTACATGTAAATGGTCTCACTGGATGGAGCCTTGATAATGGCAGTGAAATTATTTCTACCCTATCTCAAAAGATTTGGCCACTGGATATGCTGAGCTATTCACACACATGACTTCATATTTACCCATGGCTTCAGAACTTCAAATGTAAAAATCTGAGGATGGTACACCGGAGTGTCGTACTTCCCACCAACCCCCTCCCTCTTTAATAAAGGTGTAGGGGCAATGCCACACCCCTTCCCTCCTCCATCATACAACATACCAGTCCACTACATACATCACAGCGATCCAATACGCCAGTCCTGTTCATACAACATGTGGTGGAAGTGGCAAATACCGAATGCCTCTGTACTGTATGTAGGACTCGAGAACTAGTGAGACACACCCACCCAAGATCTGAGCACTTGCTGTCATTTGAAGTAGGTTTCTGGATCTTAGTGGCTTGGGCAGCGCCACTTTCAAAAGGCAATCCAGTATGTATAAGTCCAGTACATGCAACAACTGGTGTGTTGTGTATGTATTGGACCAACTAACATAAATTCCATGGCGCTAAATGGGAGACTTTGCATTTGGTCATAGCAAACATCCTGTGTGTGTGTGTGTGTGTTGTGTGTCGTGTGCATGTGTGATATGTGATGTGTGTATAGTGATATACATGTGTGCATGTGTTTACATGCATGAGCAAATAATTAACTAACACACATCAAGCCAGCTGCTGCTCACCTAACAGTACAGAAGCAGCCCATTAGCAGAAGAGCGATAACATGCACAATGCACACACATCTAATGCACACAAACACATGCATATATTCTCAACAGACATATATTCTCAACAGACATATGCACACCCACACACAATGCGTATGATCTAACTAGCTCCCCTTGTATATGATCTAGCTCCCCTTGCTAGAGAGGTCCAGCTTGATACTTGGGCTATTGAGCCCCACTTGATAACATGCAGAAATGTTATAAAAACACAGAAATACACACATACATACTCCACACACACACACACACATACACACATACACACACACTCACAAAACAACGAACATGTACATGAAACACCTCTAGCTTGAGAGGTCCAGTTCAAATCTATTGTCAGTCCAGCTTGCCCAAATACTAGACTACTGAGACCTATGTGAGTGTATGAAGTAAGTGACACAAATGAACACACAATTACAATATCCACATGCACACACACACACACACACATTCACACACATGCACATGCACACACATGCATCCATGTGCTTTGACATTCACATGCATATACACATGTGCACACATGCACACAAGCACACACAAGCACACACATACATATGGCACCAACACTTTTGTGATGGAAACTGATCCAACAACTAGACAATCTCTGTTTACTACTGATCACACAGTTAGGCCTATACAGTTGTATAGGCAGGCTGGTTGTAGGCTATTTCAAATGTTGTGTAGTTCTTTGTTTGGCGGGGTCTGGTAAATGTATAAGATATTATTGAGTCCAGTCTTAAGCGTATTGCGGGGTCTGGTAAATATGTAAGATATTATTCAGTCCAGTCTTAAGCGTACGGCACCCCCCCCCCCCCCCCTCACTTTTCGTATCGGACAGCAACCCCCCCCCCCCCCCCCGCTTTTCGTATCGGGCCTGAGCCCTGCTTTTCGTATCGGGCCTGAAGCGGACAGCACCACCACCACCCCCCCCCCACCCCCGCTTTTCGTATCGCGGCAGTGACGTAGTGTGATGTTAAGCGCCCGGTGTGGTGGGGGGGGGGAGGGGGGTGTTGTCGGCTTCTGGCCCGGGCCCGATGGGGGGGGGGGGGGGGGGGGGGGGGGGGGGGAGGGGTATCTGCTCATGCGTTCGTTCGTTGACGCGATAATAATTATCTCTCGTCTATTTCGGCCCCCCTCAACCCTGCGCCCGGGGACATATGTCCCTCCCCCCCCCCCCCCCCCCACCCCTCTCTCTAGCTCTACGCCACTGTATCGCGGGTCTAAACCCCCCTTTTGGATAATTCTGTATCCACTCCTGGAGAGGGTGCTCCGTGTGCTTTTGAGCACCCTGTAACCGTTAGTTATTAATTATAACGACAACGTGCCAAAGGCCCCCACTTTTTGTATCGGACTTGAAGCGGACTGCATCTCCCCCCCCCTCCCACATACACACACACACTTTTCGTATCGGACCAGAAACGGGCCCTCCCCTCCCCCAGAGATTATATATATAATCTCTGCCTCCCCCCCACCTTAAGCAACCCCCTCGCTGAAATTCTGGATACGCCACTGTATATATACTACGTGTGCGGGTCAAGCTATGGTTGTTACGCACATGTAGAACGCCTATAAGCACCTCAGATGTAACATACCTGAGTGAGTCACACAGTGGCAGAGCCCGTATTAAAACGTCCATTACGTCATGCAAGTGGAAGAATTAATAATGGGACATTCAGTACCTAACACCACTGAAGTGACTCTGGAACCTTGAAAAGTAGAGGAAAGAGTGTTTTATGGTATCTGGGCCCCTTCCTCGATGATCTGGCTAACATTTGAATCACCGATTCTTACTGCAACTATCACAGATCCTGAGAAAAATGCACAAACATCTTGACAAAACCCAAATTTCTACACAATTTCTACATGTGTCTATGGACGTGTTGTTTTAGGGCCATGGAACCTACAGATAGACCCTGAATTTTTTTGTTTCATCAATAAAGCATAGTAAAAGATGTTCTTAACTATATTTATGACCGCCTTCCTTTTTTCTGACGATTCCTGATTTATACTGAACAGAAATGCACTTTGTTCCATACATGTCAATGGACGCGTGCGCGGAAAATTAACGGACGTTTGCATTGACGCGTCAGGAATACGTAATGAGCGTCCGAAATTTCTGGTAATGGATATTACATGGATAGCATACTGGCAAAATACTGACATGCAGAATCCTTATAACAGGGTTTTGGAGCACAAGTCACACGTCCATTTCATTAACTGAGTCGCACTGATTCCAACACAGTTTGAATGGAAGCGTTCACTGCAAGCACAGCAACGGATATCCAGTTTGCCATTATCTGTGGACCTACACTTGCAATATACTCTTCTCTTAATTTGGTAGATAATCGTGGGTGGCGATTTACAACAGTAGATGGAAATAGAACTATACCAAACTTATCAACACAGTCTTTAAGATGATTGCGCAATTGCTTGTAATGCAGTTGAGTTGGATAATCTCCATAAATCAGAGATGTAGCAAAAGCTACAGCTAGGTCGCCACAAGAGTAGCTGTCTTCTTGTTCTTGGACATTCATGACATTAATCATTATTTGGGATTCAGAGCATTGTATATATTTGGATACAACCGAAAGGCAGCCTGAGTCTGGTTTCAGTTGCATAGAGTCATAAATGTAGACTGTATTCATTTCTTCTCCAATATTTGATATGAGCAACCAATGGTTTTTATTTACAAGAAGGAACTGTGCAAATTCAAAGTTTGGGGCATCAAATGAAATATTCTGTTGCAGAACAGGATTTTGAAGACCATCTATGGCAGGAAAAGATTCTTTCAAGAGCTTATTAGCGGCATCCATGTGTGTCATTCAGCCAATCAGTTGTGTCCAATATTGATCTGTTAGATGATGAAAGTAGAGGTGACCTAAGTGATAAATTTGTGTCGAATTGGTTGGAACAAGTTGCAGACAGATGACATTGAGTGGAACATTCTATGCCATTTTTCTTAAAATACACCTCAGAGATTTGCATCCACTTGTGCATTTACAGCTGGACTTTGTGAATTTTGTCAGTGGATGGAATTTCAGAGCTGCTTCACGAAATGTACTTCAGCATTACCAGCATCAATTTGACCATCATAAGACTGGAGCTCCCCTCCACGGAATGTTTGCTTTAGGGTTCCATAAGCAGTTGTAAGGCAATATGTCTTCACTTTGTCTCCATACACATGTGCCATAACACAAGGAATTAAGCCGTGGTACATCAGTTTTGGATCTATCTAGCTTGGGAATGCTAACAGTTACCTTATCACCAATGTGAAACGTTTGAACCTTCATTCCTTCCTTTTTATTGTAATATGTGGACATTCGTGCTGCAGATTGATATGAATTATCAAGGGCTTTCTTTCTAATTTTGGTATGCACTGTTGTATCATGGTCATACAAAGTATTTGTAACCTTTTCATCTAGTACACTACCACTATCTGATTCTGACTCCTGCTTTGAATTGGCGGAATGATGCTGGGATTTTTCATTTGAGAGCTGTTCATCTCCTGCTACTTCTGATAATTCTTGTATTGCTGCACTAGTGCTAGGGTGAGACATTGTATCAACAGGTGCAACTGATTTGGGTTCATCAATTTCAGAAGTAGAGGTCGATGCAGTTGGCTCAAGAATTTTTGCAGGTGAATGCACAAGTGGAATGCTGTCTGTAGAGAGTTGTGCCTCATCCTCTTGTTTTTTTCCACCATCGGTGCACATATCCTCCTCATCAACGCAATGCTTTACTGCTCCTGGAAAGAAACCAGTTGGAGAATGCCTTCCAAAAACAACATGGTATGGTGAATCTTTAATGCCTTCATGCTTTTCACTGTTCATTGAAAACATGATACGGGGTAACCAGGAAACCCAAGGGTATTTGAAACCTGTGTGTCCTTCGTCTTGCTTCATGACTGCTATTTTCATTTCTACTGTGCGATTTCCACGTTCTATAAGGCCTTGAGACTGAGAATGACGTGGACGACCATTGACAAATGTTACATCTCCACCCCATCTCTTAAACATAGCATGAATGAGATTGTTCACAAATTCGCGACCATTGTCTGAGTGGAATATCTTTGGAGGTCCTAAATATGCCAACACACGCTCTTCCAGCATATAGGATACCTCTTCAGCTGTTTTCTTTCTCAGTGGAAAAAGTATGTGAAACTTTGAGAAATGGTCCATGAAATGACCAATGTAATTAAATTCGCCATCAGGATTGTGTCTCATGTCAATCAAATATACATGGATCCTGTTTAGAAAGTCTGTCTCAATGATTGGTTTCAAAGGAGGTCTGGTAGTTTGTGCTTGCTTGAGCTGGCAAACTGGACAATGAGAGCAGAATCCCTGTACAAACCCTCTTGTCACTCCAAAGTACTGGCGTTGCATCTGAAATCAAGACATACATGCCAGTATGTCCATGTCAGTAAGAGAATTCAGCTTATACATGTACTTACGTAGTCCAATACTTTTTTATAGCCACTGTGCTTCAATTCGTTGGCATGGATTGCCTGAACTACATCAACCAACTGGTCTGCACGTAATACACGAAGAAATTTCGAACTTTCCTATAAGAGAAAAATAGGTAACGTTTACAATACAAGGGGATATATTCATTGTGGACTACACCAAACCTTGACGCTTTCGTCATTCGGAATTACAAGGACTTGCGAGAGACCAATCCCAGGAAGATCGACGACCTGATACTTTCTGGTTTTCACCCAGTGTTTGAAGTGATGATCGACCTTGTCTGCCGGATGCAGGAGATGATTGACAATGGCGTCAAACTTTGCTTTAGTTAAAATGCAGCTCTTTTTTGAAGCTGCTTTACTATTGGCAATACTAGTCATCCGAGCTTTAAACAGCGGATCCATGTCAAGCCACGATACGCGTGTAGCTGACAGCACATTGAAAGGCAAAACAGTCAAGACACCAAGCTTTTGCACCTATTCGCACACGTGCGCTATCAATCGACTGCGCAAGCGCATTGCTCTTCACGTGTATTCTATTGATCGGCAAGCTACTTGCTGCACAATCGATTGATTGTTGCGCGATCCATCGGTGGTTGCGCGATCGATAGATTGGTGCGCAAACGATAGATCTAGTGATAGCGCAGAGCAATCGATGGATAGCGCAAATCGATCGACCGCGCGCAACATATATGCCATTAAAGAAGCAATTACAGTGTTGAGGAGCCTTAAAAAGTTAATATAGGAAGGTTTGGGGTACAGTAACTATATATATTTTCAGACCAGGGACGAGAGTCAGCTCAATGATAGATTCTGCAGTATGCCTTAGGAATATCACGGCACATCTGTATACTGCATACCATCCCCAATGTAACGGCCTTACAGAGATATTTATTTGTGATTGTTTTTAAAAGTAAGTTCTCTGATGGTGGAAAGCTGAATTGGAAGGACAATTTGGATCTTATATTGCTTAATTGGTTATCGCTTATCCATGCAATTATCTTTGCTGTATTCCTCATTTTAACTTGTTTATGGTGTGAAAGCAAGGCTATCTATTGAACTAGATCTGCCAACACATGCGTTTCAGCAAGATGAAAATGGCAATCATATGGATATATGTTAATGGAGAACTTGAAAAAACTTGGAGAAACGTAGCAATGCTCATAAGAATATCCAGTGAGTTCAGGCCACCCAGAAAAGAGAAAACACAATAGACAAGGGGAGAGTTTAAAGTTGGAGATGAAGTATGGTATGCCAATTCCAGACGAGACACAAGAAAGGGTGATTAACTAACAACAAGCAAGTAGGTTAATTTTGTTTGGCTGTATGGTATTGCCATCGATGAGGGTTATGGAGGCACCAGAGCAAAAATCCTTGATTGCCTTAGATGTTTTGGATCCAGAGGCAATTGTGCATGTGACTTTTTAAAAATATATCACATCAGGCGTCTATATGATATGTATGAAGTTGATGTCTGTTTGATTTCACTGACACGAGCAAGAGGTGAAACGGGAAGAAGCAAAAAAGTATTACGATGCCCTCATTGTTATTTGTGTTTGTGTAATGAAATGATACATGGCTGATAACTTTATACCTTCAAAAGATTAGTCGCACAAAGTTAACCAAGAGGACGGGGCCAATGCAAATTGGCGTGATTTATAATTTCACTCCTTTTGCATGTTTCATGTGCCCGTCATGATTCACAGCACAACTTCCTGGCTATATAATTGCTCCCCATATTCCAGCATTTATAGATCTTGAGTTCTATGGTATTCGCGCGCCTGCGCGAGCACACACACGTACATATACTTTGCACCAGAGATAATATACATGCATCTCTGCATGGTTGCACACAAACACGCGCATACACATACACCTGTACGCAAACACACGCGCACGCACGCACACATGCACTGTACATTTAATAAATTGGTTTCACACACACGCGCGCGCGCACACACACGCACATGAACACACACACACACACACACACACACACACACACACACACACACACACACACACACACACACACACACACATTTAGATTGGTTTTTTATCCCGAGGGAGGATCTGAACCTGCGGCAGCAGGTTCAATATAGGATTGATTGAGGGTTGATGAATGTCATTAATAAAACTTCACTAGCGTCTGGAGGGACAACTGAGAAACGGATCGCTTATCTCTTTATCGCGGCGGAATGGGAGCACAACGATCTACAGTTCTACGTTTGTTCCGTGTCATAAAACGGTGTGGTTATAGAGAAACAAACAATTTCCTGTTTCTCGTGCCCAGTCCTAAAATAATTCTCCATCGTCGTCGTCTTCTTCTTCTTAGGAAGATATAACTCGAGCTAGGAACGGTTTCAAAGGACGGGAATAGTACCAATCGCTTCGAAATTTACCGGCACGTTATCCTTACATGTCATATAGACACATATCAAGTTCTATTTAATAATGTAGGTAATAGATATTTAATAATAATTTTAGGCAGTATAAATACTCTAACCTGCACTAAAAATATCTGGTGTTCCTATCGCAGTTTAGTTGTTGCTTTGGCTAGTGAAGTTGTTTTTCTAAAAATGCCTTCGCGTAATCAAAAGAAGAGATCTAAGCAACGAGCTGAATACCTCCAAAAGCAAGACGAGAACAAAGCTAAAGCCCGAGCGCTCTACAAGGCCGACCCCGAAAAGAAGAAGGCCTCTGTACGCGACAGCTACAAGGCCGATCCCGAAAAGAAGAAGGCCTCTGTACGCGACAGCTACAAGGCAGATCCCGAAAAGAAGAAGGCCTCTGTACGCGACAGGTACAAGGCCGATCCCGAAAAGAAGAAGGCCTCTGTACGCGACAGCTACAACGCAGATATTGAATCTAAGCGATCTGCTATAAGGTGGCGATATGAAGAGGACCTCGAGGAGAGCCGTGCTGCTAAAAGGCGGCGATATGAAGAGGACCTCGAGGGAAACCGCGCTGCTAACAGGCAGAAATACGAGGACAATTCAGCTGCCATTAAAGCATCTAAAAGGAGTCGGTATTGGAATGACCCCGCTGTCCGATTGGCTAAATGTGCTTCCGAGAGGACGCGGTACCGCAGGGGTCACAGCACTACCACTACCACCCAAAGGTATGTTATGGCATGTTGTATTAACATTAAAAAGCTGTGCATGCAACATTTGTAGAGCATAGTCGGGTGGTGTTTGGTCGGGCTTGTCACCCTACTACCTGACCAAACGCGGTAGTAGGGCCCGCACAACTATGTACAGCACGGATCTGCACAAACCCATTCACTTCACATGTAAAGCATGGAACTGTGTGTACAGTAGTAGTGTCTATTGTTTTAATCTGATGTATAAAAAGGCTTCCTTATTTGATCTTATCTGTCTAGCCATGTACATATGTTGCAACTGTATGAATATAATTACAGTTGCAAGGGCTGAGAACTATGGGTGAAATGACAATAACTGCAACCATATCCTTCTCCCATATAGCTACTCCTTGTATGAACCCAAATCTCATGCACTAATGGAGTATAATGGTGGTCTTGAAAAAGCTATTCTTAGGGATAGTGAGCTTCTAAGTGAAGTAGATGATGCCTTTTGTAAGTCTCATCCATGCAGTCACCACTCACCTGAAAACATATCCTTATCAATCTACACGGTGCCATGTTATCCCAGATCTACATGCAGTCATGTAGTTCACTTCCTGAGTTCACACACTATCCATCTTTACTTCATGTAGGCTACACCTCCATGTTTAGATTGGAGCATTTTCAAATTTGACCAATAAAATTTTAGCACATGCCGTTCATATGATAGAATTGGACCACTAGAATTATAGCACAGTCTGCACACGTGTTAAGGCTTTGCAGGTATAAAAGTCAGTCATGCACCCGCTGAATTATAGTGCACTTTGAAAAAAGAGGTAAGAATTTAATAATATACTCTATGTGGATTCACGTGTAAACTTGCTTGAAAAAAGAATAAGGTAAAAATTTTTAAAATCATACTCTCTGTCACGTACATGTAGATGGCAGCAGAAGACCTTACGGGGTTTTTTAATCGAGGGGTCAGAGGAGGAAGAGGATGACATAAATCCTCCGACTCCTCTCCCCTTCACCCCGCCACCTCCAGAAGCCCCGCCACTCCTACCAGCAGCACTGCCCCCACCACCACTACCAGCAGCGCTACCCCCGCCGGCACCACCAGCGCTGCCCCCGCCGGCACCATCAGTGCTACCCCCGCCGGCACCACCAGTGCTGCCCCCGCCGGCACCACCAGCGCTACCCCCGCCGGCACCACCAGCGCTGCCCCCACCGGCACCACCAGCGCTGCCCCCGCCGGCACCACCAGCGCTACCCCTGCCGGCACAACCAGCGCTACCCCCGCCGGCACCACCAGCGCTGCCCCTGCTGCCACCGTCGCCTGTGCTCCCTCCCTGGCCTGCATGGCCACTGCCACCCTGGCAGAACCCAGCATGGCGGGGAGGCCGGGGAGGAGGACGTCCCCGCAGAAGACGAGGGCGCGGGAGAGGACAACTAATAATTAATACTACAAACTCATATAATTATAATTATTATTATTAAAGTTATTTATTGAAAATGATGCTACATATACAACATTTACAGTTTTAAGTTTAAGCTACACAATTTTACTAAACAAAAAACAATACACTGAAACGGAGAAGGTGAGGAGACTAACATCCAGTTGCCATTGAACGGGACAGCAGAGCTCTGGCATTCGCTCTAACTAGGACCAAGTTTAACCTGCCATAGAGAGCCGAAGTGGCCTGGGACTTGCAACAATTTGATCTAATTGCCAGGCGCGCTGCCAGTCGAGAAAGGTTTGTCTGTGCTTCAGGACCCCAACATCCATAAACCTCAACTGCCAAAGGTACACACACACACACACCCAATTGCAAGCTCTGAGCACTTTGTGTCATTGCTGGCATGTTTTCTGTTTGTTATTGCATTAAGAAATAAAGGGGATCGTCCAAATTCTATGTGCTACATTTCATCGACTACGGTGAAAAAAAACCTATGAAACAAGTAAATAAAAACATTCTCTAACGAGAGAGTTGTTGGTATATAGGATTGACTAATGGTGGTGTAAAAAGCACGGAAACAAGAGTGACAGAAATTTTACTGGAAAATTGAAATAGGCCTATATTTAGCACACAATATAACACACATGACTGAGTAATGGGCTAAATATAGGCCTATTTCAATTTTCCAGTAAAATTTCTGTCACTCTTATTTCCGTGCTTTTTACACCACCATTAGTCAATCCTATATACCAACAACTCTCTCGTTAGAGAATGTTTTTATTTACTTGTAAACTATTTTATCTGGGGGGTAAACAATTCCGGAATAGATTACCCGGAGATCATTTGTTATGGGGGATAATCTATATCGTGACACCGGCGGCGGCCCTCATGGAAAGCACCAGGATTCCTTTGCCATTTGAATACTCCGTTGAGATGGGAGCAGTGGGCTTTAGTCCTGGCCGGGCCCCTGAAGAGGTTTTTTGCTGGTTACATTGTAGCCGGCTGGCGTGATGGGTTCCGCATCGGTTTTGATCATCAGAGGTCATGCGCAGGGCCAAATTAAAGCTAGGTAACATGGTTTCTGCGGGGGCCTGCCTGCTGATCTCTACATGTATTCAGGGCATAGTTTCTGGATGGTGCGGCAACCACGGCGGCGTTGTGTGGGATACAGGATTCCCTGATTAAGACGTTGGGTCGGTGGCAAAGCTCGGCGTATACTGTATATGTGCGGAGTCTGCGGACCCCGAGGGAGGTGCTGCAGGGCATGGCGAACGGTCTTCGTGCGTAGCGTTAGGTTAATATATGCACATTATGTAACGCATTGTATGATTTGTATCGTTTGATGGACGGACCTTGTACTATGGCGGAGTAGGGTTATGTGTAATTTTTACGTGGCTTGGGAGGGGACACCCGGGGTAAATTATGTAACGCATTACATCATTGTATAGACCTACATCGTACTATGGCGGGGTAGGGTTAAATATAATTTTTATATTGCTTGGGGGAGTGGGCACCCGGGTGTAACCGGGTCGCACCTCTGGACATCCAGAACTGCCCTCCTGGTTCCCCCAAGCATTGCTGCTATCGGAAGATGTGCCTATTGTGGGTCCGAGACCTGCCGGCTGCTGGCACGCGTGAGCCAGGGGGATGGACCCAGCACCTAGCCGAACTCTTGTTACGGGCGGGTCGCGGTGGGATTGGGGTGTCGCAGCGCCATGAGGGTCCATTAAAGGTAAGTTAGCCGTACTGGTTAACGGAGGTTAGTGGACCAATATGGGCATGCGTATATGCGCTACATTAATTCGGCACTCATTGCAGGCCTCTTTTGTTGAGCGAGGCTGCATTTAGGTGCGCGTAGTTTTTTGCTTGTGTTTTTATTTTATTTTTTACCGTTACCTAGCGAGAGGGGTTTGTAACCGCTGATATACTCGCTGGCTCCGGCCGTGATCAGGTGTTGAGCATCCAGAAGTTCCCTCCTGGCTCCTCCAAAGCATTGCTGCTATCGGAAGGGGTGCCTATTATGGGTCCGAGACCCTGCTGCTGCTGGCACGCGTGAGCCAGGGGGATGGGCCCAGCATCTAGCCAAACCCTTGTTAGGGGCGGGTCGCGATGGGGTTGGGGCGTCGCAGCTCGTTAACATTCAATTCGTTACGTGAATTCCCCGTCGGTCTCATAAATAACGTGACAGGTAACCATACGCAATCAGACGCCCGAATTGCTCTGTACGCAGGCGTATATTGATGCTTATACTCGCAAATATACAATAGCGTTATCCTATTTTTTGCACAGGGCAGGAAAATTTTATTCACTTCAAATTTGGTACATACGTAGAGGGAACATGAAGCTATTGATTTATCCTGTTCATTAATTTTTACATTACCCGTTACTAGTGCTCCTCACGAATCGAATGCTATTTGATTCGATTCGACGAATTTCGAATTCGAACATGCCGCGTTAGTCTGTCTCAAACTTACGTACGAATACGAACCTAGGGTCAAGTTCGATTCGAATTCGCATGCTTTTTAATCAAATAATCGAACACGCTATTAAGAACCGCATTGACTAACAAAAAGCCTAACCAGTACGTGCCTCTGAGAAATGTTCATCGCAATACGTAGGCCTTAGTGCTATAGTACTATCGCGGATATCTCCCTGGCCTTTGTCCTTTTCATTAAGAACTTCTGTGTGACAATTACGTAAATGGCTAATCAAATGCGATGTGGCGCCTGACTTGTTTAGTTTTAACTCACACTTGGAGGGTAGCTTGCAGAGAGTACATACTGCGTGCGTGTTATTCTTATTTTTAGTGAAGTAGGTCCAGACAAATGATTTCGGGGTTCTGCCACCGTTTTGAAGCTTCTTAGCTGTCGGGCCGGCCCATGAAGCATTCGAAATCGAAGACAATGTTGACCTACTGCTAGAGCTACATGTAATCGCACTCGCAGAGTCTGCAGACCCTGTTAACTCTGAATCAGTACTTGGTACTTCTTCAACGTCACAATCCATTCAGATTGTAAGCACGCCGGTTACTGGCAAAGTTTTCTACAAATGGGTTAACTAATATTATTATAAGTCACGCTATACCTAAAATTCGACGAACGTTCGAATCGAAGTTTGATGCGTATCTAACAAATCGAACTTATTCCCGAATCGAATACTAGACTGTTCAAATTCGATTCGGAGAAATTTGATTTCTTCAAAATTTGATTCGATTCGATTCGTGAGGAGCCCTACCCGTTACGAACTTGAGATAAAGTAGGTTCACATTTCCCGCTCGATTCGAGGCCATGCATTCTATTGCCTATGAAAACATGAATATTCAATTAACTCTTCCTGTTGATAACTTACCAGTGGCGGACAAGAGGGGGGGGGGGGGGGGGGGGGGGGGGGGGGGCACGTGCCCCCCATCTTCCCCCCTTTCGTTCGTCTATATATACATTCATATGCATGCATTGTCGCGCAATATCAGCGTTTTAATTGCATTTTGAACGTACAGCTACCAAGCGCTTTGAAGATGATATGTGATATTAGGGGGTCACTCACAATTCGGTCAGGCGTTGGGGAACGATGCGTTCTATACATCGATTTGCTCTTGATGCTACATGTATATATAGAAATCTACAAGTTCATTTTCCCATAGAACGTTCCATATATAATATTATATGACACCATGCAGAAAGAAAAATGAGCGAATACAAATGTATCTATACACAAAGAGATACAGATTACACTGATAATTATATACCATTGATGTATTCCATTTTAATGAACTAATCAGATGTGATGGTAAACACCCTGATTTCAGGAGTGCTAATGGTGCTATAAGCCATAAAGTTTTCTGTCTGAGCGATAGGATGTGAATCAATCTTTTGTTTTATGTCATGCAGTTGTTGTTCAGCTTGCTCCTTCTGTTTCCTAGTGTCTTGGAGTTTTTGCTCTGCTTGTTCCTTCTGTTTCCTAGTTTCTTTGAGTTGTTGTTCTGTTATTTCTTTCAATTTCATTATCTGGTATAGTTGCTGTCTTGTTTCACGAAGTTGTTGGCTCATTATCATGAATACCTGATGATACGAAGATATGCAATGAATCTGGTGAATTGTTCTATCACTAAATATTCCTAAATATAAAACACCACAAGTTTAAAACCATAATGTCTATTGTCCTGACTGTCATTCCATAGTACTGCAATACACTTTTTTCATTAGGACGTTTAGGACCTTACTTATAACAGTAGCAAGGTCATAAGCCTAAAATTGGGCATGGCACATGACGCTGTTATTATTCCATGATGTATAAATCCATTAACTGTAAGAGGTCCTTATATGTGAGTCCAATGTTTTAACTTGTACTGGTATGTATTGGTTGAAACAATCTAAGACATGGTACTACATGTTGAGATAGACAATTATAGGTAAAGCAAAGTCTTTCAAGAAAACATGAACTAAATATCACTGCTGTAAGAAATATATGTTCACATGAGTGCAGAGACTCAAAGGAGACCAAACTTCAACAACCACAATGAGCTAATAAAAAATATCATATATGGTGAGAGATATAATTCATTGTACATTAGTATCATTCACTGCAAATGATAAAAATAGCCTCCCAATTGACCTCACCTTGCTCTGTGGTGTTTTCAGCAATTCAATTATCTCCTTCTTCACAGCATATTTCAGTGCATTTTTTCTATCCTGATGAATGGGGTTAAAATAATGCACATTTGTGGGGTACTTGGTGATATGTCACACAGATGTATTGAATGCTGACCTGCTGATAACAATATGGTGCCCAGCTACAGTACTTGCACCCCAGTGTGTGTGCATTATTTAAACGATGTGCTAGTTCCTCTTCTCTGCCTGCATACAGTAGACGTCATATAAAAGTCACGTTTCGTTTTTGTGTGACGGTTGTTGCACAGATGTATGGTTTCGGGGTTGGCTTAGTCTTGTCTTTGAATCGATTGCACGATTCACATTATATCAAGACTTCAGTTACCACTGATTAATATTTTCGAAAATGGTCTACAGCGATTATGTCAAACTTCACATCCTTTTTTTTCATTGGAAAGGCACAAACCACCAACAATCTACAAGCGCCACAATCGAAGGGCACAGAATGTCCACATGAACATATTCACATGTTCCTGAATGCTATTTAATCTACTGATCGATCTGTCGAAAACCTGGGTCATTTTGTTTTACAGAGGGCAACACCTTTTCCTTCGACACCTTTGTCACCGAATTCTCCACGAGGAAAAGCGGTTCTTCAGAACAAGTACAATATGAAAAAACTTATGTGAGAAAGTTACATATATACTTACTCAGTTTGTTTAATTCTTTTCGAAGCCTCATCGTTTAAACTATTGACACTATTTTTAAAAGGCCGCGTGCTAACTATAAAACCAGTTAAAATGGAGTTGCGCAGTTCACCAGTATCGTTTAATACATACAAAAGGCTGAAAAGTGATAATCTAATATTGTGTTTACGAAAAGATTGCAGGGTGTGGTAATCGTCGCACTATAAAGAAACGTGACTTTTAATCTGACGTCTACTGTATACAAATAAGCATTACAGGAGTTGTAATAGGTGTTGTGACTATTAATTATGACATACATGGACAAACATTTGTAGCAGTGGAGGGTGTGCATTTAATAGCGTACAATAACAGTGGGGATGTTAGTGTGATTGATATTAGCTCCTGCTTCCATGAGTGATCTCACCACTTCAACATGTCCCTTCTCACTTGCTCTCATCAATGGACTCCAACCATTCTGTAATACAAATGTGATCATAACAGGTAGGGGTTAGATGTGGTGGACAAGGAGAGGGTGTGGCCTTGCTGGATACACTAATATATTTTAAAAGCTGCTAAAACATTACAACTTCATGGGCACCTCCAGCTTTTCTGGAAGGGGGGGGGGGGGGGGCAGGATAGGGCAAGGGGGCGCCATTTGACAGCCGTGATTACTTTGTCCGCTTTCGGCAGATTCAACCAGTGGGGGGGGGAGGGGGGGTGCTGTCCACTTCCAGCCGAATCAACCAGTGGAGGGGGAGGGGGGTGCTGTCCGCTTTCAGCCAATTCAGCCAGTGAGGGGTGCGCATGTATCTAAACTTTATTACAAGGGGGGGGGGGGGGGGGAGGGGGGGCAGCGCCATTCAGTCCCAAAGGGGGGGCCATGGCCCCCCCTCCCCCCCTGGGGATGCCCATGAACTTATAAAGAGGTGAGAGATGGAAGAATTTTGAAATCTTGGGGGACAAATGTATTCCTCTTCGTAGCATTAAACGATTCACATTTTTGTTGTATTAAAGTAGAGTTGTCCAAAAACAACTACACAAGGCAGCAGAGGAACTTAGGTAACTAGAAGCGGTTTCAACAACATAATTTGAAGCTGTGGACATAAGTAAATTCAAATTGGTATAATTTTTCAAAGGGTCTAGAAGAATTCATTGCACATCTATAACGCAGATATGCGTATCTCAGTGGTAATCAGCCAAGAGTATATGCCTTCATACTGTACATTTACACACATCCACTGAAATTTGCAATACCATACCCCCATAAGATATGTGCATGTGTACAGAAATGTGGTCTGTATACAATACATTTATGAATAAAGCATGTACCTTGCAATAAGAAGTCAATGTGTACATATACTTGTATAAGAACATAACACCATATCACTTACGTCTGATGTTACTATATTTACATCAGCACCTGCTCCCACCAAGGTCTGCACTACATTATGATGACCATTCAAACTTGCCACATACAATGGAGTTATATTGTCCTGGTAAGGAGTGAAGTAATAAAACATACATGTCATGTAACCATCTCCATGCATGTGTACAGCAGTATGCATGTTGGGTGAAAGTGAAGAAGAAGGGATGAGGGAGGGAGGAAAGATAATGGAGGTCATGAAAAGACATCTCCAAAATGAATAACCGTACATGGGCTTTCATGCATGTATGCACATGTACATACAAGTCTAGCCTGCACATCAAAAAAAATAATTAAAATGGTAAAATGAAAGGGAGGGGTCCATGGGGTGAGTGGTACAGCCATCACCATGGGGGAGGGAGGGGTTCATAAGTACAGCCATAACCTTGGGGGAGGGAGGGATCCAAAATGCGGATGGTACAGCCATTTTCTTGGGGGAGGAAGGGGTTCATAGGGTGAGTGGTACAACCATCACCATGGGGATGGAGGGGTCCTTAGGATGAGTGGTACAGCCATCATCATGGACGACGGAAGGGTCCAGAGTGAGTTGTACAGCCATCACCATGGGGGAGGGAGGAGTGGTACAGCCAACACCATGGGGGAGAGAGGGGTCCATTGAGTGGTACAGCCTGGCATATATATGTTTTAAGCTGCTCTTGGCGGGATGCCATAGGAGGATGTAAAGGGTGATCCAAGTGCGTGAACCTCTTCGTAAAACAGTTAACAAACGTGATAGTGTGATGTAGCACAGGGTATGCATGTTAAAGACAATTGAAATATTTTAAATAATCAGCCTGTGAAATCACAGGTACATGCTAGTATACAAATAAACGTGAAGGATATTTTTCTCATGAACTGAAATGTGCAATACTACACCCCCATAATGCAGACACCAGATCCTTATTGTTTATGGACAGATGTCTGCATTAGCTTATATCACAAGTGATGAAAGCAGTACCCAGTCTATGCAAAGTCTAGAGCAGTATGTTATAGGAAAGTTGTCCTAGGCAGCTAGGCCTAAATGTATTTACCCTTGAAGGCTCGCCGTACACAGACTTTCTTCCCCCTCCACATCCTCTCCCAACCTTCACATCTATCATAATAGGACACCAGTATTATGATAGATGTGGTAAGTGTTCCTCCGTTAGCACGGATAGAAGATTAGATAGTGAAGATGACCAACAATGCCAAGTTCCAGTTAGTAAGAAATATGAGAAGCACAGTGTAACTTTGGTCATCAGGATCGCTGTAATGAGGAGAACAAAGACTCTGGCTTTGAAAATAGAAGGCAGCTGAAGAGCCTGTGACAATTACTTTGTCTATAAAAAATTCAGCAGAACCACAGTCAGTGAATTGAAACAGACATACAGGAAGATCACGATCATAAGGTTGTGTACAATACTTTTCTAGCTACATGAGGAAACTAAACCACAACCTCAAGGCAGCATAATACAAATGTCAATTTTAGTAAACGTACAGTAAAGAGGACTGGTATTAATGACATCACAATTTTACACAGCAACAGATTGCAATTCGATTATTTTTAAAAGCATTAAATTGCATATGGATACATTGACCGCATTGTATCACCTAACGCCGGCAAAAATAATCGATTAACCATGATTAATCGTGGTACGCGTTGCCATTCATAATTACCAATGGGTCTTAGTGTAAACGGCTGTGTTGCATCACAACATGTTACACTGTGCAGTCTTTTTAAAACACAAAATGATGATCTTTCTGACACATATGTACGTGTTAACTGGTTCCGCGAAGTGCACAACTCCATTTACACCAGTTTTATAGTAATGCACGCGGTAACAAAACGATGACTGCGTAGATCGCTGAAACGATTGAGCCAAGTTATACCTTGAAGTAATTATGCCTCCGTCCCTACACCCTACAGTAAAAATTACTCGCTCCCACCGCTGCATGTACTTCTTCTATAGTGGCATACGTCTCTTTTTTGAGTTCCCTACGTCCCCCCCCTCGCTTTGAAGGGATAAGTGGATGACGCCATATAACAGATGAGTCCTCTTTTAATTTTAGCCGCACTTTATCGAACTGAGCGCTGTTGCGGAGCGTCCATCCAAGCGATGTTCTACAACCAATCAAGCGATGCGAACGTTTTGTTAACATTTCAAAAACGCATCTAAACCGCCTAGCGATTAACAATTTTTGTATTAATCATATTTGAAGAATAGCTACGATGTCAAAACAAAACGAAACCAGGAGCCATATCTTATAGTGCTACGATCGTAGCACTAAAACAGAACATGACTTTTATTATGACCGGTACTGTAGAACCACTTCTTGATGATCAACTATATTGCATACTGACACAATTCTTTCCTTTCCAATACCAGATCACATGCACTCTCCTCTCCTCTCTTCCCCATCATGGGATGATAAAGTCCTCCCAACCAATGACTACACGTGAAGAGGTGGGTGGGGGGAGGGGTTGGTTAAGTACTGTACTGGTGAAGTGGTTTAGGATGATGACATTGGGTATTGGAAACATGTAAGAATATCCAAGCACATAGGATACATGTATGTGCAGGTTTACAAAACCCTTATTAATAAAGCATGTACCTTGCAATAAGAAGTCGATGTCTACATCTACTTGTATAAGAACATAACACCCCATCGCTTACATCTGATGCTGCTATATTTACACCTGCACCGGCACCCACCAAGGTCTGCACTACATCATGATGACCATTCTGACTTGCCACATTCAATGGAGTTACATTGTCCTGGTAAGGAGTGATGGATGAACAAATCAAATATACACGTCATGTAACCATCTCCATGCATGTGTACAGCAGTATGCATGTTTGGTGAAAGTGAAGAGAAGGGATGAGGGAGGGAGGAAAGATAATGGAGGCCATGAAAAGACATCTCCAAAATGAATAACCGTTTATGCACATGTACATACACTTGTATTTACATCTAACAATGATGTAATGGAATTAATTTATCTAATCAGTTACAGACGCCTGTCCATAAACAATATATGTGACTTCATGCATGCATATATGTGTACACGTAAATGTATGCACATATAATTTTATCATACACATTTACGTTCATAAAAAAAGAGACATATTCGCTCAACTTGCCTGTTTGGGAGATGAAACTGAAACGGAAAAACCACAGATACGTCTTCATATATGTACATGTATCTAATAGTGCTCGGATTTACAGTACATTTACATACATGCACTGATCATATGCACCCTCCCCTCCTCCTCCTCCTCCCCATGCCTTACCCCACCCCATCATGATATAGCCATGAATGATAAAGACACTTGAAAAGGTGGGTTGGGGGAGGAGTTGGTTGCCAATAGGTGTCCACAGCTGGCGTTAGCTCATGATTTGATGTAAATAAAGAAAAAACAAATTTGATTGGTTTATAGACAATAATGTTTTGAATCATCTGAATTTAAATGGCATTACTAGGTTCAGGGGGATAGTGACAGGGGGGTTCAATGGGTGATATGACCCCCCCCCCCACCCCCCCCCCCCCCCCCCCCCCCAGGCCCCGCAGACCCGCAGAGAATGTCACCCATGACATGCTATGCATACATGTGCGTTCATACATACATACTTGTATGACTGACTGTTTTTAGTTCAATTTGTCTGCTTTTAGAATAAGGTATATCTTGGGATGGATTTTATCACTGCTACAATTGTCTGTTGCAGTTCTGTGGTACAGTACATATGCAACTGTGTCCTTTGGTTCTGGGAGAAGACAAGGTCTTTCTAACTAAATCCACATTATCTGACCCACCTCTTTCGAAACCATGGCTACGACCATGGGGTGTGCATCTAATAGAGTACTATAATAGTGTGCATGTGTGCCAACCTTGTTAGTGTGATTGATATTAGCTCCTGCTTCAATGAGTGATCTCACCACTTCAACATGTCCCTTCCAACTTGCTATCATCAATGAACTCCAACCATCCTGTAGAGACATTTAACTCTTTATACATTTATACCAGTTTAATCACTTCTTTATGAATGGCAATATGCTCACCAGTTATATTCATAGGTAGTTATGCTATGAAACATATTGAGATAAAGTAATATGCTCAGAGATGGAACTGTTTGAAATGTAGTAGCTCAATGTTAGTTAGAACTTGTTGTACACACAATTAAAAAATGAGTGATCTATGTTGCTATAGCATGTATTCCATGCATTACATAACTAAATGAGCTGACCTGTTTCCTTATAATGAATGCAATCAAATGGACCCCATAAAGTCCATTGCTACGTGATACCATGTTGTTTATATGTACAGGAACATGGAAAGTTAATTAATGAATAAATGTACATATGTACCTACTGGTACTTGGATGTAGATGTACATAAGTACACACAACACAAATGGAGCCTCCCTCACAATCACTCTTCAACCAGCTGATGATATGATGATGATGGATTCAGGTGGGTAGGGAAAGTGGGTGCCCATAGAACCGCTTCTTGATGATCAATTATATTGCATACTGACACAATCTACTCCAATCCAATACCACCCCCAGCCCCACCTCTCAATACACATCCAAGCACATAAGATACGTTCAAGTGCACAGAAATGTACAATCTAGTTATCAATAAAGCATGAACATGTACCTTGCAATAAGAAGTCAATGTGTACATGTGCTTGTATAAGAACATAACACCATATCACTTACGACTGATGTTACTATATTTACATCAGCACCTGCTCCCACCAAGGTCTGCACTACATCATGATGGCCACTATGACATGCCACATGCAATGGAGATGTATTGTCCTGGTAAGGAGTGAAGGAATAGAACAAATCAAACATACATGTCATGTAACCATCTCCATGCATGTGTACAGCAGTATGCATGTTGGCTGAAAGTGAAGAGAAGGGATGAGGGAGGGAGAAAGATGCCTCTGCAATCGAACACCACCCCAAAGACATCTCCAAAATGAATAACCTTATATATCCTATCATGCATAAATGCATGTGTATATACACGATCTAAAGATATTACTCCAATGCATACACATGTCTGTAAACAATAATGTGACTTCAAGTGTGCATGAGTACAGAATTGAAAACTCCGATAACACAACACTAGACAGAAAAGATGGGATGAGGGAGGGAGGAAAGATAACACAACATTAGACAGGAGAGAAGGGATGATGGAGGGAGGAAAGATAACACAACATTATACAGAAGAGAAGGGATGAGGGAGGGAGGAAAGATAACACAACAATGAGCTACATGTACAATTAGTTAATGCCCACAACCTTCACAGTAACGGGAGGGTGCAGCTGATCCCTCCCTGTATATGAAGGCAGAGGGAAGGGGAGGGGAGGATTTTTCTAACCCCGATTGGGTGGGGGGGTGGGTGTGGAGAGGGAGTAGTCACATACTCTCCCTCCATGCATCTGCTCCTCCCCAGCAATGCAGGAACTGCAGTATACCTTCACAATCATCTTTGATCAGCCTGTTCGTACTGACTGAAAGTACTGCGCAAATAGCGGTATAGTTAGGAGCAGGAATTTTCTGGGCATCCTTGCTGATGCACCAACAGTGAGGCTTGTATTATTAATGCTTAATTGCCTTTTTGCTACTGTCATGTGGCTTCTAGGGGTGCATAAAAAAGTGTACTCACATGTATGCCTCTAGTATGCTATGCTCTTTACATCTTCCATTGTATGATACTTGCGTTTTTAGCATACAGGCTTTTACACACCTCGAAAACATCAGCTTGTATGAAGCAATCCTCCAGCAAAATGGCCACCACGTGATGAAGCATATAGGTGAGTTAATGTTGTCCTGAACTGTATTCATTACTCAGTAGCGGATCCAGGGGGCAATTGCAGCCCCACCCCCTTTAAACCCTCAATGAATAATTAAATTATTATCATTAGTAACACCAATAAACGGCATAGCAGTATCATGACGTTATGTAGTGCTGTGCGCATGATATAATTAAAAAGCGTTAGCGGCTGGGGCTCTGCCTCAGACCCTTTAGCTGTATGGGAGGGTGCCCCTCCCCCACTTTAATGAATATTAATTAACAACCCCCCCCCCCTTCTGAAATACTGGATCCACACCTGTTACTACATACACACCATCACACACATAACAAACAGATACTAACAATCGTGCAGTCCAAATTCACAAAACACAGTCACACTCACAACATTACTTACCCTCAACATGAATGTACATGTACGGTCTTAGCCCACACAACTATATGACCTCCCATCAGCATACACACCCAACTCATACTCTCCACCAACCACACACCAGTACACACTAACAAGAGTGTGTACATTCCCAATGACTCTAACACACCAATAGAGTTACACTGACCGACGTGATTAGGCTAACTAGGTAATTTCTACCTAAACAAAGGTACCTTCAATCGACCAATCATATAGCGAGATTCCATTATGTTATAGTCTAATAACAGCATGTTCACACCAGGTTACCCTGCCACAGACACACCAGCACAGTCACTAACAATGTATGGCTGGCCAACCCACCTTTAACCTACACATTGTTAGTACAACACCCACATACAGTAGTGGCTCACAATCAGCACATTCACATGTCAGCACAAAATAATAACATTCGTAGTTTCTTCTAAGTGAAAACATATAATTTTTGTAAACCGTGAATACATTAGATAGGATCGATAATAGTGTTTGCTACATGTAACAGCTTGTACAATTTCGAGTGAATTTAATTATTTGTGCCGATATGCAAATGTGTGAAAGTGCGAACCGCTACTGTACACACATACACACACAGCAATAACTCTACACATAACATTGCACTACTAGTCCCACATGCAGTGTAAATGAGAGGAAAAAAGAGGAAAAAAGAGGGGGAATTTTAAATATTTTTTTTGCCAAGGTAACTCTGAGGGTTAAATCACTTATTGCCAAGGAAGGAAAACAATATGGCAAATGCCCCACCACCCGTTCCCCATTCTCCCATCCATAAATCAACCCATACGCACAACACCAAAGGCAAGAAAACATTTATCACATATGCTGTTCCCTTCGTACCCTTACTTGTAGTGCACATATAGGTAAGAGTTCTGTGTTCTTAGCCTACCCTTATCAGAGGTTATCTGCCCCACATAAAGAGGTAGTGATCAACAGGATAGGCTTATAAGAACACTAACGTTCATTTTTCCTACCCTACATGAAAAGCTCTCCTACGTGTTGGAAGATGGCTGTGTGGTCAATGTGATACAAGTGGTCATCAAGTAGCAAGGCATGTAGATTTGTGGTGTACATGGCATTAAATTATAAAGTATTTGGTGATGTATGATGTATGCATGTGACAAGTGTGGATAGTTAGAGGAAAGGTGCTGGTTTGGAACTTTCCACAAAGGTGGGGAGGCTTGCTCTTTTAGATAAAAATCGTGCATATGATTAGTTGTGGGTGTTTGTGGTTAGTAAAGTTCGAACAATAAGGATGCCTGTACAGTGGAACATGTAACCATTTGGTGATTTATTGCCACTACCTACATGTGTGAGGTGTACTGGTATGTGATAGTGTGTAGGTGCATGGTCTATGTACATGTGGTAGTGTGTAGGTACGGTGGCCCTGTAGGTCAAGCAGTTCTGTTGTGCTCGGGACATTATGGCACATCTGTTTGCTCAAAGCAATGACGCAATTCGCAATTTGACCGTAAGCATGGAGAGCTTACACTATGAAATATGATGAGTACTGGTCAGAGGGACCTTTGCAAAAGCAACAAAGAATATGAAAAGCAACACTGTCAAGATGTCCCCCATGCACTAGTACTAGATATGTGTTGGCACTTGTACTAGTACTGTTCAATGACAATGGGTAAACACCATGCAAGTTAGACTAAAAATTTATGTTGGTATGCATTTTAATGGATGCTAACACAGCAAGCATGCCTACATTGTATATCGTACCAAAAAAACCTTGGTAAGTCTTTTTTGCTAGAATTTGGGACACGTGTTTAATTTCAGATGCTTAGCTTTATTTGAACTGCATGTACAAAGCCATAGTTACACACCTTCAACAAGGCACTGGTGTATGAAAGCCGGATGATTTATTGGCCCGTATGTAATGTATTGGAGATACGGGTGAATTTGCTGTTGCCTACGTAGAAATGTACAACTAATTATAAATTCAATGCTCAGTTGGGCAGGTACATAACAATGGCTTTGTAGAGTACAGTGTACGTTGTTTGGGAATTGCAGAAACTAGTTTGACAATTCTAGCCAAGTCTGTATGATATACCCATATATAATGAATGATATAATTCTAATAAATGCTCTGTTAAAGAAGGCAGCGCTATATTAACCCATCCGTACAAACCAATACTGTGTATCAGCTGGAGTGTATTGGACGTCGTTTGATCTAGTTTTCTCAGTCTTAGACTCAGAGGCCTCGATAGAGTATTATTTTCAGAATTAAATATTAATGTACCATTCCATTGAAAATGTATGCAGGTTTTACAAATTTGATTATTATGAATTAATTAGTTCAGTTACGACTTTTGCTATGCACTAAATCTTGTTTAGATGTAGGCTGTTTCAATTATTATTACTATTATTATTTGCAGTAATATTTTAATTACATCTACCAGGCTAAACGAACCCAAGTGTAAGACCTCTTTGGACTATACAGCCGCCTAGGGTTGGCCTTAGTGAGAGCCAATTGCAGAGCCATCCTGTCTAGGTTAAATTCACTGTAAGGCCACATCAAATATTATGTATTATTATGTGTCTTTAGTCTTAGTTTGTAATTTGCAGGTTAGTATTATGTATGTGTACGTGGTTTGTCTTGAATTTAACAATAAAAATTTAACAATACATAATAATAGATACATACATGATAATAACACACTATATAATAACTACAACAGACTACTACAAAGTAGCTTAGTCTAACTAATGTTTCAGACATAGTCTACTCAAATGATTGGGGCAGACTTCTCGTCAAAATAGCTCTTGCTATGCTACGAGTTAACACCAGACTAAGTCCGCCAAAAAGATCAGCAGTGACCTTACTTTTCGGCAGAGAAACACTATTGAATACATGAATCTTTACATTATTAAGCTACACACTTACTGTTATTATTAATACAAGAAAATATTAAACAAATAATAACTATCAATTAATGATCTTGGAATGCTCTACTAAGAATTGCCCTGATGTTGGCCCTAACAAGGGTCAGGGTTAGCCTCTTCCCATATAGAGCTGCGATGACTATGGACTTTGGACAGTTTGTATAAACCCTAGACCATTTCAGAATATTCAAACGGGCATGCACAAAAATTTGTGCTAATTAAAATATTCCATTCACTAACAGAGGGCCAACTTTTCGTATTGGGCCAGAAGCGGATAGCATCCTCCTCCCCCCCTCCCCCACTTTTCGTAAGAGGTCTGAGCTTGAAATCCTGTATCCACCCTGGTGCAAATAGCACAGCGCAAGAGTGAAGGGGGGTGGGGGAGGGTGGGGGGGGGGGGGGGGCATTAGTTGATCGGGCGCTCAACAATCTCACTACGCCACTGCGTTTTCACCGCGCCATATGACTCCAGCTTTGTCCACTCTAAGCAAACACACTCCAAAGGCAAAGCACACGTCTTCAAAAGGTACGGTTCACCTCATCCGTTGCGTTTACCGACACACCGTGTGCAGTCAGCAGTCTCCTCACGGTGGCGATGTCTCCATCACTTACAGCAGACAACAGCTGTGTTGCAGTCTGTGCGTACGCGTACAGATCAACTATATATACAAATAGCATAGTTACACTAGCTGACCTGATCCATATCAGAGGCCGCGTATATTTTATTTTTGGTAACATTAATATTGTAGTACGAGCAATAGACAACTTCACGATCTGATTATTTTGTACTCCGGATGTGATGTCACCTAGTCACTACGAAGAAGTCCGTTGTTGTCTCTTTGTTGTCTCTAGCTTTTACTGGGCCTCATATAGTTACATCGTTGTGGGGCCCAATAAAAGCTAGAGACAACAACGGACTTCTTCGTAGTGTCTAGATGACATCACATCCGGAGTACAAAATAATCAGATCGTGAAGTTGTCTATTGGCTTAGCTTCGTACACAGACCCACATGCACACTTGGTCATATGATATAATCCATAACCAGCTGCAAGTTGGGTCTGGGTTTCGAGTTTGTGACTAGCTTGGTGAGGGATAATGCATAGATCTCTGTTTCCCAATGTCATTATCCTAAACCAGTACTGTACAGTACAAAGGCCATAGCAATGCATAGGTACCAACCAATGTATTAAAAAGGAAGAGGCATTCTAAGTGCTCAGATCACAATATCCCCTCATGCCCCACTCCTGCCCTGTGATAGTTTTGTACTACAAAGTTGTTGAATTAGCCCATTGCGAGAAATTTCGGACAATTCCTGGCCTATTTTGCAAATGTCCGTCACATTTCCCGCGCACGCGTCCATAGAAATGTAAGTTTATTTTTGAATACCATAAATCAGGGAAAACAGCTAGTTAAGGTTTATAGAGATCCCATGATGGATAACATCATAACCTATCACTCTGCTGAGCTGATGTAATCTTCAGCCCCTACTAGTAGCTTCCTCATAAGTATTAATACTACTCCATGTTGTATAATGATTTCATCACTATTCTTCTTGTTGCTTGTGGTGTTAACTAACCATTGTATTATTAATTTGTGGGCAACAAGTTGTATCAGACCTATTTAGCTTCAAAGGAGAAAGTTTTATTGTTGTAACAGACTACTATTCACGTTACCCTGAAGTGTTGAAGCTAAGAGATACCACATCAAAAGGTGTCATTTTCGCGCCATGGCATTCCTGAAACATTGGTTTCTGACAATGGCCCACAGTATTCTTCAGAACTGTTTGTAAAGTTTGCAGCGGAATACAATTTTGTGCATGTGACAAGCAGTCCTCACTATCCCAGGAGCAATGGACATGCTGAAAGATCAGTGCAAACTATCAAGAACATATTGAGGAAGGCAAATGATCCTTTACTAGCCATGCTCATCTATAGGTCAACTCCTTTGCCATGGTGTAAACTTTCACCTGCAGAACTGCTAATGGGAAGAAAACTGCGTACTAACCTTCCCATACTCCCAGATCAATTGAAGCTTAAGTGACCATACTTAAAAGAGTTCCAAATGCAAGATGACAGGGTGAAGAAGAACAGCAAGATGAATTTTGATAGACAGCACAAGGCTCAGTCTCTGCCACAAATTGCAGGTGATGCATCTGTATGGATTACAAACGAGAGACATCAGCCAGCACCAGACAGAGTGATAGAGCAAGCTGCAACACCTCGCTCGTACATTGTCACTACTGAAGATGGGGGACAGGTAACACGCAATTGCCAACATCTGAATATCATACCAGAAAACCCCGTGACATTACCAGGTCAGGAAGAGGTGACACAGCAGAGGCAAGAAACAGAGACAGCAGAGAGAGAACCAGTGCAAGTACAACAGACACAACCGATAATGACACAATTTCGAACAGGAGCTGGTATACATCCTCCTCAGAGATATGGAATGTTCGTTACACATTAGGAAAGGAAGATGTGGTGTTAACTAACCATTGTATTATTAATGTGTGCTTTATATAGAATTGTGATTATTAATTATCATATTGACGAATACCACATTGCTCTGAATTGAAGATAGGAAGGTATTGTTTTCCTGGTTTCAGATGATACTATAACATGATCAAGGCAACCGTCTTCCACGTTCTCATGCCCATAGCCTTCTTTCCCTGGTCATTAGGGTACCTATAGAGGTTGAAATCAGTTTAAAAACCATCTGGGTAACAATGGTGATTATGGCGTTCAGTTCTGGCCACGCTGAAAGTAACAAAATCGACTACAGAATGCATGTTTTTGGATCAATAAAAGGTTTCCCGGGATCCTCCACTTCCCTATGCCAACTGCCCTCATCCCAGGCCAAGTACATGTTTGCCCTTCCCTTTTGTACCACCTCCTCTCAGATATGTGTGGGCACTTCCACTTAGTACCTTATTGCTGAAGTGTGTGTGTGTGTGTGTGTGTGTGTGTGTGTGTGTGTGTGTGTGTGTGTGTGTGTGTGTGTGTGTGTGTGTGTACAAATAGTCCTCCAGTACATGTCCAGTACATACAACCAATGGGAGGGGGGGGGGGGGCAATGCCCTTCCTTTGACAAAAAAGAGTTGGGGTTTATACATCCATGCTGCTCCTACACCACTATGAATACAACACACAGTCCAGTTACATGCTTGAAAAACACATCAGTGACATGGATGGAGTGATGTGAACTAGTAGTTAAAATTGACTTTTTAGGTACGTTGCGCAGTACAGTTGAGTTTGTGTATATAGTCAATTGTATGAATCATTGGTGTGTTAACATATCGTAACGCTATAGCAGTTACTACAATGGACGCCTTTGGACATGACTATGTAGAGGAGACCATGGGATATGAGCATACAGTGGAGGGCATGAGTCTGAAAAGACATACTACCTTTTTGTGCTGATACAATTATGACACTAAAGAAACGAAACATTTGCACATGTAGGACCAAACATAAAGAGAATGAATCTGAATGTTAAACATAACAAAAATAGTTGAGAAAGTAGGCCAGTGAAAGCACTGTAATCAAAAGACATAAAAAAAAAGGTCAAATGGACAAAGCTTATGAGTGAATCTATGTAGCACACAACATAAAACTTTACAGTGGGTACAGCAAGGGGAAAAGAATAGTGTCTTTTGGCTATGGCCCAGGGGTGTGCATTTAATAGAATACAATGATAGTGTGCATGTAGGCCAACCTAGTCAGTGTGATTGATATAAGCTCCTGCTTCTATGAGTGATCTAGCATGTCCTTCACAACTTGCTATCATCAATGGACTACATGGTTCTATCTCATACATGTATACATGTTTTGTCTCTAGCCATCACAATTTGTTTTATCTCATAGCCTACACACACGCACTCATACGCACACAAGTACAATCACACACAAACCACGCATGTGTGTATGGCATTATAAATTGAATCGAGCCATTTTGAGCATGATTTGAAAGTTGTCCCACATGTACTACTGCATGTATGCCTTCTCATTTATAGGAGAGTGGGGCAAAAAACACACTGATGATAACTTCACTGCTCCCAATGAACTTACACTTCTATAGGAGGCCTTGAAATATTTTTTTGTGCCTTTTCATGCCATGCGTTTGTGTGTATCACATGTGCTTCGTGTGTAACCCCCCGCTTAATGAAAATCAAATTTTCATTTTAAAACACTAATCGATTTTCTAAATATTTATTAATTTCTGAATAGGTTTTGCTAAATTTCCTGCCGAATACCTAGGTTATTCGGGTTATGGTGCTTGTGAGTTCACACTGCGATTTATTTTATGTCTGCACAGAAATCCACCTGGTCTCACACACAAACTTTTTCACTTTAAAACACAGACAGACAATGGTCTACTGTAGCATGTGTTTGCCAAATAGAGTTATTTCTTTACTGTGCACATGTACAATCAATAGTAATGTAAAACTTACCATCCAACACTAACCACTGAGACCAGACATCACCATTAAAAATTCAACCCACATCACCTACAATCATGTACTCCACTAACAAAGTAACAATCATCCAATAACACTCCATTCACGTTCTCGCTAACTGCATGTCCCCATTAGTATGATTGCATAATGCTGTATCACATACTCAAACAGAGCGTGCATACATACTTGAAATGCTTGAACAGGTCAAGAGAAAGTTATGGCCGACCAGAGGAACTTTCTATAAACACAAAGAGAGGCTGCGTACAGTAACTATATATGGAATACGTGTGTGTGTGTGTGTGTGTGTGTGTGTGTGTGTGTGTGTGTGTGTGTGTGTGTGTGTGTGTGTGTGTGTTTGTATGTATGCTAAAGTGTTGTACCCTAGAGAGGGCATTCACGTTTGTGGTGAAGTCCATCGCGGAGCTGTCATTTGCATGCTTACATGTGCGTGTGTGTGTGTGTGTGTACATGTGGGTGTACGCGTGTGTCCAAGGTACCCAGCTGCTATAGAAGCTGTTATTATTGTTATAAAAAACCACCAGTTTAATACCTTAACGTCGATTGTCCTGAATGCCATCCCATAGTACTGCAAAGCACGATTTTCCATTAGGACGTTTATGGAACCTACTAACATTTAACAGTACCAATGTCATAAGGCTAAAATTGATCTCATGGCATATTACATGCCATGGAAGCTGTTATTATTCCATACATGATATATACATTCATTAACTGTAAGAGGTCTTAACATGTGAGTCGAACGTTTAAACTTGTACTGCTATGCATTGGTTGAAAAAATCTAGACAATGGTAGTACAATTGAGATAGACAATGATCGGAACCTACGCGAGTAGGTTCCAAATAGGAATCCTACAGTATCATGAATGTCATTATAAAAACGTCACTCTCGTCTAGCGGGACATTTAAGAATCGGGTCACTTCGCTCTTATTGGCAATGGAGCGATATCAAAAAGAATAATATTTCTGCGCTGTATCTGTGTCATAAGACGGTGTACATTTAGAGAACAAAAATACTCGTCCCCATCGTCCGTACCCAGTCCCACCTAAAATTTCTCCTCCGTCGGCTTCTTATTCTTATTCTTCCTTCCGGAGAGTGTAACTCACGACAGGAACGTTTGCAAAGCACGCCATGTGTACCAATCGCTTCAGGATGTGTCCGCATGTTATCTTCAGGTATCTGTTAGACGCCTAACCGATCGGGCAATTAGCTGAAGCTAGTTATACCTTATTTGGTGTTGAACTACAAATAGCACATTACATCAGCTATCACAATGTTCATGACGCACCTGCATAATATAACCAGCGTTATCAAATTCGATGGTTTTACCATGCAATCTCAAGGACAACAAGTATATAAAAACATTCTCTACGAGAAAGTTGGTGGGATATAGGATTTGATTATGACATTGGTGGTGTAAAAAGCAAGGAAACAAGGTCTTATCAGAAGGGAAAATGTCATAGTCCTATATTTAGCACATTTCTAGGGCATGTGTTGTTTGTGTGCTAAATATAGGACTATGACATTTTCCCTTCTGATAAGACCTTGTTTCCTTGCTTTTAACACCACTAATGTCATAATCAAATCCTATAACCCACCAACTTTCCCGTAGAGAATGTTTTTATTTACATGTTTTCTTAATTTTTTTTCATATTTTATATAAAAGCGAGTCCTCCAGCCGATTCTGAAGCTATTGGTGAAATTTTCATCGCTTAGAAATGTTCCTGTCCTGAGTTATGCGTTGCCAAGAAGAAAGAGGAGAAGAAGAATAAGAAGACGACCCGCCCCTTGTTCTGAGACTGGGTACGAGGACGGGCAGTACACTCTTGTTCTCAACAACCACGCGGTTCAGCGACATGAAACAAAAACGAAACTACTCATTTTTGACTTCTAGATCGATTGCTAAAACAAGCTACACGATCCGATCGTCGGGAGTGTTGTTACAGACGGGTCGCGTTTTTTTTAATGACATTCATAGTCGGGGTCAAATCCTATATGGAAGTTTCTAACGAAACTTCCGATTCTGATTCCAACTCGAGCATTTAAAAGTGGAAATAAGCTGCCAAATCTACCAAACGTGCGTATGTCAAGCGCGGTACCGAAAGGAACAACAAAACGACCACCCAAAGGTACATTACGGCATCGATAAATGTTGGATCGATAAATTATGAGCATGCATGGTATATTGCTAAAATGGAAGGAATAGTTTAGTTACAGCGGTAGAGATACTGCGTCTCTCCGTTTTATAGTAATATGCACTGTTTAAAATGTGTGTATAACGCCAAAGTTACTTACGTCAATTTGGTCATGTATTGTGGTGCATGGTTTATCTGATTATAGCGTGAGATCAGTTTACTTAGAGTACATTTATCCTTTTTATTATATGGCTTCGCTTTTAACCTTTATCAATCCTTTGCTCCTCAATGAAGATAGTCTGGGGACTAGTGTAATATTTGGTACACACCTCAACAGAATTGCAGATTCTAATATAAACCTGTCATCATCGCGCAAGTGGACGTTTATGCTACCTGATTCTATGCGTTTCAAGAACTAAATACAATACCAAATCCACCAGAAAAAAATAGGAAACAAGTAATAAAAACATTCTCTACACGAGAAGGTTGGTGGTATATAGGAATCAAGGGTGATGGTGGTGTAAAAAGCAAGGGAACAAGGCTTCTGATTGAAAAGGAAAAATGAAATAGACCTATATTAGCACGCACATTTTAAAAATATGACAACATGCTGCTAATACAGGTCTATTTCATTTTTCCTTTTCAATCAGAAGCCTTGTTCCCTTGCTTTTTACACCACCATCACCTTTGATTCCTATATACCACCAACCTTCTCGTGTAGAGAATGTTTTTATTACTTGTAGGAAAAGCAAAGCCTTTCAAGAAAACACTAAATATCATTGCTGTAGCTACAAAATTTAGTCTATAGCCATGTAGTTGTTAGTAATTCAACAGCTTGAAATATATGTTCAAGTGACTCAGACAAGGAGACCAAACTTCAACAACCACACTGCTGAGCTACTGACACCAAAAAAACACTTTGTAACAGCATCTAAAATCCTTATGGAAAATGGATATAACATACGACAATGATAGGTGCAATGCATATTATTTAATAACTCATCATAGTACATGTAGTACTAAGTTATGTACACCGGTCAGTTTAATAGAATTGAAACCTTACAACAAAGTATACGTACGTGCACAACCCACAAGTACTATAATTCATTCAAGGTATATATTGGTAAATTTTGTGATTAGACTTACTCCAGGTAAGTTGATTTTCCCCATCCCTGTCCCGGATCCCCCTTTTGGGGCCGAGGGAGGGATGGCATCCCTTGCTTCTATGTAAGTGGAGCTAAGGGATGGGTATGATTAGATAGATAAGTAGTTAGGTGAGAGGGTGGTGTAGAGGAGTTAGGTGAGGGGTGGGGTAGGGGAGTTAGGTGAAAGGGTGGGATAGAGGAGTTAGGTTAGGTTAGGTTAGGTTAGGTGAAGTGAGGCGAGGGGTGGGGTAGAGGGGTGAGGTGAGGTGAGGTGAGGGGTGGGGTAGAGGAGTTAGGTGAGGTGAGGCGAGGGGTGGGGTAGAGGAGTTAGGTGAGACGCTGGTGTAGAGGAGTTAGGTGAGGGGTGGGTAGAGGAGCTAGGTGAGGGGGTGGGGTAGAGGAGTTAGGTGAGGGGTGGGTAGAGAAGTTAGGTGATGGGGTGGGGTAGAGGAGTTATAGGTGAGGGGGTGGGTAGAGGAGTTTGGTGAATTGAGGGGTGATTTGATCACGTCACATAATGATTTAAGGTTCGTTGATGGGAGATTCATTATACTTCCTTTCAAATTACAGGAACAAAAGCAAGAGAACTCTAGAAAAGATGTAGATTTCACTTGGTTAATGAGCCCACGCATCAGTAAGACTAAAAAATTAATGCATATCTATGGTCACACACTATTAAGAGCAAACAGACAGACATTGCACTATTTTAGTGGTTAAGCATTGGCGGCATGGACAGTTACAGAGACTCACATGCATGCATTTGGATTTACTACAAGGGATGTGTATAAATGATTTTGGCTTATTCTTTCGCGATTAGCCTATTAGGCTATAACGTCGACTGTGATTATTGTGGGACGACTCACCCGGAACAACGGAAAGTTATAGAGGTTTATTACGACTTCTGGACTGTAGAATTAAATATAATCACTGCTAACGACGAGCTGATCGAGCGAATATAGTTTTGATTCCCATTGTCTCATAGCTCCGGTTACCTCGACCTCGGAGCGTCGCAATATGTTATTATAACGGAAGACACAACTTTAATCGACTGTAGCCTAGACAACCAATACAGTAATATATATATATATATACCGTTTAAATGCTATCAATGGCTAGCTAGAGTATATCCTAATGAAGTTTTATAAACGCGTCCCGTATTTATTAACTAGTTCTAATTGTATACATTTTTGTACCTATCATGTTCGACTCTGAAATGCTGCATCCCGGCAAAGGTAAGTAATTGCCCTCTAGATAATTGATCCTAGCTTCTTTCATTCTGCGAAATCTCATAAAGATTTGATGTATGTGCCATTCTTTGAACACCATTGCACCTATGCATCCATAGGTGCAATATATAGGTGCAATATATAGGTCCTGATCGAGGTCCTATAGATCAGGACCTCGATCAGGATCTAAAGAAATGTTACATGTATCTGTTGTCATAGCTTGTTATGTTGGATCGCTAAAAATGTTGGAATTCCTATCTAAGACAGAGTTTTCAGCTTCAAAACATGAACATAGTTCAAAACTGAGTGTTTTAGCTTAGAATTCACAAAACAGTTCTACTTAAGAGCTCAATTATATTCTATAGATACTAATTATACTTCGCGGTTTCAAATTACACGAACAAAAGCAAGAGAACTCTAGAAAAGATAAAAATAATTCACTTGAACACGCATTAATCGTATCGGTAAGATAAAAAAATTAAATGCATATCTATGGTCACACAATATTAAGAGCACAGAGACATACATTGCAACGAAATTAGGATTTTGTATGTGTGGTTATGAACAAGAAATTATAAGTGACCTTCAAGTTGGTAAAATTCTGTTTTTAATTATTAACAAGTGACAATATTACCCTTTCATGCCGGGATTCTACCACTGTGGATGCACAGCGCTTAAATTAAGTACACTTCAGCATTCTCACCTTTCCACTTTAATTCTTTCATGCGTAATGCAGCGAGGTATTATACCTGGTGGAACATGTGATGATTACATGTCACACATAACAAGTTGTCTTATGGATATTGCTGAAACCTACGCTGCATACAGTCTGTCAGTTAGATAAAATACAAATTAAACACCTCTTTGTGCAGCATATTAAGAATGCACTAATGGATTGTGTTGCTGTTAATCATTGTGCTGTGCAGGCCCTTCAGACTGCATGATCTAGATATTGAGCTATTAGAGCTCAAATGCTATTTAATTTGATGGGATAGCAAAAAAGTGCAGATTAACTTAAGTATGTGATGAGTAGAACAATGTATCAAGCAATTGTTATGGCTTTGGTTCATGTGCTGTACATGTGTGAAGTTCATATATGCCATGACACAAATGAGATACAAGCAAGGTAAGGGTGATAAACTGTTTCTTAACCAGGAAAGTATTAAACCTTCTGTGATTATGCGCTATGTTGGAAATAGGTTTCTTGTTTTATGTCACCTTGCTGGCATTCTGTATGTCTTAAGAGACAAATTAATGTTATACCTTGAAAATGTATGCAATATTACAACTTCTTTACGAACAGTATTAATTCAAGGTCTCAATTATACAGCATGGGCGTCCCCAGCTTTTCTGGAAGGGGGGGCCCAGGATAGGGCAAGGGGGCGCCATTTGACAGCCGCATATACGTTGTCCGCTTTCGGCCGATTCAACCAGTAGGGGTGGGGGTGGGCGGTACTGTCCGCTTTCAGCCAATTCAGCCAGTGGGGGTGCGCATGTATGTAAACAAGGGGGGGGGGGGGGGGGGGGTATACAATAATCGAAATTGAATTAAGGGCACTTGGTTATATAGGAAAGCTTGTAACTGGACCTTGGGATGAAACACTTTAATGCCAGCCAGCATATGAGACTAAAATTGATGCCTGCTATAATTACCTGCATCAATAACTTGGAATTAAGAGCAGATCCTTAATCACTTTAACAACAGATGTATTTGATACCGCCTTGGTGATAGCAATGTCTTAAAGAATCTACAGGAGTCCTCCTGTAGCAGTGAGGAGCATGAAAAACATAAAGAAATATTTGTGGTACCAATACAAGGTATATTGATGTAATTAATAATCAAATGCATGATTGTATCGTAGGCAAATTTTTGCTATACTGTCACCATCAAAATGTGCCCAAACCAAATCAGCACCAGTGCTCAATATGTTTGCATAACAAACTCTTGGTTTAGCTGATCATCAACTCAGGCGGGCACCCAATGCCAAGATAGGCTTTATTGATGGTAAAGTCAAGGCAGTGAAAAACATGACCGTGTCATGGTCATCAAACAAGTGTCCAACAGAGGAGAGCAAAGTAATATATTTCTCCATAAGAAGAGTATGCCAAATGAAATACATTCGACACCAGTGTGAAGAAATCCTTAAAGCAGTGCAGGAAAGGCAAAAGGAAAAGCCACGAAGATTGACCAGAGAGAAAGAAAGAGAGTGCAATGAGAAAAAAAATTACTTCCGTATATAATGCAACAAGCACTATAAATGAAGAGTTCCCTGAAATTACGCATGAAAGCAAACGTTCATCTCCAAAGTATTTAGAAATTTAGCCTCCTTGCAATGTGCATATTTAAAGCACATGTGACGTGGTATGTAAATTTCACCAATGTACCATACAATGGGCATGTTGTAAAGAACAGCCGTTTAAGACTAAGGTACATAAACTATCAATTATATATTGGACATTTGTCGAATCTGTCGTCCCAAATTGGATTTTACGGTAGTTTAGCAGCTGTTCTTCTACATCCGGCCGCCAATAAATATGCATGTTTATTAATATACTGCATACGTCCCTCCTTGAATTCACAAGCGTGGCATATATGTATTCCTTATCTGTCTGGAGTCGTCTCTGTCGTACTGAGTAACGTGTTTGTTTCTGGTTTTCCACTGTGGCATCATGATGAGTTTCTGTGGACATGTCTTGGAAGGAATGTTCAATATGGGAGGATTCCAACTTGGAGATACTTCAGTTCTTGTTACGTGCATTGGAGCGGATCCGCACTTCAGTGTCATCGAGCTGGAGTCAACGCTGAATACGGCTGATGCGCACAACTCTATAGCTCTGCTTCCATCTATTAATTCCACATTAACAGAGCTGTTGATCTTCATTCTCTTTCACATCGTGGATCCAATTTTCCTGCTGTTGGTATTCACAACCAAACCTTGTCTCCAACATTGATGTGCCATGACAGTGAATGGCCTTTAATATCCTGCCTTCTGATGTAGTCCAGCTTTAGCATGACCAAAGTCCTGCAGTTGAGCAAATTGTTTGCATCAACAAAGTCCTGCAGTTGAGAAAATTTTGCACACAGATGTTTATTGTATGTTGTGCTGTCAAATGCTAAAGAGGATGCAATTGATGGCATCTTTGGTTTTCTTCCAACGCTGTTGTTGACCGATCGATATGCATACAGTGCCCATGACAGATGATATTCCCAATCATCCTCCTGTTCAACACATGTTCTCAGCAGTTGCAAAAGAAATCTACTAAATCTCTCTTGGTACCATCCCATCACCTTGAGGATGATATGCTGATGTATATACGTGATTTCTTGATACTTTTTGTTTCATCAATAAAGCATAGTGTATGATGTCCTTCACTGTATTTTTGACCCTATTTATATTTCTGTCAATTCCTGATTTATGCTGAACAGAAATTCCCTTTGGTCATTACATTTCAATGGACGCAAACTTAATCTTTAATCTCCAGGATCGCGTCCTAGCGCGTTACCGTATAAGATCTAGGACGAACTTTGAAGGCTTTTCCTGATCAAGTTTGGCCGAAAAATGCGGTTTGAAGATTTCATTTTGAAGCATAAGCATCATACAGTACACTAGATATATTCATTTTGATTAGTTTTGCTCGCAGCGAGTTGTCAACACTTTTAACTATGGATTTCTGTATAAATGCTTGTCCAATTTATCGGATGCGTTATTTTGTAAGGCATGCAAACTTTGCACGGATTATACATATGAGTGTAGTTTGATTACAGAACCCTTGCTATTAATCACTGTTCTACACACTGGCACAGTTCATTGCTAGAATCGAAATACTGTATTGATCAGTAGCATGCCCATCTGTACGCAACATCCGGTAGTAATGCTGTTAATGATGAATCAAATTATCTTCTATAACTAAAATACTGTTGCCTGTGGTAGAGCACACACTTAGGTACCGTCAGTTCCTGTTTAGATTGATATTTGCCTTTGTAATCGTCTTAAATATTGCATTTAGTGCTCTTTTGTGGTTTTGCACGCATTCGTAATGTTTCGCCACTTCATATGTATTTTTCACTTTTAAATATCCCAAATGGACTGGTAGAACATCACCAAAATCCATTATTTCCTTTGATGCTGTGCATGACACAACATCATGTGGTTACCTATCTTATCGCTATTTTTGTAGTTTTAGTTTTAAAATGTTGGATCACGCTGTTCATATTACGTAAGAAATCTTTACATGCAGATACAAGTCGTCCAATCAGTTCTAGCTGAGTAAATTGTCTTAGTCAAAAGTTAATCAGCTTACCTGCACGCTCAGTGTCCTAGCTATAGATCTAGGACAAAAGTCCTAGATCTAGGACATCTGGAGATTAAAGATTAAACCCTGGGAGACAAACTAAAATGTACAGATATACACATGTTTATGGAACAGTGTCAGCAGAATCACCCTTGTGATACTTTTTCAAATTTTCCAGGACCAGCAAAAGTAACGCTCGCATTGAAATGTAAGGCTAATGATAAATTCAGTACGTAATAACTTTATGATGAATAGTCCAATTTAGGATGTGTAATAAAAAAATTAGAAAAATTGAAAACTGGTATGCCTAATATAACGCAATACACATTTGGGACAGTTCTAGCTAAATCACCCTTCTGGCTACTGCGATTTTTTGCAATAACGATTTGATTTGTTGGCATGGGATCTTACAAATTCAGCAATCATAAACGGTTCGCGATATCGATTTCGATCATTTAAGATTAACAAAGAACTTTTTATCTACGTTATACGTTCGTGTCTGATCCACGCATGATGTAACTGTGGTACTATAATCGCGATCGTTTTGCATCATTAAAGAAAGGCATATCAGGCTACTCCTGCTGATTCGTCATCTGTAGGATGTTACTGTCACCTTCTAGTAAATAGTCTCGATGTAGTAAATAGCTATCACGTTCTAGTATGATCTTAAATAGTCTTGATGTAGTAAATATCTGTCACGTTCTATGTTTTAAGGTAGTAACACGTTCTAGTAAATAATTGTGATCATATCGTTCGTACATAAGTACATGCACTACTGAGAATTTATCAGATCATAATAGAGTACTTGGTCCTCTTTCACAGGAGCTAGTCACAGGGTTAAAGTATCAGCTTCCTGCTCCAGCGCCTTTAAGTGGTTGTACAAAGGGCCTCCGTTCGAGGAACACGTTTATCATCATGACCTCGTGGGAGGAGGAGGGTTATGGTATATTATTGGTACATGTATGTGAACTAAAACATGAATTTTTCTATCTTAAAGCTACAGTACGCTCTACCTAAAAAATTAGCACAGCTTATGTGTTTCTTTTTGAATACTTTGGTACATATGTCCGAACACTTCTGGTTAGCCTGCTTCCTAACCAGCGCAGCTGTTCTATTCAATTCATCAATTCCATAACGTTGAATTATGGCATCTGAAAAAATGAATAAGTGTTAATCAACCGATTTGGTACATTTTCTTTTCACCGTTTATTATACTATAGCTTTACTGACTTTGCCTGCATCTAAAGTAGGCAGCATTTCTCGGTCACCTCTTTTACGGGTGACCTTGAACTGCTCAGTGCCTAACTCCTATCTACACAAAATAGAAATTGCTTTATAATATAATATTATATTCCAAGAGTCATTAATCTTCACAAATGGCCAAATAAAATGACTTAGCTCAATAAATCATGCTTGTGAATACCCCTTAAAGCTTATGGCTATTAATGCTTTATAACATGAATTAAGACATGCATTATGTTAGTGATTGGATCTATAATTTTTCTTAGTGATATAGGGGATTTCACTGCTTCCTTATAAGTTGAGGATGCCAAAATTTTATTTTTGAACCTAACTTATTTGAATGCACTGATATGATCTAACCAATGTTGACATCTTGAAGCACGTATCAGGGTTTCTTTGTAATCACGGAACATAGATGTACAGTTCCCCACTATAACCAAACTCAATGCAGTAATCATGATAACATCAGAATAACATTATATGTTTGAATATCATGAATGCTTATAAAGTTTATACAATTGGCTAGCACAAATGATATAATCTTCTAACAGTACACTCAACTATCTTTCACATATGTGCATGGTATGAGGTCATTATCACCATGACATTGCTCTAAAAAACTTAATCAGATTGTTTCTACAATATAATATGTTGAATTCAAACTTGTGCTCTTCAACTCATGAGGCTTATTAATTATGGAAGATAATTCACCAAAGATAATTAAATTAAATGTTTCAAATATAACAATGCACATAATACATACCACAAATACTTTTCTATTCACTTTTTCACTCACAGCTCCTTTCACCAATTTCTTCATTAGTTTATAAGTATCTGAAATGACATCCTTATAAAAATTTTATCAAATAAAGAAAAATGATTTGATTTACATATCCATTCTACATAACAAAGATAAGACCATGGGTATAATCTTGAGCCATTTAATCATAGGTTATCAGTTCAAACGGTTTCAGTTACGTGTGATGCAAGCTAAATTCAATGGTTTCATGCTTACATAAGTATTATCCAGAGTATCAATTCAAACCACAGTATCACCATTCGTATTGCACCACGATTGTGGTTAATTTTGGATTCAGTCGTCTAGTTCTGGCCTTGGCATTTATGCAAACAACTAATTGTGCAAAAACCCGTTTTTTATTATTTTCTAACGGTCCGAGGCTAATCAGACACTAGTCCTTCACGTGATTGTTTAATGTATCACAGAGAAGCCTAATATGTGGTTTGTTCACATTCTCTTTTTTCAGAGCACTGCTAAAACCAGCAAAATACTGCTCCACACAACATTACGCAGCCATACATTATGCTTCGTACTCAGACTGATACTTTTACGCATTTCATGCAATGACTACCACCATATAAATCGTAAGGGTGAATGAGGGTCAAGGACACTCGCTTTCATACATACCGGCAGTTATTCTTTTCCCGCTGAGGCAGTTTATCTGTGTTCTGCATAAAATAAATGCATTCTCTAGTTCCTACCTTATTACGTATCATTTTTAATTATTTTTGATTTTTATATTAAGCCCACAATATTTATACATACATGCATGTACATACACCACAATAGAGGAACATTGGAAGGTTTTTGTCAATAATGCTACACCAGAGGTATCATAGATGCCATTAGAGCGCGTAACCTTTTTTCTACGCATACATGTATGTACACATAAGGCTCTTATTGAACAAGAGTTTTGATGAGATAAAACTTGACTCCTCTGTAATATAAAAAAATTACCACATCAATATCATTCACGATCTGTGGGGTTTGGTAGTCTTGGGCTATACACTGCTTACTTAAAAAGATATCATTAAGTACGTACCTGATCTATCTATATGTATGATTAACAAATGGTGTTCAAGTGTACCTAATCATTTGATTTTTTTGGAAGCGAGTCTGAGAACAGGAACATGTGTATTATTGTTATCACTGTAGGTCAAATGCGTTGGTTGATCTTGTGTACCATTATTGGTTGAATCTTATGGAGCTTGGGGAAATGAGGCGTTATCTGTATGAAAGTTATGTGTAATTGATTACCTCCATCTTAGCATTCGAATACCTCTAAAAAAGGAAATTATTAATAAGCGAGTACATCACCAGAGTATAAAATTAACATGATTCATGTCATAGCATGATTCATAATGCTATATGGTCAGCATTCAGTTCATCTGTGTGCCACATCACCAAGTACCCCAATAATGTGCATTATTGTAATCTCATTCATCAGATTGGCAACACAGCCTGCAGCCCTGAAATATGTTGTGAAGACGGAAATGATTGAATCACTGAATACACCACAGAGTAAGGTGAGGAGTGGTTGCAGGCTGTTAGTTGGACTCAGACAATAGGTGAAGTTAATAATGAGAAGTTACAAGGAATGTAGATTACATGTGTAACTGTACAAAGGGTGTGCACAGCCAGTTAACTGCTCAATTTATCCTAAAGATTTTGACACCCTTCTCCCATAGGCACAATTCTAGCCCGTACTTCATATATCTCTGCAGGGAGGGGGGAGCTTTTTTATGCCTTTGAATTACAGCCTTTGTTGCTGGTAATCCACCATGAGGTAGTCATCAGAAGGGAGACTTTGTTTCTACACATGCCATCTTAATCCTATGCAGAAACTTCAAGGGAACATATACAGGGGTGGGGTTAAACCTCCCTTCACCAGGTTACCCCATCACTGACACACCAGCCAATGTATGGCTGGCCAACCCACCTTTAACCTACACATTGTTAGTACAACACCCACATACAGTAGTGGCTCACACATCAGCACATTCACATGCCAGCACAAAATAATAATATTCTTCGATACAGTAGATCTGAGCTAATATTTTTCCACTAAAATCAGAATGTACCATTCCATGGAAAATGGATTATTATGTATTAATTTGTTTAGTTACGACTTTTGCTATGCACTAAATCATGTTTAGAAGTAGGCAGTTCCAAAATTTTTATATCACATGTATCTAGACCGTTTCAGAACCTATGTAATTCCAAAGACTTGTATACACAAAATTGCAACATTTGTGCTATATATAATATTCCATTGGGACCATGTCCAGCAAATTCTTGATAGATTTTCAAGTTTTCAAATTTTTTTCATTTTTCGTGAACTCCAAAAGGCTTCTATCAAATGATCCTTACGCATCCTAAATTGAACTATCCATCATAAAGTTATTAGGCATGAATTAATAATTAGCCATACATTTCTATGTGAGCGTTAATTACTTTCTTTTGCTAGTCTGGAAAATTTGATAAAGTATCATAAGGATGATTTTGCTGGACACTGTCCCCATTGATTATAACTGACAAACAGACGAGTATACAACTCTTGGTATGCTCTAATACCATTCTAAAAGTATCCAACTAACAGAAAATGTGATAAAATTTAGTGATGTCGTGGGGACCATTGTTAAAAATAGTGAATAATTGCAAAGCGTTTTGTCCGTTCCCCACCTCCCCTTTCTTTTCCTCCTCCTCATACCCATATCATTTGGCACTACATTGGTCTACCAGAAACGCAAGATAAAATTGGTGCCTGAATGCACCCCATCTGCATGTTATGTTAAAAATAGGAAACCGATAGCGTTAATATTTCCTGATACATAAATTACACAGATTACACAGATAGTTATGTACCATTGATGTATTCCATTTTATTTAACTAATCAGATGTGATGGTGTATACTCTGATTTCAGGAGTGCTAATGGTGCTATAAGCCATAAAGTTTTCTGTCTGAGCGATAGGATGTGAATCAATCTTTTGTCTTATGTCTTGTAGTTGTTGTTCAGCTTGCTCCTTCTGTTTCCTAGTGCCTTGGAGCTGTTGTTCTGCTTGTTCCTTCTGTTTCCTAGTTTCTTTGAGTTGTTGTTCTGTTATTTCTTTCAGTTTCATTATCTGATATAGTTGTTGCCTTGTTTCACGAAGTTGTTGGCTCATTATCATGAATACCTGATAATATGAATTTAATTAATTATCAATGGATCTGGTGAATTGTGCTATCACTAAATGCACACATTCCTAAGTATAAAACACCAGAAGTTTAATACTTTAATGTCTATTGTCCTGAATGTCATACCATAGTACTGCAAAACACTTTTTTTGTTAGGACGTTTATGTGCCGGACCTCCTTACATTTAACAGTATCAAGGTCATAAGGCTAAAATTGATCTCCAGGCATGGCATATTACACGCCATGAAACTGTTATTATTCCATGATGTATAAATTCATTAACTGTAAGAGGTCCTAATATGTGAGTCTAATGTTTTAACTTGTACTGCTATGCATTGGTGGTTGAAACAATCTAAGACATGGTACTAGATGTTGAGATAGACAATGATAGGAAAAGCAAAGTCTTTCAGGAAAACATGAACTAAATATCATTGCTGTAGCTGCATTAAGAAATATATGTTCACATGAGTGCAGAGACTCAAAGGAGACCAAACTTCAACAACCACACTGAGCTACTAAAAATAATCATTTATGGTGAGAGGTATAATTCATTGTACATTAGTACCATTCGCTGCAAATGTTAAATAGCCTAACAACCTGTGACTGATTGACCTCACCTTGCTCTGTGGTGTTTTCAGCAATTCAATTATTTCCTTCTTCACAGCATATTTCAGTGCATTTTTACCATCCTAATGGATGGGGTTAAAATAATGCACATTTGTGGGGTATTTGGTGATTTGTCACATAGATGTACTGAATGCTGATCAGCTGATAACAATATGGTGCCCAGCTACTTACACCCCAGGTGTGTGTATTATTTAAACGATGTGCTAGTTCCTCTTCTCTGCATGCATACAGTAGATGTCAGATTAAAAGACACATTTCGTTTTTGTGCGACGATTGTTGCACGGATGTATGGCTTCGGGTATGGCTTAGTTTTGTCTTCGAATCGATTGCACGATTCATATTAGCACCGAATTTTATCAAGACTTCATAGTTACCGCGTCACTTTACTAATAACTGTTTAATATGTTTAAAATCTCCCGCAATCCTTATTTAAGGATGGCCATCCTTAAATAAGGATGATGACCACTTTCTAAAAGAATGATGTACTCTTGATGCTTTGTTTTATATTAGTGGTTCACTAGATTCTAGATCATGCAGATCAGCGATACTGCCGCGATTAAAACAGGTTTGGCTTGCTCAAAAACCGGTATTACAGTGTAAATACGGCGAAACCGCCATTTGCCGCTGGCGATATAGTAGTGAGCAAATTAACTCAAAGCGACGTATGGCAAGGAAGGACAGGTTTCTGGTAGCTCTAGGAGTAGAATATACACTGACAGATGGATCTGTGGAACAATATCCACGGCTTCAACAACCTACGCTCACGTATCGGCCATACAGTATACTTCCAAAGATCGAAGCGATTGCATACACTCGAAAGCATCAAGCTAAGCAACCCTGCTTAGATACCGAGGGAGCCACAAAAAGTGATGGATGTAGTTCCTCAGTATGGATGGATAACATACATGTAGGCCTAGGTGACCAAAGCGGCAGCACTGCATGATATGATTCGTCAAATGACAGTGACAGCGACAGCAACAGTAGGCTTAGGCAATGGCGTGGTCCCCTCGAGTATAATTAATTGGGGCTAAGCTACACTAAGCTCGAACACATATCGTATGCCAATTGGCAAATGGCAATGCTTCCTATATCTCTCCCCCCCCCCCTCTTCAATACACCATTGTATATGGTACTGTACTCAATGATAGAACTATAAAGCATACCATTCGATGGAGCGGTGGCAGTGCACTCACATGCAGTGCACGTGGTTTCAGCGAGGCTAGGGTACGTCCATGCTGGCGTTTGAGCAGAAGCAAGCATCTACATCAGTATACGTCATTATACACAAATGCTTGATATTAATTTTTTAGCGTTATGGTGTGAATAAGCATAACTTATTAACCACAAGTTATTTCTTTGACCAATCAGGTTGTGAGTATAGCTGGATCAACTGGCTATCAGAGAAAATCAAGAGTTTTAAAACTATTGTGGTTTTTATGGTCAATAATCTCTACTGTTGTGATCCTTATTTAAGGATGGTGTCAATCCTTCAATAAGGATGTGCCACTTCCTCCCTGTTTTTCCACATGGACATTGATCATATTGACATCAGTTAAAGTTTGTTATGGAGGCTAATCAGTATACAATTGACCAGTACCATTTATTTTATCTTACTTACTTGGTTAGCAAAAAAATGCAATGTAAAAGATGATCTTTATTTAAGGATAATGACATCCTTAAATAAGGATTTTCCCCTGGAGATTAAACATTAATATTTTCGAAAATGGTCTACAACGATTATGTCAAACTTCACACCCTTAATTTTCATTGGAAAGGGCACAAACCGCCAACAATCTACAAGCGCCTCAATCGAAGGGCACAGAATGTATGCGTGAAAATATTCACATGTTCCTAAAATGCTACATAATCTACTGATTGATCCATCCAAAACCTGGGTCATTTTGTTTTACCTAGGGAAACACTTTCTCCTTCAGCACCCTTCGTACCGAATTCTCCACGGCCCAGAATATTAAGAAAAACGGTTCTTCAGAACAAATACAATATGGGGAAAGTTACATATGCTTATAATGCTTTACGAAGCGTCATCGTTTAAATTATTGATACTATTTTTAAAAGGCCGCGTGCTAACTATAAAACCAGTTTAAACAGAGTTGCACAGTTCACCAGTATCGTTTAACATATACAAATGGGTGAATAGTGATAATCATACTAATATTGTGTTTATGAAAAGACTGCATGGTGTGGTAATCGTCGCACCATATAGAAACGTGACTTTTAATCTGTATACAAATAAGCATTACAGGAGGAGTAGTAGGGGAGGTGTTGTGACTATTATGACATACATGAACAAACATTTGTAGCACTATGGCAATGGAGGGTGTGCATTTAATAGAGTACAATAACAGTGGGAATGTATGCCAACCTTGTTAGTGTGATTGATATTAGCTACTGCTTCAACGAGTGATCTCACCACTTCAACATGTCCTTTCTCACTTGCTTTCATCAATGGACTCCAACCATTCTGTAGTACAAATGAGACCATAACAGGAAGGGGTTAGGTGAGGTGGGCAAGGAGAGGGTGTGGCAGCTGGGTACACTAAAATATTTAAAAAGCTGCTAAAACATTACAACTTATAAAGTCCAGCAGAGAGATGAGAGATGGAGGAATTTTGAAATCTTGGGGGACAAATATATTCCTCTTTGTAGCATTAAAATCGATTAACATTTTTAAAAAATTAAAGAGTTGTCCAATAACAACTACACAAGGCAGCAGAGGAACTAAGGTAGCTGGAAGGGGTTTCAACAACATAATTTGAAGCCGTAAACATAAATTGGTATAATTTTTCAAAGGGTCCAGAAGAATTCATTGCACATCTATAACACAGATATGCATATCTCGGTGGTAATCAGCCAAGCCTTCATACTGTACATGTACACATATCTACTGAAATTTCCAATACCACACCACCATAAGAAATGTGCAAGTGTACAGAAATGTAATCTGTATACAATACATTTATTAATAAAGCATGTACCTTGCAATAAGAAGTCAAGCGTACATGTACTTGTATAAGAACGTAACACCATATCTCTTACGTCTGATGTTGCTGTATTTACATCAGCACCTGCTCCCACCAAGGTCTGCACTACATCATGATGACCATTCAGACTTGCCACATACAATGGAGTTATATTGTTCTGGTAAGGAGTGAAGTAATAGAACAAATCAACCATTCACGTCATGTAACCATCTCCATGCATGTGTACAGCAGTATGCATGTTGGGTGAAAGTGAAGAGAAGGGATGAGGGAGGGAGAAAAGATAATGGAGGTCATGAAAAGACATCTCCAAAATGAAAAACCATATATGGGGTTTCATGCACATGTACATACATGTCTAGCCTGCACATCACAAAAAATTAAAATGGTAAAATGAAAGGGATGGGTCCATGGGATGTGTGGTAGGTAGAGCCATCACCATGGGGGAGGGAGGGGCCCATAGATACATCCATAACCTTGGGGGAGGGAGGGATCCAAAGTGTGAGTGGCACAGCCATCACCATGAGGGAGGGAGGGAGGGCTCCATAGGGTGAGTGGTACAACCATCACCATGGGCGAGGGAAGGGTCCATAGGGTGAGTTGTACAGACATCACCATGGGGGAGGGAGGAGTGGTACAGCCATCACCATGGGAGAGGGAGGGGTCATTGAGTGGTACAGCCTGGCATATATATGTTTTAAGCTGCTCTTGGCGGGAAGCCACAGGACGATGCAAAGAGTGATCCAAGTGTGTGAACCTCTTCGTAAAACAGTCAACGAACGTGATAGGGTGATGTAACACAGGACATGCATGTTAAAGACTACATGTATTCTAATATTAAAAATAATCAGTCCGTGAAATCATGGGTGCATGCTAGTATATAAATTAACGCGAGTGATATTTTGTCCCATATTGTTTATGGACAGGTGTCTACATTAGAGAAACTTATATCACAAGTGATGAAAGCATTACACAGTCCATGCAAAGTCTAGAGCAGTAAATTGTCCTAGGCCTACATGTATTTACCCTTGAAGGTTCGCCGTACACAGGCTTTCTACCCCCTCCACATCCCCTCCCAACCTGCACAGTTTTAGGATAGATGTGGTGAGCATTCCTCTGTTAGCACGGATAGAAGATTAGATAGTGAAGATGACCAACAACACCAAGTTCCAGGAATAGGTTAGTAAGAAATACGAGAAGCACAGTGTAACTTTGGTCATCAGGATCGCTGTAACGAGGAGAACTAAGACTCTGGCTTCGAAAATAGAAGGCAGCTGAAGATATCTTGTGACAATTACTTTGTCTATTAAAAATGCAGCAGAACCACAGTCAGTCAATGCAACAGACATGCAGGAAGATCACGATCATAAGGTTGTGTATAATATCGTCTTTTACTTTTTTAGCTACATGAGGAAACTAAACCACAACCTCAAGGCAGCACAATACAATGTTTGAATACCAATTTTAGTAAACGAACAGTAAATAGGACTGATATTAATGACATCATACTTTTATACAGCAACAGATTGCAATGCGATTATTTAAGCATTAAACTGCATATGAACACATTGACCGCATTGTATCACCTAACGCGTTCAATTCGGCAATAATAATTCGATTAATCATGGTTAATCGTGGTACGCGTTGCCATTCATAATTACCAATGAGTCTTAGCGTACACAGCTGTGTTGCATCACAACATGTTATACTGCGATAAGACGGCAATTTTTTTCTATGTGAGACTGGTGGGACCAGGTGGGTGGATAGAACCACATGACATGGATGTACAGCACCTACAACCCCAAGGAACCAGGAGCTATTGTCTTGATATGCCTTCATACATGTACACGTGTACCTACTGATACTTGGATGTAAATGTACACACCACACAAATGGAGCCTCCCCCACCCCCACTCTTCAAACAGCTGAATGATGTTGGTGGATTCAGGTGGGTATTGAACATGGGTGACCATAGAACCACTTCTTGATGACCAATTATATTGCATACTGACACAATCCTTTCCATTCCAATACCAAATCACATGCTCCCCTAGGTACTGTACAGGTGTAGTGGTTTAGGATGATGACATTGGGTATTGGAAACATGTAGTAATATCCAAGCACATAAGATATGTGCACATGTACAGAAATGTGACCTGTATATTTATCAATAACGCATGTACCTTGCAATAAGAAGTTAATGTGTACATGTATTTGTATAAGAACATAACAACATATCACTTACGTCTGATGCTGTTATATTTACATCAGCACCTGCTCCCACCAAGGTCTGCACTACATCATGATGACCATTCTGACTTGCCACATACAATGGAGTTGCATTGTTCTGGTAAGGAGTGAAGGAATAGAACAAATCAAACATACATGCCATGTAACCATCTCCATGCATGTGTACAGCAGTATGCATGTTGGGTGAAAGTGAAGAGAAGGGATGAGGGAGGGAGGAAATATAATGGAGGTCATGAAAAGACATCTCCAAAATGAATAACTGTATATGCACATGTACTTACACTTGTACATGTATTATGATACACCTAACAATGACGTAATGGTATTAATTTATCTAATCAGTGCAGACGCCTGTCCATAAACAATATATGTGACTTCATGCATGTATGTAAGTGTACAGGTATAAGCATGTACATACACATATACATTAATGTGCATTTACGTTCATAAAAAAGAGACATATCACGCTCAACTTGCCTGTTTGGGGGATGACTTTAAAGTAAAAACCACAGATTCATCTTCATACATGTACATGTGTCTACTGGTGCTCGGATTTACAGTACACATGTACATACATGCACTGAAAACATGCACCCTCCCCTCTTCCTCCTCCCCAGGCCTTACCCCACCCCATCATGGATGATAAAGACACTTGAAGAGATGGGTGGGGGGAGGAATTGGTTGTCAATAGGTGTCTACAGCTGGCGTTAGCTCATGATTTGATGTAAATAAAGAAAAACACAAATTTGATTGGTTAATAGACAATAAAGGTTTGAATTATCTGACTTTAAATGGCATTACTAGGTTCAGGGGGATAGCGACTGGGGGGTTCAATGGGTGATATAACCCCCCCACCCCCAACCCAGCAGAGAATGTCACTGGTGACATGCTATGCATACATGTGCGTTCTTACATACATGTACATATACGACTGACTGTTTTTAAGTACAATTTGTCTGCTTTTAGAATAAGGTCTCTCTTAGGATGGATTGCATTTCTGCTACATGTCTGTAGCAGTTCTGTGGCTGTGGTAATCTTCAACTGTGTCCATTGGGTCTGGAAGAAGACAAGGTCTTTCTAACTAAACTCACATTATCTGACCCACCTCTTTCGAAACTACTGTATGGCTACGGCCATGGGGTGTGCATCTAATAGAGTGCTATGATAGTGTGCATGTGTGCCAACCTTGTTAGTGTGATTGATATTAGCTCCTGCTTTTATAAGTGATCTCACGACATCAACATGTCCCTTCCAACATGCTACCATCAATGGACTCCAGCCATCCTGTAGAGAGATTAAACTCTTTATACATTTATACCAGTTTAATCCCTTTTTTCTGAATGGCAATATACTCGCCAGTATATTTATAGATAGTTATGCTACGAAACATATTGAGATAAAGTAATATGCTCAGAGAACTGTTTGAAATGTAGTAGCTCAATGTTAGTTAGAATTTATTGTACCTATATGTACACGAAATGAAAAAAATGAGTGATCTTTGTTGTTAAAGCATGTACTCCATGCATTACATTACTAAATGAGCTGACCTGTTTCCTTATAATGAATTCGATCAAATTGGCCCCATAAAGTCCATTGCTACATGATACCATGTTTTTTTATAAGTACAGGAACATGGTAAGATAATTAATACCATGAATACATGTACACATGTGTCTCACTGGTACTTGGATGTAAATGTACATAAGAACACACCACACAAATGGAGCCTCCCCCACCCCCACTCTTCAACCAGCTGATGATATGATGATGGTGGATCCAGGTGGGTAGGGAAAGTGGGTGCCCATAGAACCACTTCTTGATGACCAATTATATTGACACAATCCTCTCCAATCCAATACCACCCCCAGCCCCACCTCTCAATACATATCCAAGATGTGCATGTTTAATGTCAGGTGTCTGCATTAGAGAAATTTGTATCACAAGTGATGAAAACATTCTCTATACGAGAATCATGGTGGTATATAGGAATCAAAGGTGATGGTGGGGTAAAAAGCAAGGGAACAAGGCTTCTGATTGAAAAGGAGTAATGAAATAGACCTATATTAGCAGTATGTTGTCGACAATACATAACTGTATGTGCTAATACAGGTCTGTTTCATTATTCCTTTTAAATCAGAAGCCTAGTTCCCTTACTTTTTACACCACCATCACCTTTGATTCCTATATACCACCAACCTTCTCGTACAGAGAATGTTTTTATAACTTCTTCAATTAATATTTATTCTCATGCTTGAATTTATATTTTTATTTTCATACCATGAAATCACGCATGAAATAGTATCAAACAAGTAATTACATGTACTGTAGTTTGAATGTTATCCTGCCCACAAAGTGGTGTTACATATCCAAGCACATAAGATGTGTGCATGTGTACAGAAATGTGACCTGTATGCAATCCAGTTATCAGTAAAGCATGGACCATGCAATAAGAAGTCAATGCCTACATGTATTTGTATAAAAAAAATAACACTATATCACTTACGAATGATGTTGCTATATTTACATCAGCACCTGCTCCCAACAAGGTCTGCACTACATCATGATGACCACTATGACATGCCACATGCAATGGAGTTGTATTGTCCTGGTAAAGAGTGAAGGAATAGAACAAATTTAAACATAAATGTCTTGTAACCATCTCCATGGATGTGTACAGCAGCATGCATGTTGGGTGAAAGTGAAGAAAAGGGATGAGGGAGGGAGGAAGATGAAGTTAATCCTCTGCAATCAAACACCACCCCCAAAGACATCTCCAAAATGAATAACTTTCTATGTCCTATCACGAATAAATGCATGTGTATATATACACCTTTTCAATGATCTAATGATATTACTCCAATGAGTACAGAATTGAAAACTCCGATAACACAACATTAAACAGAAGAGAAGGGATGAGGGAGGGAGGAAAGATAACACAACACTAGACAGAAGAGAAGGGATGAGGGAGGGAGGAAAGATAACACAACATTAGACAGAAGAGAAGGGATGAGGGAGGGAGGAAAGATAACACAACACTAGACAGAAGAGAAGGGATGAGGGTGGGAGGAAAGATAACACAACATTAGACAGAAGAGAAGGGATGAGGGAGGGAGGAAAGATAACACAACAATGAGCTACATGTACAATTAGTTAATGCCCACAACCTTCACAGTAACGGGAGGGTGCAGCTGATCCCTCCCTGTATATGAAGGCATAGGGAAGGGGAGGGGAGGGTTTGCGCTAACCCCGATGGGGGCCGGGATGGGGGGAGTCGCATACTCCCTCCATGCATCTGCTCCTCCCCAAGCAATGCAGGAACTGCAGTATACCTCCACAATCATGACCTCATCCTTTGATTAATCTGTTAGTACTGCCTGAAAGTACTGCGCAAATAGCGGTATAGTTAGGAGCGTGTATTATATGGGGTCACCAGTGCTTATCCACCAACAGTGAGGCTCAGATTATTAAATGCTGAAATCCTTATAATGTAATAACCTTTTTGCGTCTGTCTTGTGGCTTCTTGGGGTGCATGAATTTGTACTTACATATATGCCACTAGTATGCTATGCTCTTTACATCTACCATTGTATGGTGCTTGGGATTAAGCATACTGGCTCTATTCCACACCTCGGAAACATCAGCTTGTGTGAAGCAAACCTCAGGCAACATGGCCACCACGTGATCAAGCATGTACAGTAGGTGAGTTACTGTTGACCTGAACAGTATTCATTACTCAGTGGCTGGGGGAGGGGGGGGGTTGCAACCCCCTCGCCCCCTTTTAAACCCACAATGAATAAAACACAAACAAACGGCAAGGCAGTATCATGACGTTATGTAGTGTTGTGCACATGATGTAATAAAAGGTTCTGGGGCAAAGCCCCAGAACCTTTAGCTGGGTGGGAGGGGTGCCCCTCCCCCACTTTAATGAATATTAATTAACAACCCCCCCCCCCTCTCTTCTGAAATACTGGATCCACCCCTGTTACTACATACACACCATCACACACATAACAAACAGATACTAACAAGCGTGCAGTCCAAATTCACAAAACACAGTCACACTCCCAACATAACTTACCCTCAACATGAATGTACATGTACGCTCCTAGCCCACACAACTATATGACCTCCCATCAGCATACACACCCAACTCATACTCTCCACCAACCACACACCAGTACACACTAACAACAGTGTGTACATTCCCAATGACTCTAACACACCAACAGAGTTTCACTGACCAAGAGGGGGGTGCCCCTCCCATATTTTTGCCCCCTCTTTGGCAATTAAGGGATAACAAGTGACACAACCCATGCACAGAATTGTTGCGCTTGGTATAAATTGGTCCTAAAAGTGTCTACCCCCCTCCCCCCCCACACACACACTAATGTTTTTTTTTCTTCATGATCAATCCACAAATACAAGCACAAACACTAGCTCTCCCAACACACCCACCAGCTCATACATGTAAATAATAGTTAGATACTGGAACCGAGAGATCTGCGTGATTTTGAATACCCGAGGGCCCTGAAGCATCCCGAGCGCAGAGAGTGCGCTACTAAGGGCCCGAGGGTTAGGGTACATACATGGTCGGTTTGTCTTCTGAATTGACTTTGGTGAATAGACAAAGTCCCAACTGACCTGGAACATCCCTGTGGCGTATGTTAAAACGGTCCAGTAATGTGTGTACAGCATGTAACTGATTTAGACTATACCCAACCATTTGAAGTTCCAGAAACGGACAAAGAAATAGAAGATGCCATTGCTGCAGGCATGTCTAAAATGATACCATCTTTTTTCCAAACTTCTAGGACAAATCATTGCAGCCAATACTGAAACTCATTATGTGAAAGTGTTTTTACTGCACTTACTACAGTATCGAACGTTCTCTGTCTGTAACTGTCTATTCATTCCAAATCCCAATGCAGAATTTTGTGCCATCTCTAGTATTACCCGCCCTCTGGCACTTAGAATACCCGCCCGCTGGTATTTAGAGGACACGATTAGGTTAACAAGGTCTCTATGCAAAATAAGGTACCTTCAATCGACCAATCATATTGTGAGATTTCATTATGCTATAGTCTAATAATAGCATGTTCACACCAGGTTACCCTGCCACAGACACCAGCACACACTAACAATGTACGGCTGGCCAACCAACCTTTAACCTACACATTGTTAGTACAACACCCACATATACAGTAGTGGCTCAAACATCAGCACATTCACATGTCAACACAAAATAATAAAATTTGTAGTTTCTTCGAAGTGAAGACATGTAATGATTGTAAACGGTGAATACATTAGATAGGATCGATAATAGCATTTGCAAAGAAAGCTAACAGTTTTCATATGCAGTTCCCTTCATACCCTTACTTGTAGTGCACATTTCAGATGTGTTCTTAGCCTACCCTTGTCAGAGGATATCTGCCCCACATAATGGGGTAGTGATCAACAGGATAGGCTTATAAGAACACTAACAGTTTATTTTTCCTACCCTACATGCTCTCCTACATGTAGGAAGATGGCTGTGTGGTCAATGTGGTCATCAAGTAGCAAGGCATGTAGATTTGTGGTGTGCATGGCATTAAATTATAAAGTATTTGGTGATGTATGATGTGTGCATGTGACAAATGTGGGATATTGATAGTTAGAGGTCCAAAGGTGTTGGTTTGGAACTTTCAACAAGGGTAGGGAGGCTTGCTCTTTTAGATAAAAATCATGCATATGATTAGTTGTGGTGTTTATGCAAACTTTACCTTACAGGACCTGTTGGTGTGTAGCAATAAGGATACCTGTACAGTGTACATGTAACCATTTGGTCATTAATTTCCACTACCTACATGTGCGAGGTGTACTGGTATGTGACAGTGTGTAGGTGATGGTCTATGTACATGTGGCAGTGTGTGTAGGTATGGTGGCCCTGCAGGTCGAGCAGTTCTGTTGTGCTCAAGTCATTATGGCACATCTGTTTTGATCAAAGCAATGACGCAATTCGCAATTTGACCATAAGCATGAAGAGCTTACACTATGAAGGATGATGAGTACTGGTCAGAGGAAATTGATTAAAACTGTGCGAAAGCAACAAAGAATATGAAAAGCAACACTGTCAAGACCGCGCACATGCACTAGTACTAGATATGTGTTGGCACTTGTACTAGTACTGTTCAATGACAATGGGTAAACACCATGCAAGTTAGACTAAAAATTTATGTTGGTATGCATTTCTATGGATGCTAACACAGCAAGCATGCCTATATCATACACAAAAACCTTAGTAAGGCTTTATTGCTAGAATTAGGAACACGTGTTTAATTTCTGATGCTTAGCTTTATTTGAACTACATGCACAAAGCCATAGTTATGCACCTTTCAACAAGGCACTGGTGTAGGAAAGCTGGACGATTTCTTGGCCCATATGTAACGTATTGGAGAATTTGCTGTTGCCTACGTAGAAATGTACGGCTAATTATAAATTCAATGCTCAGTTGGGCAGGTGCATAACAATGGCTTTGTACAGTACGTTGTTTGGGCATTGCAGAAACTAGTTTGAAAATTCTAGCCAAGTCTGTATGATATACCCATATGTAATGAATGATATTATTCTAATAAATGCTCTGTTAAAGAATTGGCAGTGCTATATTAGCCCATCCGTACAAACCAATACTGTGTATCAGCTGGAGTGTATTTGGACGTCTTTTAATCTTAAGTTTTCTCAGTCTTAGACTCAGAGGCCTCAATAGATTAGAAGTAATATTTTTCCACTAATATCAGAATTGAATATTAATGTACCATTCCATAGAAAATGTATGCTGGTTTTACAAATATGAATTAATTAGTTCAGTTACTACTTTTGCTATGCTTGTTTAGATGTAGGCTGTTTCAATTATTATTACTATTATTATTTGCTGGAATAAAATTATTATTATTTTGTATATACGTTTTATAATCTCATTAATCTCTACGCATATGTAATACACATCAAACACACACAGGAACGGTTCTACACTCTTCGGAGAATGGCTCTAGCATTCGCTCTAATTAAGCAAATGCTTAAGTTGGAGAACAGTTCAAAAGAAGCCTGTGACTTCGGCAGGTGGATAGCAAGCCGAGCTGCAACTTGTTCAAAAAATGTAGAAGCCTCTTTACCCCAAGCCCCATAGGAATCAACTACTAGAGGGGTTGAGACCCACCCGAGAGCTGAGCACTTGTCGTCATTGGCCTGGTGTTTCCTGCTCTCCGTTGCCTCAAGGACTGCACCAACCGTTGCTCCCGCTTCAGCTAAAGTTGAAGGATTTAGCGGCGAGACAACAGAGATGTCCAGGGCAACAGGCCTCCCAAGGTTCCGATTCTGCACCAGAATATCGGCAGGTCGTGACTGCGAATGGTCAGGAAAGAGCCCAGCGCCAGCTTCAACTTGGACAGAAGCATGCGCACGGTGAAGGAAGTGCACTAAAGTGTCCCTGAGTGCATTATGGATCCTATTGATTTCAGGGTAGCTGTCAAGTGGTGGCTGGGCCTAGATACCTCCCAGGGCTCTCAGTGTTCCTTCTGCCCTGCCCACAGCCTGGACCTTCTTGGACACCATGCTTTAACTTGCAAATGTGAGGGTGATGTTGTATTATGAAATTATTATTTGCAGTAATATTAATATTTTAATTACATCCACCAGGCTAAACGAACCCAAGTGTAAGACCTCTTTGGACTATACAGCCGCCTAGGGTTGGCCTTATTAAGAGCCAATTGCAGAGCCATCCTGTCTAGGTTAACTTGACTGTAAGGCCACATCAATTATTATGCATTATTATGTGTCTTTAGTGTTAGGTAGTAGTTTGCAGGTTAGAGTATTTATATTATGTAAGTGTACGCGAATTATCTTGAATTAAAAAAATAAATAATTTAACAATGTATAATAATACATACATACATGATAATAACACACTAAATAATAACTACTTATTAAACAGACTACTACAAAGTACCTAAGCCTAACTAATGTTTCAGACATAGTCTACTCAAATGATTGGGGCAGACATCTCGTAAAAATAGCTCTTGCTATGCTACGAGTTAACACCAGACTAAGTCTGCCAAAAAGATCACATTTCGGCAGAGAAACACTATTGAAAACATGAATGTGTACATTATTAAGATTATTATTAATACAAGAGAATTTTAAACACATAATAACTATCAATTAATGTTAGTTAATGATCTTGGAATGCTCTACTAAGAATTGCCCTGACGTTGGCCCAAACAAGGGTCAGGTTAGCCTCCCATATAGAGCTGCGATGGCTATGGAATTTGGTCGGTTTGTCCTAAATCCTAGACCATTTCAATTTTCCAGTAAAATTTCTGTCACTCTTGTTTCCGTGCTTTTTACACCACCATTGGTCAATCCTATATACCAACAACTCTCTCGTTAGAGAATGTTTTTATCTACTTGTAAAGCATTAATAGCCATAAGCTTTAAGGGGTGCTGACAAGCATGATTTATTGAGCTAAGTCATTTTATTTGGCCATTTGTGAAGATTAATGACTCTTGGAATCTGAACCTGCGGCAGCAGGTTCAATATAGGATTGATTGAGGGTTGATGAATGTCATTAATAAAACTTCACTAGCGTCTGGAGGGACAACGGAGAAACGGATCGCTTATCTCTTTATCGCGACGGAATGAGAGCACAACGATCTACAGTTCTACGTTGGTTCCGTGTCATAAAACGGTGTGGTTATAGAGAAACTAACAATTTCCTGTTTCTCGTGCCCAGTCCTAAAATAATTCTCCATCGTCGTCGTCGTCTTCTTCTTCTTCTTCTTAGGAAGGTATAACTCGAGCTAGGAACGGTTTAGAAGGACGGGAATAGTATCAATCGCTTCGAAATTCACCGGCACGTTATCCACATAGACACATATCAAGTTCTATTTTAAAATGTATAAATAGATTTTTATTAATAATTTTAAGTCTCTAACCTGCACTAAATATATTTGGTGTTCCTATCGCAGTTTAGTTGTTACTTTGGCTATTATAGTGAAGTTGCTAAAAATGCCTTCGTGTAATCAAAGAAGTGTCTAAGCAACGAGCGGAATACCTCCAGAAGCAAGACGAGAACAAAGCTAAAGCCCGAGCGCTCTACAAGGCCAATCAGAATGCCTCTGTTAGCGACAGCTACAAGGCCGATCCCGAAAAGAAGAAGGCCTCTGTGCGCTACAACTACAAGGCCGATCCCGAAAAGAAGGCTTCTGTACGCGATACCTACAAGGCCGATCCCGAAAAGAAGAAGGCTTCTGTATGCGACAGTACAACGCAGATATTGAATCTATAAGCGATCTGCTAAAAGGCGGCGATATGAAGAGGACCTCGAGGAGAACCGTGCTGCTAAAAGGTGGCTATATGAAAAGGACCTGGAGGAGAACCGTGCTGCTAAAAGGCGGCGATATGAAGAGGACCTCGAGGCAAACCGCGCTGATAATAGACAGAAATACGAGGACAATAGACAACTTCACGATCTGATTATTTTGTACTCCGGATGTGATGTCACCTAGTCACTACGAAGAAGTCCGTTGTTGTCTCTTTGTTGTCTCTAGCTTTTACTGGGCCTCATATAGTTACATCGTTGTGGGGCCCAATAAAAACTAGAGACAACAACGGACTTCTTCGGAGTGTCTAGATGACATCACATCCGGAGTACAAAATAATCAGATCGTGAAGTTGTCTATTCAGCTGCCATTAAAGCGTCTAAATAGAGTCGGTATTGGAATGACCCCGCTGTCCGATTGGCTAAATGTGCTTCCGAGAGGACGCGGTACCGCAGGGGTCACAGAACTACCACTACCATACCTCACAGAACTACCACTACCACCCAAAGGTATGTTATGGCATGTTGTATTAACATTAAAAAGCTGTGTATGCAACATTTGCATAGTCGGGCGGCCCGTTTGGTCGGGCTTGTCACCCTACTACCTGACCAAACGCGGTAGTAGGGCCCGCCCGACTATGTACAGCACGGACATTGTACTTATCGATCTACACTGAGCCATGTAGTTCACATCCTGAGTTCCCACACTATCCATCTATACAAAAGTCGGCTACACCTCCATGTTTAGATGGGAGCATTATTACTGGATCAAATCTGACCAATAGATTTTTAGCAAAACTGATACACATACACCCCTTCCCTCCCTGTCATTTATATGATAGAATTGGACCAATAGAATCGGACCAATAGAATCATAGCACAGTCTACACACGTGTTAAGGCTTTGCAAGGTATAAAAGTCATTCACCCGCTGAATAGTGCACTTTGCAAAAAAGAGGTAAATATTTAATAATACTATGTGGATTCTAGGCTTTGCACTAAAAAGAAAGAGGTAAAATTTTAATCATACTCTCTGTCACGTACATGTAGATGGCAGCTGAAGACCTCAGATGTTTTTTCACCAACAAGGGGTCAGAGGAGGAAGAGGATGACTACATTCATCCTCTGACTCCTCTCCCCTTCACCCCACCACCACCATCACCAGTGCTGCCCCCACCGGCGCTCCCGCCGGCACCACCAGCGCTGTCCCCACCACCACCACCAGCGCTGTCCCTACCACCACCACCAGCGCTGCCCCCATCATCACCAGCAGTGCTACCCACCAGGCCCACCTGGCCAGAACAAGCATGGCGAGAAGGACAGCCCCGAAGAAGAAGAGGGTGTGGGCGAGGACACATCATCTAATTCTTATTATAATTATAATAATTATGATTATTGACTACGATAGGGCGAAAAAAAACTTATGAAACAAGTAAATAAAAACATTCTCTAACGAGAGAGTTGTTGGTATATAGGATTGACCAATGGTGGTGCAAAAAGCATGGAAACAAGAGTGACAGAAATTTTACTGGAAATTTGAAATAGGCCTATAATTTAGCACACTACAATAGAACAGTGCATGCCTGACTGGGCTAAATATAGGCCTATTTCAATTTTCCAGTAAAATTTCTGTCACTCTTGTTTCCATGCTTTTTACACCACCATTGGTCAATCCTATATACCAACAACTCTCTCGTTAGAGAATGTTTTTATTTACTTGTTCATAGGTTATTATAAATAATAATAATGCAATTTCTATTTTGTGGTCAATAGGAGGGACCTGCTGTCTATGAGCAGCAAAGGATCCAGTGAAGTGTTGTCTTCAGGCGATGGACATACTCTTCACTAGATAGGAGATATGCACTGAGCAGTTCAAGGTCACCCGTAAAAGAGGTGACCGAGAAACGCTGCCTACTTTACATGCAGGCAAAGTCAGTAAAGCTATAGTATAATAGACGGTGAAAAGAAAATGTACCAAATCGGTTGATTAACACTTATTCATTTTTTCAGATGCCATAATTCAACGTTATGGAATTGATGAATAGAATAGAACAGCTGCGCTGGTTAGGAAGCAGGCTAACCAGAAGTGTTCGGACATTTGTACCAAAGTATTCAAAAAGAAACACATAAGCTGTGCTAATTTTGTAAGTAGAGCGTACTGTAGCTTTAAGATAGAAAAATTCATGTTTTAGTTCACATACATGTACCAATAATATACCATAACCCTCCTCCTCCCACGCGGTCATGATGATAAAAGTTTTCCTCGAACGGAGGCTCTTTGTACAACCACTTAAAGGCGCTGGAGCAGGAAGCTGATACTTTAACCCTGTGACTAGCTCCTGTGAAAGAGGACCAAGTACTCTATTATGATCTGATAAATTCTCAGTAGTGCATGTACTTATGTACGAACGATATGATCACAATTATTTACTAGAACGTGTTACTACCTTAAAACATAGAACGTGACAGAAATTTACTACATCAAGACTATTTAAGATCATGTGATAGCTATTTACTACATCGAGACTATTTACTAGAAGGTGAAGTAATATCCTACAGATGACGAATCAGCAGGAGTAGCCTGATATGCCTCTTTCTTTAATGATGCAAAACGATCGCGATTATAGTACCACAGTTACATCATGCGTGGATCAGACACGAACGTATAACGTAGATAAAAAGTTCTTTGTTAATCTTGAATGATCGAAATCGATATCGCGAACCGTTTATAATTGCTGAATTTGTAAGATCCCATGCCAATCAAATCAAATCGTTATTGCAAAAAATCGCAGTACCCAGAAGGGTGATTTTGCTAGAACTTTCCCAAATGTGTATTGAATTATATTAGGCATAACAGTTTTCAATTTTTCTAATTTTTTTATTACACATCCTAAATTGGACTATTCATCATAAAGTTATTACGTACTGAATTTATCATTAGCCTTACATTTCAATGCGAGCGTTACTTTTGCTGGTCCTGGAAATTTTGAAAAAGTATCACAAGGGTGATTCTGCTGGACACTGTTCCATAAACATGTGTATATCTGTACATTTTAGTTTGTCTCCCAGGGTTTAATCTTTAATCTCCAGATGTCCTAGATCAAGGACTTTTGTCTTAGATCTATAGCTAGGACACTGAGCGTGCAGGTAAGCTGATTAACTTTTGACTCAGACAATTTACTCAGAACTGATTGGATTGGACTACATCTATCTGCATGTAAAGATTTCTTACGTAATATGAACAGCGAGATCCAACATTTTAAAACTAAAACTACAAAAATAGCGATAAGATAGGAAACCACATGATGTTGTGTCATGCACAGCATCAAAGGAAATAATATTTAAAATGGGATTTTGGTGATGTTCTACCAGTCCATTTGGGATATTTAAAAGTGAAAAATCCATATGAAGTGGCGAAACTATACGAATGCGTACAAAACCACAAAAGAGCACTAAATGCAATGTTTAAGACGATTACAAAGGCAAATATCAATCTAAACAGGAACTGACGGTACCTCTACCACAGGCAACAGTATTTTAGTTATAGAAGACAATTTGATTCATCATTAACAGCATTACTACCGGATGATGCGTACAAATGGGCATGCTACTAATCAATATAAGTATTCTAGCAATGAACTGTGCCAGTGTGTAGAGTAGTGATTAATAGCAAGGGTTCTGTAATCAAACTTCACTCACATGTTCCGTGCAAATTTTGCCTTACAAAAAACGCATCCGATAAATTGGACAAGCATTTATACAGAAATCCATAGTTAAAAGTGTTGACAACTCGCTGCGAGCAAAACTAATCAAAATGAACATATCTGGTGTACTGTATGATGCTTATGCTTCAAAATGAAATCTTCAAACCGCATTTTTCGGCCAAACGTGATCAGGAAAAGCCTTCAAAGTTCGTCCTAGATCTTACACCGTGCGGTAACGCGCTAGGACGCGAGCCTGGAGATTAAAGATTAAGTTTGCGTCCATTGAAATATAATGACCACAGGGAATTTCTGTTCAGCATAAATAAGGAATTGACAGAAATAAAAAAAGGGTCAAAAATACAGTGAATGACATCATACACTATGCTTTATTGATGAAACAAAAAAGTATCAAGAAATCATGTATACATCAGCCTATCATCCTCAAGGTGATGGGATGGTAATACCTAGCTGCATTACGCATGAAAGAATTAAAGTGGAATGGTGAGAATGCTGAAGTGTACTTAATTTAAGCGTTGTGCATCCACAGTTGTAGAATCCCGGCATGAAAGGGTAATATTGTCACTTATTAATAATTAAAAACAGAATTTTACCAACTTGAAGGTCACTTATAATGTCTAGTTCATAACCACACATACAAAATCCTAATTTCAATTCGTTGCAATGTATGTCTGTGTGCTCTTAATATTGTGCGTCCATAGATTTGCATTTAATTTTTTAATATTACCGATACGATTAACGCGTGTTCAAGTAAATATTTTTTATCTTTTCTAGAGTTCTCTTGCTTTTGTTCGTGTAATATGAAACCGCGAAGTATAATCAGCTATCCATAGAATATAATTGAGCTCTTAAGTAGAACTGTTATAATAACATATTGCGACGCTCCAAGGTCGAGGTAACCGGAGCTATGAGACAATGGGAATCAAAACTATATTCGCTCGATCAGCTCGTCGTTAGCAGTGATTATATTTAATTCTACAGTCCATGCAGAAGTCCTATAATAAACCTCTATAATTTTCCGTTGTTCCGGGTGAGTCGTCCCACAATAATGACAGTCGACGTTATAGCCTAATAGCTAATCGCGAAAGAATAAGCTTAAAAACCAAAATCATTTATACACGTCCCTTGAAGTAAATCCACATGCATGCATGTGAGTCTCTGTAACTGTCCATGCCGCCAATACTCAACCACTACAATAGTGCAATGTATGTCTGTTTGCTCTTAATAGTGTGTGACCATAGATATGCATTAATTTTTTAATCTTACTGATACGATTAACGCGTGTGCTCATTAACCAAGTGAAACCTTTTCAAGAGTTCTCTTGCTTTTGTTCCTTTAATTTGAAAAGAAGTATAATGAATCTCACAATCAACGAACCCTAAATCATTATGTGACGTGATCAATCCATGATAAGTCAGCATCAATCACGGAATTAATTATAACAATCTCCCAATCAACGAAGTGACCGTCTCACACAAAAAAAAAAATTTCACGAAACAATGCACACATGCATATATAGATCAGTTTCTCCCTAATGCATGCGCACACACAGTAGACGTATATGCGCATATATTGTTTAACAGAGAACAGGAAATCAGCAGGTTGTTAACAGATAACGTCATCAACTAACTAAATCGCGGCGCTTTGCCAACCGTGCTACTACCCAGTCATATAGGATGCCCCCGAGGGGGCCGCCGATTATGGGGCCCACGATGTACACCCATGATCCGTTCCGCGGACCGGGAATGGCGACCTTGTCCCAGCCCGCTATAGCCGCAAACAACCGGGGTCCAAAATCCCGAGCGGGGTTCAAACCTGCTTGCGTCAGCGGGGCGTAGAGGCTAATGATGACGGCTACAGTCAGCCCTATCAGAATTGGGACGGCCACCTTGCTCTTGCTGCTCCCGACGCTGCTGTTGCTCGGGTCGGAGAAGCTGAATATCATAAAGACCAGCATCCCCGTACCCCACGCCTCGATCACCATCGCCTTAAACGGCGACACGGCGTAGTAGGGGCGCGTCTTGTATATATCATATGCGGGATTGGGGAAGTAGGTGCCGAAGATGGAGGCCGTGACTACGGAGGTGTTCTCCCCCCTTGTGATGTTGTTCTGACGTTCGTACAGGGCTATGGAGTCCCAGTACATAGCGTACATCATGGCCGCCGCGAGAAACCCGCCAAACAGCTGTACCAGCATGTAAGGGATTATCTTCTTCCAAGAGAACACCCGCCAGCGGACGATGCCGAAGGCCATCGTGACGGCGGGATTGAGGTGGGAGTTGGAGAAGTACGAGGTGGAGTAGATGCTCAGGCCGACGCCCATCCCCGAAATGAAGGCCACGTTCCACAAGCTGACCTCCGCCTTCAGTAGGACGTCCGTGGCTACAACGGTGGTGATGATGAGAGTAAGGAAGAAGGTCCCGATGAACTCGCCGCTCAGCTCGGCGAACAGCTGGAGGACCTTCTTGGTGAACACCCTCTCCAGGCACATGAGGCACTTGTTGTCCGCAACGAAGGTGTCGTCGTCGCCGGTAGGAGCCAGCTCAGAGATGGGCGTGTTCTCGTCCTTCCCATCGTCCTTGTCGAACGAAGAGTTATCGCTCCTCAATTGAGCCATAGGCTTTGTATTTTGTTTTACCGTGTATGGTATTGGATGAGGCGCGCGTGATCCAATAACCGCAATCCGTAGGTGTAGTTGTATTAATTAAGCACGACCAGGGCCAAGCTTTGGTATATATACCAATAATTACAGTCGTGCGAATACGCGTTACAAAATCAACTCATAAATGTGAAAGCACAAGAATTAATCTGTTCATGGCCTATCCAAACCCTACGCCCCCCGCCCCCGCATGCCATTCCGGAGAAATAGTCCCTCTTATAACGGTACCTTTGGCGTTATGCCTACTAGGACAAGCAATGCAATCTACCCAAATCCTAGTCTGGGGACCCGACTGATGGTTGTACTACAATGGTTTTACAACCCGCACGACTACCAAATCCCATCAAAGTGGGTAATTCTGAACTAAACTAAGCCACAGCTTTTATCAATCGTATCTCGGGTATCGGGTCTCGGGCCGGGTACCTTCGATTCATATAAAGCATCACGCGTACTGGTCCCAGCTGCTCATAGAGATGTCTCCCTTCTACTCCTCTTGAATTGCTCCGAGCAGCTTTACCAACAAAACCACAACTACGTTTAGAATGTATTCATTGTCTTTCGCACTTGAAGCTGGCCATGAATGCGAAGCAATACGGTGTAGCTAGGAGCGTGTAGAGGAATCACCCTTCCAAGGCAAACATACGTGTGGTGATTGATAGTTATCAAAAGTTGATAATAAAGCGCTCAAGCATATCAATTGACAACATAAACAATGCTTTGTTCTAATTAGCCGTACGTTATTTGAAAAAAATTATGAGTTGCAACAATGGAGTGTGCGTCCTCTGTTAGATTTACGGAGCACTGCTATGGATGTTAACCAACTGGACGAAGAGCGTCAGAGGAATTTCAACGACAGTGTGCGCGAAGCTATTGTGAGGGGCTTTGCCGGGTTTCTTTTTTTTTAATCTTTTTTTCCCCGGGTGCCAACCAGATATGCCTTCTCATTGCGTTGTTACTTTATTTGGCCTCGTGCGCTATCGTTGAGGTCTTCAGAAAACAGCACACGAGAGAGGAATGCTATTCAGGTGAGGTAGCTATAGCTTATCATAGGTTAACGATAAGAGAACTGAAAAACAAATTTTATGTTCACTTCTCCACCGTTCAGGGCATGACGACGCTATCGTATACAGAGTCAGGTAGGTGATATCATCCCGCTATCGCAACGGTTACCCTGCCCCACCCCTCTGCCTCCTCCCACCTTTTTACCGTCTTCGCTCTGCAGTGCATGGCTGTGCGCGTTCGCACTCTGTGTGTGTCTCGGCTCCGTACTGCTTCTTCCGGCGTCCATTCTGGGCAACGAGATACTCGTACTGTACCCTGACAGCTACTACATCAAGTGGCTGAACACCTCTCTAGTTAGAGGTTTGTACTGACGCTACTCATGTTTTTTTATTTATTTTTATTTTAGAGTATCGCTACCACATATTTATAGGGACGCTCATTGCCAGCGCCTAGATACGCTTGCTGTCATTATCCTAGGCGCTTTAATACACACACACACACACACACACACACACACACACACACACACACACACACACACAAACACAAACACACACACACATACACACACACAAACACACACACACACACACCACAGTATGCATGTACTCTCTACTATGTACCATATTCATATTACTCACCCCTTCTCCCTTCCCTTCAGGCCTTTGGAACACAGTTTTTGTAGGTTGCAACGTTTCTTTGTTCCTTCTTCTTCCATTTGCATACTTCTTCATGGAATCAGAAGGGCTGTCTGGATGGAAGAAGGTACTCCACAGGACACGCATTACTGCACCCTCCATGTACAGACCACACTCCACTCCTCACTGTACACTCCTCATCAGGGATACATTATATTCTTTACTGTACACATCTCTGTGTACATGTACATTACTGTAAATGCACTCCGTACTGTAGCTAGCACATCCTTTTCCCCTTCCCCTTAACTTCTCGTACCCTCACCTTACCCTCCTCTTACTTGTATTTCCCCTTACCTCCTTTTCTCCACAGGGTATCAAGTCCCGCATATATGAGACTCTAATTCTACTTATGTTTGTGACAATTCTGGCTTTGGGATTTGCGCAGTTATTGGTCGACTTCTCAGGCAGTATCTTAGTAAGTTAGGAATACACTCGTAGCACATGCATTTGCGTAACCGGAATGGCCTGTGTTAGCCCCCTAAGTCCTGTTTTAACCCCCAAAGGCCTGTATTGTTTCCTTAAGGCCTGTTTTAACCCCCAAAGGCCTGTATTAACTTCCTAGAGCCATTGTGTATCCAATGAAGCCCCTCTTCTTTTCCTTCCTGATCTAATTAATGTCACCTCCAGCTTCCATTGCAGTGCCCCTTGTGTGTGTCATGTACTATATAGTCTGTGCTGCCACCTAGCCTTCTCTCCAGTCCCCCAGCACATGGCTGGACCAGGTGCCCCTCCTCTACTCCCTGGTGTCCGTGATTGGGGTCTCCCTCACGGCTGTGTGCACGCCCATCGGCTTCTCCTGCCTCTTCACAGTGCTGGGGAAGGTCATCGTTAAACCAAAGGTCAGCTTAGGGCCACACCCCCTTTGGTGTTCGTGCGTTTTACATGGGAGTTGGTTGTGCACTTGTGTGTGTGTGTGTGTGTGTGTGTTTGTGTGTGTGTGTGTGTGTTTGTGTGTGTGTTTGTGTGTTTGTGTGCTTGTACACACAACACTATTGTTCACAGGGAGTGGGTAGCGTCTATTCATGTGAGGTCTATTAATGCATGGGGCCTTCAGGTTTGTATTCCATCCATTCCATACTCCCATGGCATGTCATGCGCACCCAATCGTACTCTTCACACGCACATATAAGGAGTGTGGGGGGTTGTGTGGCGTGTGGCAGCTGATGTACATCTGTGCCATCCCCCCCCCCCCCCCCCCCCCCCATTCTCCTCCCCAGCCTCATGGCTTTGTGGAAGAGGAGATTGAGAAGCTCAAACTGGAGGAAGCATCCTTACAGAGAAGGAAAAAATGTTTGTCTCTCTTTCTGCATGCACCCCCCTCCCCCTCCCCCTTCACCATTAATCCAACATCACCTTCTGCCTTACCATTGCCAATACATTTGGTCCTTCCATCTTGTACCATTCTGCAGTGGCCGAACATGGCAAAAACCAGCTGTCCATGGAGCGAAGCGAGTTGGACTATTCCCTGTCGCACCTCCAACAAACCAGACAGGAGTTAGGTTTGTTTTGATACCTAATGTACATGTACATGTATGTATCCCAACTTAACCCCTTCCTCTCCTCCCTTCGTTTTCCCCACCCCCCCTCTCCCTCTCATTTTCTCCCTCCCTCTCTCCGTTTCTCCCTCCCTCCTCTCTCCATCTCCCCCTTTCTTTCCCTCTTCTCCTTCCCTCCTGCTCTTTCATCGTCCCAACCTCCACACACTCCTCCCTCTCTTAAATTAGAGCGCCATCAGAACTCCTCCCCCTGGGAGAGGAGGGTGCTCTATCCGCTGTGCTTCCTCTTCCTGCTGGCCATGACGCTCCTCTGTCTGCTCCTAGTGGCCGTCAACTGTGTTTCCCTCTCCCTGGACCTCGCCCCTGCCATGGAGGAGTACCTGCTAGGCCAGGCCAGCACCTCCTACCTGGGGCCTGTGGGTGCTGGAATTGAGGTGTTGGTCATATTGTATCCTCCTCCTCCCCCAACCCCACGCCAACCCCCCTTTTACAATATTGTTGTACCCCTTGTCCCTTAGGATATCGTTCCCCCTGTAGGTGTGTCGTGTGTACAACACGTGCATGTTGAGTGTACCACGTGATTGATTCTTATTAGTGCTCGCCTGCGTGCCTATGTGAGTCCCGGCCCTTACATAGCAGTACAAGTGCAACATGGTGGGGAGGGAGGGAGGGGGTGAGGAGGGAGGGTGCAGAGTATGTGTTAGTGTGTTCTGGTTTCCTTTCTGTCAGAGTGCAGACTTTGTGATGTCAATGTTGCTGTTACCCTGCCTGCTGTGGGTAACTAATTGCAGGAAGTATTTCTTTGTGGTTATAAATTCCCCACACAATTGAGATACGTTTCACGGAAACTACAATGTATGTTGGGGTAGTACCTAGCATACATATAGGCAGCACTGGGTGACCCCCTAGGCAGCACTGGATGACCCCCTAAGCAGCACTGTGACCTCCTTGGCAGCATTGTGTGACCCCCTAGGCAGCACTGTGTGACCCCCTTGGCAGCATTGTGTGACCCCCTAGGCAGCACTGCGTGACCTCCTTGGCAGCACTATGTGACCCCCTAGGCAGCACTGGGTGACCCCCTAGGCAGCACTGGATGACCCCCTAAGCAGCACTGTGACCCCCTTGGCAGCATTGTGTGACCCCCTAGGCAGCACTGTGTGACCCCCTAGGCAGCACTGTGTGACCCCCTAGGCAGCACTATGTGACTCCTTTTAATGTTCCTGTGTGTTCTCACTTCCCTCATATAATACTGAAGCAGTCCACATGCCAGTTTCCTTAACCCTCGCCATAATGGAGGTATGTGATGTGTGCTGGAGTGCTGGGGCTATATTGCAACCCTTTGTTCAAGTGCCTTCTACCTGAGCGTCGGGCTACGTCCATGAATAAGGTTAGTTGCATCAAATAGACATAGACTCAGACCAAACATGTACCCCATGTATTAAGACAACAGTCATTTTGGCATCCCAATAATCAATCTGATCTGCGTGCTGCCATCCAAGATTATACGAAACAGGGGATTTCACTACATACCAGGTCCCCCACCTTCCACTGCATAATAATTAGGAGTATTTACTATTAATCAAATGCAGGTGCAAGATATCATTTCCACTACAGTAAATGAAAGCTGTATATTTACTATGGTGTTGATGTCGCATATACACATGTACCATATTTGCACCACATTTGCTTAATAGTAAATAAATTGTAAATCCAAATTATTATGCAGTGTTCCCTTCCCTTTACCCTCCCTTCCCTCTACTCTCCCTCCCCCTCTACCCCCCCCCCCCCCACCAACCCCTCCCTCAGTCCTCCCTCCCCTCTATCCTTCCTTCCCTTTACATGGCTCCAGGAAAATATCAGTTGAGGTTTCTGTGTTACCCAGACACTGCCTGACCCCCCCCCCCCCCCTCGCCACGTCGTTGCAAACACATCAGTTGTCACTTTCTCAAAAAGATCTAACTCTAGCTGTGTGAAGTAGTAGTACAGGTAATTTTGGTAATAGCAGCGACAAATGCTACATTCGCCTACATGTACATCCAAACAATAAGTGGTTTACGCCAGACGAACTACATGTACGTGTACCCTCTCCCTCACTCTCCCCTCCATCTCTTTCCCTTCCTCGTATTCTTTCACTCCTTTCCTATCACCCCTATAAACTCCTCATAGATGATACTGAATTGCATCCTTCTGGTTCTCCTCAGCTTTGCATTCCCCCTCCAGGTGAAGGCATTAGGTGAGGTGGTAGTGTGATGGTGTGACATTAGTTGAGGTGGTTAGTGTGATGGTGTGACATGAGGTGAGGTGGTTAGTGGATGGTGTGACATGAGGTGAGGTGGTAGTGTGATTGTGTGACATTAGGTGAGGTGGTAGTGTGATTGTGTGACATTAGGTGAGGTGGTTAGTGTGATGGTGTGACATTAGGTGAGGTGGTTAGTGTGATGGTGACATTAGGTGAGTTGGTAATATGATGGTGTGACATAAGGTGAGGTGGTAATGTGATGGTGTGACATTAGGTGAGGTGGTATGATAGTATGACATTAGGTGAGGTTGTGACTCAAAAACAAAAACATCATCTCTTTAGGGCTGACTCGCCTCAACCTCCTCGGCTGGTTTGGTAGGATTCCTTGGCTGAGCAGGCTATGGATGGTCCTCTACAACCTGACGTTCTTTATCTCCACCCTCTTCATCCTAAGCAGGAAAGTTAGCCTGGCTGTCCTCCAGGAGGTCTCCTACCTCCTCAAGCCATTGGCATTTAGGATCTCTTCAAAGAAGTCAGTAGCTCCGGAGCACAAACATTAAGTGTGCGTGTTTTGTATGTTATGTGTATGTCATCATGTGTGTTTGTGTTTGTGTTTGTGCTGCATTTGTTCATTAATTCTGTTGTCGCGACATCACTGGCATTGACACATTTATCACTCAGTCTCTTGGCAACTCTTAATTATTGCACCCTGCACGGCTCTATGCCCCAGTGTCTAAATTTTAGTGAGGTTTATCCTTAACTTTGCAGTGACCATCACATAATGTACCTTACACACCCCAGCATGTCTGACACATAATACAGGCCTGCAGGTGTGTTTCCAATCATCTTCACGAGATATATGCTTGCAGCTTTGCAGCTTACTAATAGGTGATGTAATCAATCAATAACTTTGATGTATTAATAATAGTGTTAGAATGTGTGCATGCTGTATTCGCTTTATGGGCTGGTATTTCAAAAGATTTTTTATAATTTATCACAAAGCAAAACTTATTATTTCACACATTATCAATACATGCAATATATTGGATTACAGTTTTGTCATGTTGCCAAAGGGATCAGTATAAGAATGCATCACTTTACAATCACACTATCTTTAATTCCGAATTTAAAACATATTGCGCTTTCTTAAAAATAAAAAATGATGAAAATATTATACCACACCACTTGTGTATAAATTGGTACTATTTATTTAGTCTTGCTCAGAGCCCCAGCAACCATAAGTCGCACAACTAAGGGGATGCACACCCCCATCCTAGTTCTGTACATTCACAATTGTGCTTTCTGGTCTCTGCAGAGAAAGCTGCTGCACCCGCTGTCATACTCGCTTCCGTTAAATTACTGAACTGGGCATAGATGTGACAGACAGGTCAAAGGCAGCTGGTCTGCCCAGGTCCCAGTTAGGAGCCTGATATCTGCAAGAAGTCGGCTGATTAGAGCACCCCCCCCCCCCCCCCCCACTACCCATCTCCAACCGTGGTCCTAAACAGGCACAGTGTCAAAATTCTCCGAAGATGTCATGAAGTGTATTGTGGCATGAAACCACATCGCCTCCATGCCTGCAGCTAAAGAAATCTAATTCAATGGGAGGGCAATAAGGGCAGCAATGACCCTGCGTTAAAGGTAGACCAAGCCACCATTTAACAGCTGCTTCAAATTCTGAGGGCTCCCGATGAAGGTTTTGTCTAGGGGGTGGAGGTAACCAGGCTGAAGCATACGGAGAAGAAATGGAAAGAAGCTAAAGGTGAACTCAATTAGTTTAAAGAGGCACAGTCAATAAACCAAACCTGTTTGTCCTCATAAGACCTTTTTGTTTCAAAGGAATCCTGTGAAAGTACATGTACAAGGCAACGCTGTCTCAGTCCTGGGCACCTTTGCTGGCAAAGATTGTCTTGTTTTTGAGGACCGTGACACATATTAAGTTATTTGATTTTCATGATGTACTTTGTGTATTGCCTGTAAAAATAAAGACACATGTATGAAGTCAAGGGCTCTGGCCACCTTATATGGCCGTCTGAGCTTGATTTTGGTACGGGCCAATGCTGGAGCTATCCTGATGAGATCCCTGCCATCATCTGCATGCCTTTGATGACATCATTTTGGACTTATAGTAACATTAGTGTGTATGTTTCGGTGTACAAGGCTGTTATTATTATTATTATTATTATTAAATATTCTTTTTCCTCCTCAGCTGCCAGAGCTGCAGATCCACCCATCAGTAAAGTACTTGAATTTAACGTAGATGTGACGGTCAGATCCTAGGCTGCTGGTTTGCCCAAATCCCAATGTGGAATGAGAATGTCAGCTGGTTGTGTTCGATGTTCTTCATACCCCAGACCACTTCCACCTCAACATGAGGACCCAAACAGGCCCGTCGGTAAGATTCTAAGAGGACATCTCTGAGTCTTTTTTGGCGAGAGACCACATCCCGCCTATGCTTGCATGGTGGCCTAAAGGGTCCAAAGCATGGGATGGACAGAAAGGGCAAAGAGGATTGTCAGAAACAGCAATACCCAACCACCACTTTACAGCGGCTTGGAACTCAGCTGGGACAAGATGGAGATTGAGCCCGACAGAAGGAATAACTGAGAGCCAGGCTGCTGCATGTGGTTAAAAAACTGAGAGCAGTCGTGCTTTGTCAGGCAGAGAGGCCTTGTCAAGTAGTTCCCCTAGATAATGGTCTTCAATTTTATCAGACAGGGATTTCTGGTACTGCACAACCTCAAGGTGATCCAAATCTAATGCCATCTCGAGGGAAGACATGCAAGTTCATTAAATTGTTCGACAGATGCATCTAGGTGCTTGCAAGATGAACAAAAACTGGAAGCACTCAAGGATGAAATGTAGGCAGCTGACGAATGCTTAGCTAGACAATGGAGCCCAAGACCCCTACTGTGTGGACTGAGCTGAGCTTGCAGCCATGCGACATTAGGTGTGTCTATAGCAGTACATTCTGAAAACAGCAACGCGGACATCCTTATCAAACAATTTGCAATGGATCACTGATAAAGCCTGGGGGGGGAGGGGGGGAGGGAGGGGGGGGGGGGAGGGGCCCATGTAAAATGCTATACATTCACACATACTGTCAGTTTGCTATGACCAGATGCAAAGCCACCCATATGCATGGAATTCACCCATGGAATGTTGATTGACATGAGATGGTGGCAAATAGATAGGACTTTGTGTTTAGGACTCTGCAGTAAGTCTAACTTTGTTTTGAATAAATCCGAACCATTAGTACTCATAAATTCAGCACAAATTCAAATTACACTACCTCTATGTACTAGCAACGGAACACATGCTATAGGATGTCTTTTTGAATACCATTGCTTTCCTGGTGACCGCCGATTTCTGCATATGTACATGTAGTTTGATTCTTATTGCCTTTTTGGTGATGATGCTTTTGTACTTGTTATGCATCACACTAATCACAGTTGTATTAGACAAGGTTGCCTAAGGTGTTGAACAAGATTTGTTGTACATGTAATAGAAAGGCTCTCAGCGCACGCACTTAAAAAAGATAACTAATTTCATTATGATATATGCATGTGCCACTGTTGAAACTTATAATATTCATGTATGGCTACTTGCAACCATATGCTGGATCATCCCTATACCCATGGCAACTGGCCACATCTATATATGTTAGTCTGAATACACATATAGGTGTACATAGGTACATGCCAACTGAAATTTGCGTAACTTATCACCTGATTCCAACAATGGACAATGAGCGTTTTCCCCTGCTCAGGGACATTGATAGAGCAGTAAATGATGCATAGTACCCATGGGTCATATGGAACGGAGGGGGAGGGTAAATGCCAACTGGCTTCTATCTGTGTGTTATTCTGCAGATATAGGCCTCATAGTGTCATGCACACATATACATGTAAACATGCACTGATGGCCTGATGCATGATAGATTATGATTTGAAACTTGACAGCTGCGATATTTGAAAGCATGCAGCAAATCCCAAATACGGCCTTAGGAACTATGGCCTTCACTACAGAAGACTCATTGCATTTGATGACAAACGGTTCTGACCGAGTTTGCATATAACATTAAATGTATAAGAACCGTACATGTATATGCATGCCAGCAACATACATGTAAATAAAAAAGGGAAACTAAAACTTTGTTATTTTAAAATTTTTTAAAAGCAGATGTCAGTTCTATTCACGCCACCCTCGATACCACATCTGTGATATTGTCCAGTGTGCAGAGAAATGCATCCATCTCCATTGGGTCGCTGTTAATAAACAACATGTGTGATATTCAATCAGTTACATTTTGGTCTGTCCATGGTTCAAGGTACAGTAAACTGTGAACCCAGACATCTGTTGCTGTGTACACCCACCATAATGCAAATGGCTGGAGCCCTGATTCCAAATATTACCCACCTTGCTACTTCTAGAAAAGGGAATGGAAAGTTAGACTCGAAGAGGAGATTGAGAAAGATTACTAAGAGTGGAATGGAAAGGGTGGGAGATAATTGAAGCGAAATGAAAGGGAGGAAGAGGGATAGGGAGAGAAGAGAAGGGGAGGGAGGAGAGGGAGGGAGAGGTAGAAGAGGTAGGAGAGGTAGGAAGAGAGGGAAGGAGAGTGGTAGGAGGGGAAAGAGGGGTGGGAGGAGCAGGGGAAGGACGGGAGGGGAGGGTGGGAGGAAGATGAGAGGCATTGGAAGGAGGGGAGGGGTAGGAGGAGGAAGGGAGGCAGGGAAAGGGATGCATGGGAAGATGGGAAGGGAGGAAGGGGAGAGGAGGGGAGGGGAGTGGAGGAGGGGATGGAAGGGAGGGAAAGGAAGGGAAGGAAGGGATCTAGGGAGGGGAGCGAAGGTAAGGGAGGGAAAGGAGGGGAGGGATCGTGGCTCAAAAGACCCAGCCACCTTCATGGTCCTGGATCGAATTTTGTCCTCCCCCCCCCCCCCCCCACCCCACCCCCGGGCCCCCCTCATGGGCACTAGTGACTATATGCAAGGGAGAGAGGAGATCGAGTTGTCATGATGCGGTATTAAAAATGTGAAGAGTGCATGTCATGTTACATTCTCATAGTGATCTTTGATTAAATGCGCTACTGCGTACATGTACATGCACACATATGGACCGTCAGGCTGGGACCGTACATCCTCTCCGAGCAGTATAAGTAGGAAGTAGATCTATACCTGAAATGGGCGTAGTGAGTGCACTCATGGCACATTCTGAGACATACATTACTCATGTCATTGCACGTTCTCATAGTGCTAAATTGCACTACTACTCACATGCGCAGTTACGGACTGTACGTCCTCTCCTAGCAGTATAGGTAGGCCAAGACCTTTAAAATGTGAAGAGGGCGTGGTGAGTGCACTCGTGGCACGTTCTGGTTCTGCGACATCCATTACTCCATCCTCCGTTCAATTTATGATTTTATCTCACTTTTGCATGATTTTGGCCAAAAATGGAACATTTGAAAATTACAATATTATTGTATGCTAGCGCACAGTCCAATTATTTAGAACACACAGGAACGCATTAAATTTATGACGGAATGAAAATGAATAATTAGACTATGATGCAAAATGATCGTGTTCTAAGTAGTTGATAATTGAGAATTTAAAATGGCCGAAATATACACGGACCGTCCTATCTGGCAGAGCTCGAGAATGTTTTGATCTCAATTTCAGCTTGCTCCAGACAATTGCTTTCTGGATCCGAATCGCTGGACGTAGATGGGATCAAAAAGTGACACCAAGGACTGAATCGGGCACTCAATTTCGGTCCGACCGGAGCATTTCAGGCTGCATGTTTTGGTCCGAAATACTCGTGACTAGCTACAAGATATTTTTGCGTCAGAGTTTCCAGGGGGTGCTCATTAGTTCAACTTGTGGCAACTTTGGGATACTATGTATTGTAACTTTCAGTTTCTTTATTTACACATTTGACTATTTACTCCTTCATTATTGTCTAAGGCAAAAGGTCCATCAGCAATCTCATTGAGAAATTATTGAAATTGTTAAGTGCATAGTGTTTTAAAAATCCAAATGAATCAAATTGGCTTGCATCAAATGACATCAAGCACATGGCATAATGAAGGTTTAACTCAGGTTTTACACAAAGATTACCATTGCTTGCAAATTGGTGTATCATCTATATCACTAATACATGCAATTGACAATTCAGGCCACATTTTTAGAAAACATATGCAATAATGCTATACAATAATGCTCTCCAATACACACTGACCTAAGCCACTACACTAGACACTAATACAAACTAATCAGATTGCTGTTTCCATTATTCCAGGTGCGCCTTGTGGTAGGAATGCTGCATAATGTTTTATTTTTGCAATATGAGCCTCATCTACAACACCCAATGCTTTCAAGCTATCTTCATCAATACTTCTTATTACATCACCATCAATTTCCTCACTTTTAAACTTGTCTGCATACATTTGCATTCCATTGCATTGCAACCACTCAATCACCACTGAGCATGGTTCTTTTGGAGGTATCTTATGTACAAATTTTGGGAAAAGAACTATTATCTTGAGGCGATGTATGGGATTCTTAACTGCTAATTTTTCTAACATGCTACTGTCTGCCTCCAGTAACATGTCTCCATCAATGCCCTTTGTTTTGAATGCTTTGATATAAGTATTCAGTTTGACATTTTCAAAAAATGCTTCAACTGTCAATGGACTGAATTTTGCTTTGACACCTCGCATTCTACGCTTGAGAGTAGCATAAAGTTTGAAGTAATCAGTTGGTTTAATATCAAGTTGTTCCTTGATTTCCTCCTCTGGCTTTGACAAGAACTGATCTCCATAAAGGTGCGTAATGTCATCATTAAATTTCATACCCAAGTCTTTCATAATATCAACCATATCAATGGTTTTGGCAGATGAGGCTTTCAGGAGAGATAGTGAAATAAAGTTAAATTTATGCATGCAACAACTTAACCAGTGTTGTGCATTTTGAATAATTATATATTTTTGGGCATCTGTATTCTTTCCTTGTATTCTTGATTGCTCCATTAAACCCCATAACCATGCATACAGGTAAAATCATTCTTCTCAAACTTGAAAACATTCTAGGATACTGTAATGCAGCATTATAGACAGAAATAACTTTTTTGGTAGACTTTATTGTGTTTAAATTTGCACCAAAACGTTATCAAGAATGCATGGTGCAATTTACACTTGCTTACCTTCTTCATCTGAAAATACGCTATCCACTGTGCCTTGGAAATCTGCATCATGTTTATTAACAGAAGCAAGCTGATCAATAGGAGCAATGGGAGTATTTCCATCATGGCTTTCAAAATTAAATTCCACTATAGAGTTAATTAATCAAGTAAAAGCTGAACAGCAACACATTAGATACTACCCACCTAGAGAATTTGTGGCAAGCATAATTGATTGTTGAAGTGTCAGTGGATCATCATTGGTGGAGCCTGCAAACTCAAGGTCCTCTTTCAATCCAGCTGCGGTATGTTCTTCATTACCAAATCCATATGTAATGAAATTCTGACAGGTGGAATATTTTGAGTTCCTAAAATGTGGAAGCTGTCTCTCCCATAGGTCGGATACGACCTCCTGCCATTGTGTCTTTGCGAGGTCAACATCAAGAGAAGAGATGCTGAGCTGCACAGAAGTAGTGAGTCTGTGAGTGGTTTAAGATACAAAAGTAATGTATATTATATAGTATGATGTCTGCAACTGAAACCTTTTTAGAGCAATCCTGAAATGAACATAATGCTTTAGACAAATAGAGGGAGGAATTAGTCTTGGCAGAAGGTCTTCATCTTCAAATAACATGAGTTCATTCAAGAATTCTACAATTGGTATCTGAAAAGATAAAAATGTCATATTTTGCTTCAATCACTTGAGGCCGGTTCATGATAATGAGAAAGACAGATGCACACATGCATTTCACGATGTGAAAATCATCAGTCATGCTCCCATAGCAATTATGTGGGAATTGTGCTGGAAACATTACCTGAAGGTCATTGGTACCAGTGAGATTACTTTCAGAATTAGTGAGATTTGTTGACAAGCTGTTAAGCTCATTGCATAAAGTATTCATATCACCTATTCATGTAGATTTTGAACCCTGTAAAACTTAAAAGCATGCATGCACATTTTATAGTACCTTTCCACTTGCTTGGAATATCTTCAATAGACTGTTTATCCTCAGGCAGGAGGTGAGACTTAAAAGTCAGTTTTAGGTAGTAAAAACTGAACATTTCATCTTCATTCCATATTGCAAATTGATTATAGCATGGAATTATCAACCGTATTGGAAGATTGTATATAAACCTCTGTTGTGAATCAGAAAGTTTGGTTATTGTAGCAATCAAAGGATCCCCCAAATACTTCATAAACCCATGAATTGTAAGATTATACATTTCTTCCTGTTGTATGTTCTCCTTTAAAGAAAGAGAGTATGTCATTACGATAGGGTGCAAATTGATCAAACCTTAGCTAGGTGTCCAAACAAGTTCTTAAATATTTGAACTACTTCCAGCATGGCAGAGTAGTCAGCAGAGTGAAACTCAGTTTCGAGTTGACTCAACATCTTTTCTACATCTTTCTCCTGGTTTCAAAACAAATATATAACAATGAGTCATGTACCTGCATTTAATTACAATATGAAAACATGTAACCCCGAATAGCATATTGCTAGGAATTTTTATTTCATTACTGACACAGATAAATAAAAATCATGACCTCACTTAAAGATCCAGGCTTTAGGCACGGACGTTTTTTTCAAACTAGATAATATGTTGCATGCGTTTCAAGTTATACATTTATGTAGCAGCATTGGTATGCTCAGTTATTTGGTATGTAGTATGTGTTAGAAATTATGATAGGGTGCAGTGGCTAGCACCTCAAATTAGTGAATATGCAAGCAGATCTTGCATTAGTTTTGTGTGCCAACATCAGAGTGACCGCACAAGTTGAGCCACTTGAAAACAAATCGGTTCAGTGCATTAATGCGGAAAAGTAAACTTAGTTACATACCTGGCTTGATTTGAACAGCTCCTTCAATGCCTCAATAACACCCTCATTTAAACTTATAAGGCTTGTCCTTAGAATGAGAATGCAAATATATAATAAATAAGTAGTGCTAAAAGACTTACAATCCATTAGTTGTGGATAAAACATTTTCCTCGCTGCTGTGGAACTTGAATTGTGAGCGAATGGATATAGGTTCCTCTATCATAGGTTTACCAATGCAATACATCTTAATCACATCTTGTTGAAGTAGAGGAAAATCAAACTCATGCTTAAGATTTGTTGGATAATAGTAGCAACGGCTACGTGCCAATTGTAGAAAGCTTTAATGGCAACAATGGGATAAAAGTGGATATCAATAAAACTTACATACCCTCAAAAAACGACATACATTTCATCATCCACTTTGGCAATGCTATGGTTTTCTGTAGTGAATTCTAATATTGATATTGTGCTTGGTTCTGATGGAAGAAGGCATACAATTGCAGCAATGTTATCAGTATGAGCCTTTTGATGAAGCATTTCAATAAACCCGTTGTGTGCAGCCACTATATCAGCCATGACATTGTATAGCCAATCATTCACTTCACCCACTTCAACTGCATCTAATACAAGATTTATAATTCAGAGATGATGATTATTTATTCAGAAACTGTTTGGGCATACCTGATAAGAAATGAAGAAGCTTAGTCTCATCATCAATTGGTGCAATTTGATTTTCACGACAAATTTGGCCACATGCACCTGCACCAATCATTCCACCAATTATTCTCACATAATCATTGTATTTTGCTGCAGAGGGAAAATTCATTGTATATCACATAATCATTTTGACTTACACTTCAATTTGGTGAATAAATCCAAAATAGTTTTACTTTCTTTTTCTGAAGCCCTACGAGCAGCCTTATGTACTACATCCTTTATTGTTAGTGTCCTTGCTTGCTCTATAGTTACAATGTGGGCTAAATGCACGTGGATCCATTGGTAGAACTGTACAAGGTAAGAAAGCAGACAACCGCCTGCTTTAAGTCTCTCATATTGCTGTATAAACTGCTTTAGAAGAAAACATGTTTCTTTGAATAAAGTGCTATCATTCAATGCATCCTTCACATCCTGCAAGGATTTGACAGTAGGATATTGCTCTCCTAACGACCTGAATGAATGTAGAAAAATAAAGTGCAATTTTGAAAGAAAGGGTAAAAAGTGCAAACATGGCATTTTTGAGTGCATACTTTATGGTTTCAAGGACGGTATTCTGTGCGTGCTGTTCAAGCTGTATGTGATTGAATGATAATACACTGAGCAGTGCATAATTACATCAGACCTTTTCATATCTTGCAACTTCATAGACTTTTTCCTGCCATATTTTCTCAAACCAAAGAAGTTCATCAAATTCCTTGTACTTACCCGAAGCATTTGGGTCACTATTAATCTATATTATAGTGTAGAGTGAAGAACAGTTATGTTGTGCACAGTATTAAGAGCTAATCAGCACCTCGTAAAACCGTTGTAAGCACTTTGAGATCAGAAAGGTTATCTCTGCTGATGATTTGTTGAATTTGTTTCTTAAAAAAAACCACAATCTTCGTGTCTGGGCGATACAGTAATGACGCAACTTAAGCCAATCACTAAAGATAGGTCCATGAATTTTCTCATCCATTCCAGATTGTGAAATTAGACTCATGCAAATAGCACCAAAGTTGAACAACAGTAATATGCAAAGTGATTTGGGCGAAAAAGGAGGTGTTCTGTATCTGCTATCAATTTCAAGGTCACCTTCATCGTTAAGGAGTATTCCGCAGTCGTAATGAAAGGGGTTAGCATCTACTACATATTCAATCTGTATTGTAGTTATGAATGCATCATGACACTTTCATTAAGATCGTATTGTGCAAACATACCATAAAGCTGGGAATGTACGTGCCACGTAATTCATGAAGTGCATAAAGATGGTACCATAGATGGTTGTTTCGTCTAGGACATGCCATAATTACTGCAGTTAAGTTAGCTATGCAGTATAAAAGTTCCACATCTGTGTAGAAAGAATCTAAATCCCAAAAACTAGTACATTTGTACCACTTGCCTTCCACATTGTTCCGGAACCACTCATAGAGTGGGTCTCTTTTACATAATGCTCTTTCAGTTTCGTCTTTATCTTCTTCATACTCACACCCTGCAGTGTCTTTCTCAGGATTACTCACCATGAAATCAGTGTTAATGAAACATTGTATCAGCCTAGCTTCTCCATCCTCAAAGTATTGAGAAAACACTTTTGCACTAAATGCATAGCATAGTTGCAAACAATTTTTCTGCAATATGAGTTAGATTAAAGCAATTAAGGACTTGGAATACCCAGTGCCATGTCACATGCACATAAAGTACAAAGCTTAATTTTAAAGTGCACTCAATGCCAAACGGTACTGACAGTATAATGATTATTGACTATGAATTAGACTGAATATAATAACACTTTTATCGCATTCTGTAATGATGGCATCTTAATCATTCATTAATTATTGCTAGTTTGCAAATAAATTCATAGTTATGATATGGCACAATAATGTTCTCCTGTATTGAACAGAATTATAAATCAAGATGTTACAATTTGCTGTAAAAAATTATGAAAATCAATTTTAACTGAGAAACTGGTAAAGCATTAAATAACTTTAGATCACAATAATATGAACATAAATTCAGTGTTAGTTGTCCTTAGGAAAGGAGCTTTTGGAACTGCCATTTATTCACTTTTGAAATTGCTAAATTTCTGCTTTTTCAATATTTATAATACAATAGTAATGTCAATTCCCAAAGCAAAATTGCTGCATGAAATTGATTTCCATGTGAGGCTTGTTAAAATTTGAAACTATGGATGTATATTAGTCCATAATACTTACATGTTTGTTGTAATACTCATAGAAAGCTACAAGCCAAACAACCTTTCTGAAAAGCCCCTCTTGGCAAGATGAAGCACTGGAATGAAAACAAACAAATTTTTAAATGTCAGCCTTGGCAATTTATCAATATGTACATGTGTTGTATGTTTATAGTACTTGATAGAAAGTCAGTTAATGAAGGGTATGCAATAGTTTATTGTAATCCATCCTTCAAAAATTGAAAGTTTCGTGCAGTGGCCATTTATTGAATTGTGATCTACTTGCATTGGTATACCTGACCTTATGCAATGCACACAATTCATTTATCAATTGTCAACTGACCAATCAGCAGCAGTTTTTAGTAGATCATCAATACGCAGATCTATCATCATATGATGAACACATCGATACAATTCTAACTCTTTGTGTTCAAGAATGAATAATAAGTATTGTTGAGGTTCTGCAGTTGAAATGTTCTATAAGAGACAGTACCCAGAATAATTAAAATACAAGAACAAAAATTATTATGAAACCTTCAATTTATTTTCAGGTCTGCATAGGCATTTTAAAGATCCTCGATACTCTTCATGTTTTTCAGCAGTGAGTAGAGACATAAACTTATCAAATTTCAATTTTCTATAAAGGTATAATAGAAGAACAAAATAATGACCATTGCATGATCCTCCTCCAGTAGCATCTTCATCCAAAACTATGTTTATTTTATCCATGATGGAATAAATAGGACTCATCAAGGATGTATTGTCTGGATCAATAATTAGAGCTAGTTGGTAAATAAGGATTTGAACAACTGCTTGTAGATCAATGAATGACAAAATGTTCTGGTTATTCCTTTCAGATAAGGCCTGAAGGAATAATTGATATTTAGATTCGTTAAATGCCAAAAATACTTGTTATGAATGATTTACCTGCTTAATTTCTTCAATATAACGATGTAGCTGTCCAACATCATGCTTGCAGTCATGGAGGCTCTCCAGTGCGGCCACAAAGTATAAATGGGCCAAAGGCTGATTCATTTTGTTGTTCTGGATTACAATTAATGTGTAAGTATAATAAGATAATATTTTCAGCTAAGGCTTAAAAACTCACCAACATCGATTGTTCAATAATTACATTAGGGCACTGTTGATAGCACAGTGGAACATAATGGCTCAATGTACATGTACCATGATTTGGAACTGAAATAAGAGCTTTTTCCACAAGAGAGCGATACTGTAAATGAAAAGTCATTGTTCATTAGTAGTTGTAAGGCTAATGATATTGAGATGTAGTGATCTCACCTTGGTATTAAACAGAAAATGTGATTCATTCGATTCAATAATGCATTCTTCTCTGAGATTGCATGACTCATTTGTAGTACTGTGAGCTCCATGCTCATTTTGTTTCACCATTAAAATACGTAACAGGTAATATTTGAACATTCCAATGGGCATACTTGATAATGGATACTGGAACTCAGAAGGTGCTATTGATAATTTGATACCAACTAACCAATCATACTGTTGATTTGCCATTTTAAAGAAAAATTCACAGTCAGCTTGATTGTAACAGGATGCTTCATTAAAAAAATGGCTTAATAAACTCTCCATAACCTGTGTTATGTTACATTTGGTGAAGCATTGTGTACTATTATTCAGAACTAAAGCCACCATTTTTTCCAGAATTGAATATTGTTCTGGGGCACTGGTATCAGCGAATTTTGAAATAGAAGAATACATATGTAAGGAATCAGTCAAAATCTTGGATGCCATCAAATAGAAGCCATCATTGTTGTCAGTGTTTGATTGCAAAACAGCAAACATTGTTTGAACTATGTGAAACTTTAGCTTCACAACTTCACATCTAACATCTTTGTAGTATACTAAAGATGTATAAATATGTGGGCTTAGTGAAGGTAGAGCCATGGTATTCTTATAAACTTGCTGCCATTTTTTTAATTTCATAATTGCATCATTACAGGTGATGTCTGCTTGAGAACAGGTTGTTAGATCATCAAACAAAACACCCACTATAAAACTGGTGACAGCAAAGGCAAAGTCTGTTGTAGGTTTGTACTGTGATATTGATTGGAGATGAATAGATGAGGGAGAGATAGTTTGATATAGTAGACCAAGTGGTCGAAGGATTGTAGAAAGTTTGGCAAAAACTGCAGAGGTGTGAAGTTGTATCATGTTTTTTATACAATTGGAATTATTGCTATTAAGGTAGTAGTACCCATAACGTGGTTTTTTTGGAAAAAAAGTTGGTAAGATCCACCTTATTGTTTAAGATATGCCACCTTGATATCATTTGGATAAGTAACGTATTTAACCGAGCGCAATGCCTTAAACTTTGGCATCCGCCATCTTGTAATTCGCGCACGCATGCGCAGTTTGAGTCCGCTATGTATTTTGGTGTCTGAATTATTAAAATACGTCATCAACAATTGGTAGTTCTGTTCAAGTACCGTATATAATTCGGAGAGAATCCACCTTATTGTTTAAGATATGCCACCTTGATAGCACTTCAATAACGCGCAGAAACACTAGCACCGCTTGTTTTACGAGCACCTTGAAATACGAACGGTAAAAACTCTTTTTCCTGCACATTCAGGACAACAGACCTTATGATCAAGTGCTGAGCATATTATTACGATAGGAGCTAAGCACCAAGAAGAGCGTACGTGTAAGAAAATATCTTGTCCTTGTTTTCAAAATAAGTTACTTTTTTCTAAATAGCCGAAAACCAAAAATCTATCTATTAATAACATTTCAATTTCAAGGTACAAATATGGCGTCCAGGGATGCGTAACTTTGTAAAAAATTGCTGTACATTTGTGGAAAAGGGTATTAACGTTATCGATGCACCAAAAGGACAATTAAGTAATGAAGAACGTGTAATCACGATAAAGTAGCTGTTCTGGAATGCCCAGCATGAGTAATCCATGAGTAGCCTAATTAGTTCACCCTGAAACGATGGTTAGTATAAGCTTTGGCACAAACCTACTGCTCCGTTTCGAAACGAATGCACCAAACGAAAGAAGATATTATTTCATATTTATCCTCCAAATTTGGTGATTTTTAAGCACTACAGTTTTCAACAAACCAATTATAAAGTTTTGTTCTTAGAATATTTGTACCATTTTTACTGCTCATCTAATAACTGTCAAAATGATACGGTCCTCTAAGATGCTCTCAGGCTACAAGCTAGTATGATTTTTTTTCAAATTCCAGGAGGGTACCCTATCACCTTAATAAGAGAATTTATTAAATCTTGCTGCAGGCTAATATCAGCTGTATGAACAAGTTGCATTTTAAAGTAACAGAAATCATTAAAGTAGCGGGGCCAAAGGTCTTTTGATTGCCTCATTGCCTTCCATGTGATGCTCAAAGGATCATCAGAACCACTCTGAAATATAATGTTTTGGAAATGCAAACATAATATGCAAAACCCATTCTTTGATATCTGTAAACAAAAGGAATACCCCTTCGAATATAAACTAAACACTTGTTACTTGTGTTTTAACTGGCTTCAGCGTGATTTTTCTTCAAACTCATACTTTGAAAAGGAGCCACATTTATGCAGTATTGTTTATTTTTACTCGTGACTTAATCCTGTGGGGGGTAAATGTAACTAGAATGTTGAAGGTATTAGAAAAAAATTGAACCAAAAAATGCCACTTTGTACGTACCTAAGATTAAGTAAATTTATAAGACAGTCTACAAGTAACATATTGTTGGAATGCAGATAAAAATTGTGAACTTAGGTGGCTGTGGCACGCCATATATAACAGAAAATTTTTGGGTCTGTTAAAAATGTCATATACTTGCTCAGTTTTGTTAAAAGTACATTATTTAATCTACTCTACCTAGTGAATCGAGAGAGAAAATTAGCACATTCTTTGCGAGGTTATATTTCGCATTAGAAATAAACAAACAGTACAGTCAGCAAGCAAGATGCCGAAAAATTCCGCATTTGAAACAGTTTGTATGATCCTACAATGACATATTTATCCTGTTCCCAAATAAGGGGAAATATCTATACAAGGTGTAGCTTGATAAACGAAAAATAACTAGGAAGACTATCATATATCAATGTAGCATGAAGTATTAATAATTCTTCTATTGAGCGAAAAAATATCATTGAAATTGTGACTGCAACTTTATTGTTTGTAAAAGTATTTTGGAACCATTATATGATGGGCTATGTGCAATTATTTACACATTGAGGCAGGGAGGATTTAATTTGGTATGTTACGAATATAAATACTACCTACATACCTGTTCGACTTCCTTGACCATTTCCTCTAAAGTCTCAATAAGTTTTGCTTTACTTTGAGAAACTTCTCCATTAAGAACATTAAACTTCGTATTTACTTTCTTTCTGCCATCATCAATGAATTGCCCCATTTTTTGCATTATCATATGGAAGAAAGGATAAGTAGGGGATCGGTGTGTAGGCTTTTGCGCAATAACAAGGCTAGAGCTTAATGTTTTGAGAGTTTCAAATAAGGGGATGGGATAAACAGATAATAGTGATAGAAATAGTTCCTCCACAGACTGCGGGCAGTCTTTCTCAAGTAAAATATCAAAATTGTAATGATGATTCACTTGGGTAACCATGTATACCATGAAGTCAAAGAACAGAGCCTTAAATCTTGCTTGAATGGGATCACTAATGTTCAATGAAGACTGCTGACTTTGTGAAAATATGGCAGCTTGTTCTACATATAAAGCCATAATGCCAGATGTCCAATAAGATCTAAATCTTTTACATAGTACATATCCCACCTTCTTTGCTATCAATACCTTTTTTATGAGTGTATTTCTTTGAGACAATGACATTTTTGTATTAAACACTGATGTACTGCATTCTGAATTTCCAAATGTCACTTGTGATGAAATTACTGGAACACACTCATGCAAAAGGTTTTGTAATGTAACAATAAGTGAATCATTTTGGTCATCTTTAATTTGCACTTCAGAAATACAGCAAGATTTAAACCAATTCTCCACATCCAAAACTGCACTTCCACAATTATGGGAAATTGTATCCAAATAATAGTGATCCCATCCCCTCAAAAACAGTGTTGGGTAGTGTTGGTTTGAGGGCGAAAAATGCAGAAGAATAACATACAGCTTTTGTGATTGGATTTGATTTTCAGCTTCTTCAATCATTATTCGCACTAGATTAATAGATCTTTTAGATATATTCTCCATATTGACTACAAGTAAAAGTATTTCTGCATCATTCTGGCCAAAAGCCCTTAATAATTCTGTTAGATTGGCTTGCGAAATTGTGTTTGTTATCTTTGATATCATAACACGTTCAGGAGCATCAAAAATGAGTTCCTTAATGTTTAATATCTCAATTGTATCAAGGTTAAGTACTAAACCTGATTCGTTCTCCCTCGATGGATATGATACAGGAATCTTGTGAAGCAGAGGTGATGATCTAGTGTAGCAAAGTATCTTTGTTGGACATTGGCTGGAGTACCTGGATAGAATAAAGTGAGATTTTGTAAACAGTCACTAGCCATAAATTTGGCATGACAATTTTTAGTATGGCTCATCTGCATACTATTAGGCCAAATCCCTACGTTACTTAGTTACACTACTATTGATTCACTACACATTCTTGTTATTCAGCCCTTTCTTTAGGAAATGAATTTTTTGGACTAAAAATGCCTGTGCATTATTACACTGTTTGCGTGCTATCACAGCCCTTATCTCAATGCTTAATTCATTATAAAATACCACCAGACTCACATTTGTTTATTTACTCCATGTCTACTGGCATTGTGGCTTGTGGTAATTAATTTCTTTAGAGAAAAATGACACTGATGTTGAAGATAGTTCTCTATGTATGTTGAAGCAATTTTCATTCTGTGTATTGTCAGAGCTTCAGGAGTCATTATCTGCATCAGTTTCTTGCATAAATATCTGATGAGCCACTGTATAAGAGTTGCCAATACCATACAAGCTTGAGGAGACAATCCTAGTTTATGATTGCGGTATTCAGTATTGGGAGCAGGAGCATCATGAAGCATAGTGAAAGCCTCCAGAGCTGCATTGGTCACATTCACCTCAGTATGAAGTAAATCTTCAAATTCAGAGTCCGCAGACAAAAATTGATGGATATGCTTGCAATCTAGCTCAAGTTCCTCAAATGAGGACTAAAGTAAAATGAAAAAAAGTTATTACATGATGGTGCTAATCCTTACTGCAGTTGGTCTGATTGATTATTTGTCTGCAGGAAATCTAATTTTCAACTATCAAGCGCAATCAATGAAAACATATGTATCATCTAGCGAATGTTCTATTTAATCAGGTTACAGTAGTAACCATAGGAGTAAATAGTGCACAATTGTAATTGACCAACTGCACAAGATGCTATGTGTATGCATGTAACATAGCAATTGTATTAAAGTGACTTACACTCATAATGTGGAATCCTGTGGATTGTTGCAGCCAAAATTGAACTGCTTGTATTATTCTTGTAAGTATACTTGATGAGCTTGTGAATGATGGCATTGTAATATCTTTATTGAAGGTGTAATTGCTCATGGGCAATACTGATAAAAATAATGAATTGATGGTGTCCTCTTGTAGCCCATAAAAACTATCATTTTTTTTCAACATATCAACAAATTCTTCCACCTGAGAAAGGAGTGAAGGATAAAATATTTTCATTTATGGTGCAATTCAGGACACCATGCAGTGATAAGTTTCATTGTTGCACTGGTAGGTTTTTTAACCTCCTGTATGGCAAGTTTTAGTGCTGTGAAATACACTAGTATTAGCATATATTAGTGCAATAAGAGCTTGACAAAGCTAGGAATAAAGCTTAGTGTGCTGTTGTAAAAAGCCAATTGTAGAACTTATAAGTTCACATTTACTGCTTAATGGTTGAGCAGTGCTCATATAAAATTAATTCTGAGAATTGTTTATGGCATAATTGTATTCATAGGATAAATGGAATGACCAAATACACAGGGAACATTAAAACAATCTTCGTCACCGAATGACTAACGTATGCTATAACTTATTGTAAAGGGGAATGGGATGTCGTGCTGCGCCAGAACAGCTTAAGGAGTCTTTTTCAGTTCTGCTATCTATCACATCCTAGGGGGGGATAGCTTGATCTAGGTTGCATCTTAGGGGCAGATAAATGACAGCTGATACTCTTGTGAAGAACTGGATAATCTGCAAATGAGGGCTTTTCACCTGATACCTCACAACTTAATTCCACTATTTTAGCTGTGAGAGCTAAAAGTGGTCAGCAGCTATGGCAGCTGAAGTTTGGAAGCATATGGTTAATGATCCTAAGTGTTCAGAACTTGGCTGGGTTTCTGTACTTACCACCAGTTGAGACTTATGGTTGCTGGTGTGCAGAAGCCCTATTTTTGCCACATAGCAATTCAGTTGCAGTGTAACAAATCTAAGGCCATCACTAGCATCTACAAAAGTTGCTTCTAAAATAGTGGGATTAAATTGTGAGTTATCAGTTAGGTGAAAAGCACTTGGTTTTCAGATTATCAAGTTCTCCACGAGAGTATCAGCTATCGTTTTGAACGAAATTTGAAAGCTGAGGTGCAATTGCCTACTTGCATTGATATGAAATGACCCAATGCAAGCATTCGATACATATACAGAAATAAGCACACACATACACCACTTGAAAAACATGCACTAAACAAATTAACTGCTACCCTCAGACCACCTATAGGCTCATTGTGAAAGCATCATTTACTCTGATCAGTGTTAGAAATTTCATTCAAACTTTTACGTGCATGTTGGTCTTTATATTGACATTTATCCAATTATTTATGTTAATAACCTGAATGGTTTGTGCGATATGCAACAATGAATAATTTATTAGTTTGGTTATAATCTCAACTTTGTTACGCTATAACTTGATCCACATTATGAGCTTAGTTGCCTGTTTGGCATCAAATCGGAGGCCATGATTCCTAGAATCCGTCTATGATATGCATTTTTGTGGGAAAGGAAATAGTTAAGCGTAAAATGGGCTTATATACCATTTTGCATTGTTACTATCAGGAAGGTTGACAATCTTTTTTTATCACATGAATTTAAACTTCACCTTCTTACAAAACAAAAAAGTTGATTATCAATAACCCCTGAGAACCGCAAAATGTTTTGTACTCTGCAGCCATTGTGGGTTGATATAAATGAGGTGTTGCTACATGTATGTGGATTATGTAATAGTTTAGCCACAGTCATCAAAACATTCATTGTAATCCAAACAACACATCAAACTCTAGTAAAAACTATTTTCTTGCTTCAAGTGCAAGAGTAGCTGCTTTGACTTCTTTGGCATTAGGTGGTAAGAGCATCTGGTAGCTGTAGTGGGACTAACAAGAGTTAGATTATCAGACGAATCTATCTCCAGTATATCCAAGTGCCATTGGTACACGTATGAATTGGTAGGCAGCAAGTTTGTATGTAGAAATGAAATCTGTAAACTTTGTTCCCCCATTTTCATCTTAGTGACACATCCAAGCCTACAATCCTCACATAGGCTGCAGTTACATATCCTTTGATTGTTGACAGTGGAAGAGTATCAACATTAAGTGGTGTAGACACTTTTTCAATTCTCTTGGTTGGACTATAGGAGAACTGTCTGACTTACACTGTACTGGTGTTACGGGTATGACACAGTGCATTGATCATGTTCCTGGAACAGTCCTACAGTGTGAGTACCACTCTGCTAACAGCTTTACCTCATCATCATGCTCGCTAGTCTTTGCGAAGGCAAAGTGTATTCCTTTTATCTCTGATGACATGAACTGGTACAACTGCATAAGTGTCAAGTTTTGATTATCTATAGGGCGCTGAAGGCTGGCCTGGGTTGCCGTTCTCTTCACTGTTCCTCCTATGCCATCTGCAGCTGACTTATTGTGAGATATGGGAAAGAAAAGCCACTCTGCTGCAACTCCAAAGTCATCTTAATATTAGAAAAGCTACAGCAGTTCTTGTACTGTCCTGCGCAACTGTCTGACACATAAATAACCTTCTTTGGTTTCATTCCAAAATGGTCTGTCATGAATACAATCAACTTTCTTTGGAACAGGTGAACTGCTGTGAAGTCATAGTCTTTACTTTCCAAGATGACAGTGAAAGAGATGCTGTTGAGCTTGTTGCCATCTACCTCTCTATAGTAGCAGAGGAATGGGTGTACAGTGGCTTGCAGGTTATTCCAGTGGAAACTCTGTACCTCATCTTGGATGACAAAACTATAGTTCTCTCGCTAAAATCAGCAACCACAAGAAACTCTCCAGACCACAGAGTTTCTTTTTTCTCACTGATGAATTTTGCTTATTGTTTGGCTATGAAGTCATGCAATTGCAGCTTCAATAAGTACTCCATAAACCAGTCTAGAAGGTCTACAACTGGAACAACATGGGTTTCAAGATTTGCACGGTCTGTGTTTGTCCCCTGGCTGTATTGCACACTTTTGACTCCATTTTCCTCCATCATGGCTTCCAGCTCGTCCTTAATTCAATGGCTCTGTTCCCCAACATTCTTCACAAATACCATCAGCAGTCAGAGGATCGCACTCAGTATAAGCCAAAAAATCACTTTAACACCTGAATTCACCCTTGGTGAGTGCCTCCAGCCTCGCACCAGCAATCATTACATTATGATGTGATACACAGGTATATAGAATGAGTACCAGTCATACCAGCCACAACACACACCTTTAGTCACAATTGTGTGAACTTCGAGAACTCCACCTTAACATTGGAGTGGTGGTAGGCTTCTTTAAGATTGCACAATACAAGCCGCTCTGCAGGTGCAATTTCTGTCCATCATCATTCCTGGAGGACACGAAATCCCACTTCCTGGCATGATCCTGCTGATATCATCATGGTGATAGAAGCTCTTTACTAGCTCTAAATTTTCTACAAGCTTCTTTGCACTGCTAGCCAAGTACTTCGTAATTCCAAACTAACTCATCATTCTGGCTTGAGGCAACTCTTTGGCATTTGTCACTTTTACTAAAAGGAGAGATCCCTACTATATTGAGCACTTCGTTTACGTCGCATCAGCAAACAGCATATTATCACCATAGGCATCGCTATCCTCCATATCAACAGGCGTAGGTTAACTACTAGTACTTTGAATGGCTTCATCAGCAAGAACAGAAGGACCTGGTTGGGTGCTAGAGCATGCTTGCTCCTGCTCTTGTTCACTTGTAGGTGTTTCCAATGGTAGCTTCTGTATGGCATTCAAGCAATTACAGCATGCTCTGTCCAATTCCCATCGAAAGAGATGGGTTGGCTGCGATCAAATCAATGGGAACCAAACGCAATGTAGCATAAATATGTCGCTTGGATGGCTAAGAGGATCGCAATAGTACACCTATCAGTTGACAGAGTATTTCAAACGTTAATGCAACACTATTGAAGTGGATTTCAGACTACAGTGAGTGGCGATATTTACAAAAATAGAACAGAGATTCTTTGTGTTGTGTTACAAAAGAACAAACTGCCTTTTTAAAAATAGTCGCATAGGATGGCAGAGATCAAGAGAAAGTTCTTACCGTATCATAGAGTGCCACTATAGAAGTATGCTCTCACTTGACGTGCTTCCAATCCAATCTACAATGTGAACCCATGCGCGAATTGATAAAAGCAAGGGTCATATACCATTGATCTTACCTTTTTGATGGTAGTTCTGAGGCCCTGTAGCAATGCGTCGTCTTTGGAGCAAGCTTTGCTACTGGACGTCCGGGTCTCGTATTGAATTCGCTTAGCAAATCGGACAGTTTTAAAATACATTTACATAGTTGGCAGAGCCACCAGCAACTGCCTAGATAGACTTTTAGTCAGTAAAGTAAATAAATAAATAATTTTCTGGACTCACGAGTGAGAGGTGGCTGTCGTACGCTCATAGGTCTTCTACTTTTCAGGTTCAGCCTCATAGATGTCACGCTCATAGGCCTTCTTCTTTTCTGGGTCAGCCTTGTAGCTATTGCGTTCATAGACCATCTTTTCTGGATCAACCTTGTAGCTGTCGTGCTCATAGACTTTGATTAGCCTAACTTGTAGCTGACGCACTCAGAGTCCTTTTCTGGATCAGCCTTGTAGCTGCATCAAGAGTGCTGCTGAGTCCATTGCTTGGTTTTGGACTTCATAGGCCAAAAGTACGTATAGCCATCTCGCCTTGTTAAACTGGTAACTGTATTCGAAATGCGTAGGTGTGACTTACCGTATGTTGGTGAAGAGCATGTTAGATATATGGTCCTAGTACGAGATTTTTTGTTTATCCAGCCCTATATACCTTATTAGGACTACTCCCTTTTTTTTTTCCACCCGATGTGTCATACATGTTTCTGACCCCTAAAGATAAAATCCGGATATATGCTGAAGCGATTGTGATGCTGTTGGCGCTCATGGACAACGTTTCTAGCTCGAGCTCTTCGTGGCAGAAGGAAGGAGAAGATAAAGGAGGAAGAGGAAGAGGAAGAGGAAGAGGAAGAGGAAGAGGAAGAAGAGGAAGGAGAAGGAGAAGGAGAAGGAGGAGGAGGAGGAGGAGGAGGAAGGAGGAGGAGGAGGAGGAAGAGGAAGAGGAAGAGGAAGAGGAAGAAGAAGAGGAAGGATAAGGAGGAGGAGGAGGAGGAGGAAGGAGGAGGAGGAGGAAGAAGAGGAAGAGGAAGAAGACGAAGGAGGAGGAGGAGGAGTAGGAGGAGGAGGAGTAGGAGGAGGAGAGGAGGAAGAGGAAGAGGAGGAGGAAGAGGAGGAAGAGGAAGAGGAAGAGGAAGAGAAAGAGGAGGAGGAAGAGGAAGAGGAAGAGGAAGAGGAAGAGGAAGAGGAAGAAGAAGAAGAAGAAAAGAAGAAGAAGAAAATGGCAGCGAATAACAGTTGGACCCGGTACGAGACGTGGGCACGAGTATTTCTGCTTCCACAGGTTCCGATAACTGTGACTAAACTATTACGTAACCCACTTAGCAACACCTCATACATCAACCCAAAATGGCTGCAAAGTACAAAACATTTTGAGTTTCTCAGGTGTTATTGATAATCAACTTTGTTTTGTAAAAGAGTGAAGTTTAAGTTTCCACTTCATCTGATAAAATTTTTAAAAATGATTATAAATCTTCTTGACTCAGTAACTAATGCAAATTGGTATGAGCCCATTTTTTGCTAACCTTCTCCTTTCCCAAAAAATGCATATCATAGGTGGATTCTAGGTATCATAGCCTCTGACTTGATACCAAACATGTAAATATGCTCATAGTGTGGATCAAGTCATAGCATAGCAAAGTTGAGATTATAAGCAAACGAATCAATTATTCATCTTTTCATACCGCGTAAACTGTTAAGGTTAGTAACATAAATAATGGATAAAGGTCAACATATATGAAGACCAATGTGTATGTAAAGTCTGAAGGAAATTTGAAAGGTGAGGTGCAATTGCCTACCTGCATTGATATGAAATGACCCTATCTTCTCTAACATACAAATTGACATACCTTTCCTTTAACTGTTCTCATCATTATACACATGCAAGCTGGCATTTCTTGCAGCACAGCATCCAAAATAGAATGATGAGTAAGGCGAAATTTTTCAAATCGGTTCAAAAATGGAGGAGGCATACTGAGCACTTCTGATTGCTTCACAACTACAATGCACTGAAAATTTGGGTGCACTCTGCAGGGCTTTGAATGAGCTCCAATTGCAATATTAGTGTAATAGCGTGTTCCATGTGTAGAATCAATGATCTTTCTGAAGTGCTGATTAAACAAGTCATAGAAACTTTCATGAATATCATCAGTTTGGGCCATTACAACGGTGTGGCCTTCTCTCACAGAGTGAATAATTGCTGCAATAGTGTTAATCTAAAATGATAGATATTTGGCACATTAGTTTCTATGCCATCATCGAAGAACATACAGTGGTTAATATGATAATAAGCTAATATACATTTTCCAACCATGTTCATTGATATCTCAACAACATAATGACTATTGAAAATGACTGCTAAATGATGTATTATAATTAACAGTATAGCATAATAGATAGTTAACTAATTCTACTGTTTGGAAAAAGTATTAATTAGCATATGGCCACTTGTATACAGGGTTTGGAACCAAAATACGGGGTGAAATGAAATTCACTTCATAACGTATTATGCAAATCGGTTGGTTGAATCAATGTTAAACCTGGGAAAAAGCTGCAGCATTACAATGCTTCACAAAAAAATTTAATCCCTCGATAAGATTAGCATCTCCATTTTCTCTTTAAATAGTAGCACTCAAAGATCTTTGACAGCAACTACTGGGCAAGCTGATCTTTTCTAAAGAAAATGGAAGGTAGTAGTAAAACCAGCAGTGAATGTGCTATAAGAAAAATTAATGTAGATTTCTCACTAAACGAATAGTGGGCGACACTTATTTGTTCAGCTGGATTCATACTTTCGTGAATCACACTTTCATGGACCGGTTAATTAAAGAACCAGTAACCACCCCTGAACAATGAAAATCGATCCTTGATGTTACAACTTCGAATGAATGTCATGTGTCACACGTTCATGAAATTCATTAACATGTGTGAACCTTGCAACCTCCTCTTTATCCATAAATGGGACGTTCATGACAAATTATTTTGTGACCCTATTATTATATAACTCCATTGCATTTGAATCAATAGAACGTTCAAACAGTTAAGACTATTGAAGTCCTATTATCCGGCAGGAGTAATCAAATCCTTTCAAATTCGGTTTTATGGTAGAGGGCTTGTGCTTTCTGTTCCATAATTTTTACTTATTCCGTTACGGAAATACAGCTGTAATAGGCTGGGCAAATAATAATGATGTAATGTATTGCGCATGCGTGTTGGGTGTGTGTCCCTTTTCGTCTGTGAAATATTTTGGAGACTCGTGTGTCGTCAACGGTTGTAGTTTGGGGGTTTACATTGGCGTAGTCGGCAGGATATGGCATCGCAAGACACTCCGAATACCGGGAACGTAAAGAAGCGTGGTCCGGTCGCGCAGCCGTCCGAGTACTCCGGTGCTGGGGACTGGCACAAATGGCTCCGAAAGTTTAAAGGGCTCGCGGTTATGTATGATTGGGACGAAGCGGAACAACAAATTTGGCTGGACTGTAAACTGACGGGACAAGCAGCTCTGACGCTAGAAACGCTGGATCCAGACACTCGAAAAATCTTCGAGACAACTGTCGAAGCCCAAACTCGTAGGTTTGAACCAGAGGCGAAGAGGCTAGTATACCAGGAGAAGCTGTGGGCCTACCAAAGGAAAAAAGGAGAGGACTGGGCCTCCGTGGCAGAGAACTTGAAGGAGCTCGCTACACGAGCAAACCCAGAATCAGAGGATCTGGCCAGTGGGTTTGCCATGTCCCGATTTCTCGTGCTACTTGAAGATGACAGTGATCTCGCAATAGGAGTTCGTAGGAGTGGGCCTAAAACACTTGATGAAGCGGTACAAGAGGCAATCAGGCTAGAATGCATCAACCAGGCTGTGCACAGACGAACCGTCCACGTGAGTGCTCCTGTTAATGTTGATAGGGGGCTACCTTCACAGGGAACAGACCTAGCCAAGAGCATTCAGACGCTAGCTGAAGGGATAGCGGGTCTTAAAGCCTCCCAAGAGCTTAGTTTTGCAAGTATGAAGAGCTCACTGAGTGAACATGAAAATCGCCTGCGGCAACTAGAATCAGCACGCAGTGGTCGAGCCACAAAAAGAGAAGGTTGCTTTAAGTGCGGGCGGCATGGCCACATTGCTAGGAACTGTAGGACTAATAAATTTAATGAGGTCATGTCAAAAGATGAGCGTTCTGATTACCCTTACAGAGTCATAGGGGGGGCTAGACAGGTATGTGAGGTACCCGGTAATGGAAGGAGTCGAGTGCTGACAATTCCCAGTAAAGGTCCTGGAAATTGTTTTATCCAAGGCTATCTGGCAAATGTACCCGTCAGTTTTTTAGTAGATACAGGAGCGGACGTGTCTGTTGTGCGGAGAGATGTGTGGGAGGAATCGGAAGGTGGAGAGCTGGATGCATGGGGAGGAACGGAAAAGCTTATTGATGCATCTGGGCATCCCATGAGAGTTGTAGGAATGAAGGTGGCATCAATTAGACTTGGGAATGGAGAGTTCACACATCCAGTGATTGTTGTGGAAGGATTACCTATGGAGGCGCTCTTGGGAATGGATTTCATTGTACTGAATGGTTGTGTGTTGGACCCTGCTGAGGGGAAAATTGTGGTCAGGAGTAAACCAGGCATGACTCTGCCACTGGAAGGAAAGGCTCCAAAGCGTGATCAGGTAAAGAAGTACACCACAGCCTGTATCACATTAAGGAATACCATCAAAATACCACCCTTGCATGAAGTGGATGTTTGTGGACTAGTTGGGAGAGATTTGGAGCAAGGGCCTTGGCTGATAGACTCGACAAGTATGTCCAAGAAGGCGGCGATCCAGGTTGCAAATGCTCTAGTCATACCAAAGAATGGAACAGTACCGGTGCGTCTGATGAATTCCAGTTGTGAGGCGATAACGGTGTACTGTGGAGACTCTTTAGCTAGGATGGAGCTACTGAAGAGCAGTGAAGGGGTGACTGTTGGATCCTTGACCATGGAAGAATGTGGCGAGCCTTTCTGTACAAAACCTACAAAGTCAAGGATTACTCCAGAGAAGGAGGAAAAACTCTGGGAGATAGCCCAAAGGATTGCTGCAGGATTCAGTCCAGAAGAGAGAAAGCGGGTGTTTGATGTGCTGGTTAAGTACGAGGCAGTGTTTCCTCAGAAGAAGGAAATAGGAAAGACAAAGGTACTGCAACATCATATTCACACAGGAGAGGCACAACCAGTTCAACAGAGACCTTGAAGAACACCATTCCATCAGCGAGAGGAGAGCAGGAAAGTGTTACAGGATATGCTAGACAAGAACATAATTCAGCCATCTTCCAGTCCTTGGGCATCTCCTGTAGTCCTGGTGAAAAAGAAGGATGGGTCGCTACGATTCTGTGTGGATTTTCGGAAACTTAATTCACTAACACGTAAAGATGCATATGCGCTGCCAAGGATTGATGATACGCTCAACTCATTGGCAGGTTCAAAGTGGTTCACTACTCTGGATCTTGCAAGTGGCTACTGGCAAGTTGAGATATGCCCTGAGGATAAGGAGAAGACCGCATTTTGCACCCAGGATGGTCATTTTGAGTTTAACGTTATGCCTTTCGGATTATGCAACGCTCCGGCCACATTCCAAAGGCTCATGGATGTCGTACTAGCGGGAGTACAATGGTCATCTTGCCTAGTATACCTCGACGATATTATTATCATGGGGCGATCGTTTGATGAGCACCTGGATAATTTGAGCATGGTCCTTTCCAGACTTCAGGCAGCAGGGCTGACACTAAACCCAGACAAATGCAGGTTTTTCCAGAAGAAAGTACTCTATCTGGGACACATAGTGTCAGAGCAAGGAGTGACTCCGGACCCGGAGAAATCAAAAGTGGTTACTGAATGGCCCACACCCACTTGCCTGGTAGAGTTGCAAGGATTCCTGGGTCTGGCAAACTACTACAGACACTTCATCCATGGATATGCGGAAGTTGCCAAACCCTTGCACGAATTATCCAGAAAAGGAAGCGACTTCAAGTGGACGAGTGATTGCATGAGTGCTTTCAGTGCTCTAAAGACAAAACTCACTTCATCTCCTATCCTAGCATACCCCGACAGCTCCAAACCCTTCATCTTAGATACAGATGCAAGCAACCACAGCCTGGGAGCAGTTCTATCCCAGATTCAGGATGGTAAAGAAAGGGTTGTCTGTTTTGACAGTAGGCTGCTCAGTAAGGAGGAGCGAAACTACTGTGTAACTAGGAGAGAGTTATTAGCAGTTGTGGTCTTTACTAATAAATTTCGTCACTACTTGTTGGGAAGACCTTTTCGCCTCAGAACAGATCATGGCTCACTTCTGTGGTTACATAATTTCAAAGAGCCAGAAGGCCAACTCGCGAGGTGGATTGAGAAGTTACAAGAGTTCACCTATGAGATTGTACACCGAGAGGGTCGCAGTCATAACAATGCAGATGCTATGTCCCGTATTTCTTGTAATAACTGCAAGTGCCCAGTACATGATGGTACAGCGCACACCTCAGGTGAGAGTGCAGTGGTGCCTATTATATTACCAGAGGCAGTGTCAGATATGGATGTCTCCAGCTTGCAGTTACAAGACAAGGATATTGGACCAGTTTTAAAGCGACACAAGGAGGGGGCCAAGCAGCCAGAAGTTGGCCAGACAAAAGGGTTCAGTTCTGCTACACGGGCCCTGTTTCAACAATGGATGCAACTACGGCTGGAGGAAGGGGTCCTGTATCGGCAGTTCGAAAATCAAGATGGAACTTCTAACAGATTGCAACTCATCGTTCCAAAGAGCCTCAGAGAGGAAGTGTTAAGGCAGTTGCATGAAGGCCCATGTGGAGGGCACTTTGGGGAGGATAAGACATTGCATAGGTTACGAGAAAGATTCTACTGGCCTGGTCATCAGAAAGATGTAATCAATTGGTGTCGCACATGCAGGGATTGTGCTGCTAGAAAAGGTCCAGCACCCAAGAGGAGAGCCCCATTGACCTCTATTAAGGTCGGATCCCCGCTGCAGATTGTGGCAATGGATTTTCTTGGTCCACTCGTGGAGTCTGAAGATGGCAACCGGTACATTCTGGTGGTTGGAGATCACTTCACGAAGTATATGTCAGCCTATGCTGTTCCGAATCAGGAAGCTAAAACGGTAGCGAGAATTCTTGTAGAAGAATACTTCTGCCAAAATGGATTCCCGGAACAACTACATTCAGACCAGGGACCACAGTTTGAGTCCGATGTAATTGCAGAGTTGTGCAAAACCATGAGTATTCAGAAAACCAGAACTACACCATATCATCCTTCTTGCAACGGAGAGATAGAGAGATTTAATAAGACACTGTGTGACATCCTGGCTACTGCGTTGGAAGGCTGCCACTTCACCTGGGATAGGCATGTAAAGATGGCCTGTTTTGCGTACAATACAAGTGTGCATGCTTCAACGGGTTATACGCCGTTTTACCTTATGCACGGTTACGAGGCCCGACTTCCAGTGGATCTCTTGTGTGGAACACCACAGCAGGAAAACGTGTCACACAGTGAATATGTCGCCAAAGTACAGAAGAGAATGGGTCAAACGTTTGACAAAGTTCGGGAAAAGACAGGACAAAGTCAGTTACGGCAGAAAGCATTCTATGATAGAAGGACTCATGGGGAAAGGTTCAACACAGGTGATTTAGTGTGGCTGTGGAACCCTGCAGTTCCAAGAAAAAAAGGATTCAACTGTAAAAAGTTGCACAGATCTTGGCAAGGACCTTTTGAGGTTATTAAGCAACTTTCAGATGTTACATACAGGATCCAGCACACAGCAAAGAGAAGGCAACGTCAAGTTGTGCACTTTGACCGCCTCAAACCTTGTAACCCAGATGTCCGCCTTCACAAGGTTAGTCAACCAGCTACAACACCACAGGAGTTATGTGTCAGTGTACAAATTCCAAATACAAACCCTGCTAATCCTGACGCAGAGGAAGATACGGATGACGAGATGCCGCTCCCACATGTCAGAGAGATTGAAGAAAAATCAGAGGGGGGAGATGTGGAGATGGAAAATGCGGGTCAGTTGCCAGGCCAAGTTGAGGAGACTGATAACATTCAAGAAGTTCTAGAGAATGAGGGTTCTCCTGCACCAAATGATCTGGAAGAAGATGCAGCTTCCCCTCTAGAACAGAGACGGTATCCAGTTAGAGAGCGAAAAGAACCAGACTGGTTCGGGAATTTCGTTACTCACTAAGTCGATACGAGGACGTATCTTTCATGAGGGAGGGCTATGTAATAGGCTGGGCAAATAATAATGATGTAATGTATTGTGCATGTGTGTTGGGTGTGTGTCCCTTTTCGTCTGTGAAATATTTTGGAGACTCGTGTGTCGTCAACGGTTGTAGTTCGGGGGTTTACACAGCTATGCAAAGTGCATGCACAATTTCCTGCTTGATTCGCACCAATAAAAAGGCACCCACCTCCCATACATTACTGTAATTAAAAATTAGAATCTTATATTTAATTGCAAGCATGTCTAAGCACAATTTTAGGCTTCAGCCTGGGAAAGAGTCTAAATGGATATTTGGAGGTTTTCAAGGTTGCCTGTTTCAGGGTTTAGATTGTTTCCCTTTATATGGGGTAAGAACTAAAGGTTAAAATAAATTTAACTCACATACATACACACTAATGTGCCATATTAATTATTAATAACTACTAGATTACTGTAGGGCTGATTATTTGAAATGGTAGAAGTTTTGGAATGATGGGTTTGGTAGCATGTTTTGGAGCACACCATTGTTTGGAACACGACACGATTTGGAGATACTAATGTAGTGTACGCACATCCTTACAAATGTTAAATCTGAGCAGGGACTCTGTTACAGAAATAGTATTTCTAAATTTGTACTGTTTCAAAATAGTTAGCTCTAGTACCATACAAATATGACGAAAATCAAATAGTAATGGCTGTTTTTCTCCAAATCATTCACGCATCTATCCGTTTTGTATCATTCTTTTGTGGGCCATGTTACATTATGTTATGTAATGACAATTTAATTCAGTGGTGAAATGTTGGAGATGATATTTGACATTGCTGGAATCACAAATGGCATATAAGAATCACGAGGGTGAAACTGTGGCGATTACAAGTCACTTAAAAGGTGGAAATTGCTTGAGTGGGACAACATGCAGAAATAGCAGCGAAGATTTTGATGGTGCATTTTGACGACTTACATCAGTGGTACAGAAAAGGCCAATTGCATGATTCCATCAACCTCTGTGACATTACATCTGAATGAAATTGGCATTGCATCTAATAAGTTGTTAATGCATGCCTAACTGGCAAAAAACGGCTGCCATTTCCCTCTGCTACACTTCCTTTATGCCGCAAGATGTTGTAATGCCTGACTTGAGCATGTTCATTGTAGCACAAGCACATTATTGAACAAACTATATCAAAAGCGCATGCAGTAGAAAATGGCGATACTAACTTTGAGGAACAAACATAAATCTTCAAGCAATTATAACACCATGTATTTAGTGTAAGAACTGACTTGGCCAAATTACATGTATTAGTGAGTTAATTTCAAACTGTGCAAAGTTTGTGCAATATTCTCACCATCAATAGCTCCTATTACTCACCTTCTGAAGATCACTATCTCCGGGCAGATCACTGCTTACAAATACATGCGTATGTTTTCTCGTTAGGCATTTTGATGTAAACAAAAGTCGAACTAGGGAGTCATCTTCAGATGGATCAATCAGTAGCTTATACCGAACTTCACTTTCTGTACTTTTACTGAGGTTTGTGCTAATATCATTGCATTGTTCACTACTTGCTTTGTCATTTAGGCTTTCACGAAGGATATCCAAAATATGCCGTTTGTTGGCAGCCTCATATGAAGTATCCATCTGCATTAAACATTAAAGATAAACAAACAAATTGTAAGGCAAAAATTTAAGCACTATAGCATCCTACCTTAGCAAGGAATGCATCACAAATTTTACCAAAGTTTTCAAATCCATTAAAATTTCGTTCTAAGCTTTTCATTACCGTTTTGGACATCTCTTCATGAGGATTAAGGAATCGCCTTAAATAATTAATGAAGTGGATGAAATCTCTGAGTCCAAAATACCTAAATTTACCCTCTCTTGTGACTGAGAGGTATGCAGAGCAGAACTGAGCCACCTTTTCATTCTCTGCTGTATTGTTTGAACTAAGACATCCTCTAGCTAGGATTGTAAGATCATCCTCAACACTCTCTGGTCGAAATAGGCTTATAGCTCTGTTCATTTTTGCAGCATCTAAGACATGGTTTGTAATACCTACAAATGAGACTTCTGATTTGTCCAGATAGTAATGGAGCACCTTTAAAGATTCATGACTTTCCTCTGGGAGTCCTGCTTCATCCATAAATACAACACAACAGCTTGGAATTGATAGTTTATTATGAGCCAGCTGCCTATTTATTGCTTTCATAAATACAGCCTCCACTTCTGTTGAAGTAGTACGTTTGGAACACTGATAATGGTGGGGATCAAGGGAAAGGAAAACATTAGACTTTCTAAACAACTCTCTTTTAGATTCTTGCCCTTTCAAATTAGAAGTAACAATATTAAATGACAAAGTCTTAGAGGATCCAGGAGGACCAACAATTACCAGAGGAATACGTGTTACAGTGCATACAATAGTAGCAAAAATATTTTCTTTAAGTGCCTGCGTTTTTGCAATGCCATCTGGTAGATCAATATTATCAGTATAATAGGTGAGTTCATTCTGAAATGCATTCAGAAAGGTTACTTCTTTCCTTCTTTTTTTGGTATCCATACATATGCTATATGCTTCCCTAAATTTCTTGTTCAGTCTCATATAGTACACGAGACCAATTGCAACCATCATTGCATAGCGATGAGGATCAGGTCCCACATTACGCTTAGTGTCATTGAAGGATGTTATTAACCATTGATAGAGCCTCAATACTCGTTCAATATCTCTCTGACTTACACAAGTATTGGAGCGAATTCTGGCATCCGTATCACCATATTTTATTTTTAGTTGTTCATATGCATATTCTCGCATCAGGTTTTGACTCAAAACAATTAGAGTTGACAAATTGACTATTTGTGTGTCGGTCACACTGTATCCAAGCATTTTCATTTTTGCATCAATGTACTGTTGCTCTTGTTCTGTACTCAGTGATCCATAGTCCCACATTATAAGTTGAAGGCTCGGAGGCAAGGGGCGAACATAGTATGAACCCCTAATCCAATTGCCATCATCATGTGTTGCAAGACTGCTACCTCGATATGGATTACATGCAGCAACAATGAACAGATTGTCTGGAACTGGCTGCAAAATATGGTTTAAACATTATCAGCAGTATTATCATAAATGAACTTTACCTCGCCATTAATGGTTCGATCAATGATCAATTCTTTTAATAAACCAAGGCATGAAGCAGTGTTAATCTCATCAAGAAACAGCTGCAATGTATTAATAATTATTATGCATATATTAAATTGCAATAATTGACAAAGAAAGTCTTACGGTAATTGTAGGGATTATAATATTTGCACTTCCATCTTCAATATCACTGGGTACTGTGCAGGTACTTGTATTTTCAATGAGCATTTTAAGCATCCTTGCTTCATGGCATATTGCCTGAAGTTTTGCTTCAAGTTCTTGGGGGGGGCAGAGCTATATAAAGTAAAGCAAAAGCATCTGATTAATGATAGAAACTCAAAATTCAGAATCGGTGTTTCCATTTACAAATCAGCCCAACTCTTTTGCTTTTTAAAAGCATAAAAGTTGGATTAAAGTATTTTTCATCATTACTTTAACATCATTAATGACTGCATAATGTGGCCGTCTCCTTTTTTTACCTACCCATTAAGTCAATAGTGTTAAATGTGGTTATGGGAAAAACTATTATGAATAGTGAGTTTACTAAACAATTAAGATAAAAGTCGACAACTCAGTCACATTTCTAGGTAAAATTTCTTCAGAAACATTAATCATCTGAGGATGTAGCATTAAAAGTAATATGGATGCATTATCATGTTACATGATCATAGATCATAGAAAAAATAATTGTAGGCATATACTGGATAGAACAATGTCCAACTATTACTATTTCTGACGCCAGACGCTATGAGCTAAGCAAACAAAGTATGACTAAATACTTGGTGCTTAAGAGTAGTTACATATAAAGTATCAATTTAATGTGAAACGTTTCAGGCCATGCATGACATTGAACACTTAGGTAACATGAGCATTCAGGCTGAAGTGCTAAACCAAGGCCTGGGGATGGCACTGATCTTAACCATGCATGGATCTGTGGGACTGATGCTGATTAGAGTAAAGCTTTGGTTGCATTGCCTATAGACTGCTGAACTGAGCATTTTGACTTTCTCTGAAAGTGAATGGTGTCTGGGTGATGAATTGAGGACTGAACCAGTAACTTGTCATAACGTTTTCTAGTGTGAAACATTGCATAGCTGAGCAGCCTATAGGTGATTAGATTGGGTGGTAGGTGGAACTTTTAATTGTTGAGATATCAATTTTGGTTCTACTTATTTAGTACTAGAGTAATCGGCTAGATTGTTAGCTCCTTCAATATGAAAATCAGCATTATATCTGATGTCATGGCTCATTTTGTTACCCTTTTGTGAGACGCAAGGCTTCCGACTACTAATAGAAAACGATCAAGACTTGAATTTCACTCTATTCCTAAATCCAGTCTTGATGTATTCACCACTTTGCACAATACGGAGGGATTTTTGGTCTAGTAAGCTAGGATCAATGCGTTCAAGGACTTTTGATTCACTGGAATTCGACTTATGCAATAAAAATTCTTCCTTTTCAAAGAACTTTTGTAACTGTTGCTGTAATTAAATGGTAGTTTCGATGGATTAGGCCATCATCGACATAAAAGGAATTTTTGACTGCCAGCACTGCAATAGGATATTCCTAGGCATTATAAATTGCATTTTATTACACACATACATTGGTTATAAAGAAGAAAGCAGGCACAATAAAGGTAACACGACTAATCCCTAACAGTTAGCTCTAGACCACAATACATTCAACATACATCAGCCACTAAAACGATGTAGTGCAAGAAAAAAATGCAAAGTTGGACCTACAAGTGCAGTATCTTTCAAAGAGATTCCAGTTTTCCAAAATGGAACGTATTCAACTGCTCGCTCAAGCTTCGTAAAGTACTTAACATAACAAACACAACAATACCAAACACTGATCAGAAATCAATCAAACTACCCAAGCTGGATATTCCTACTTATGATGGCAACATACTGAACTGGACTATCTTTTGGGAACAATTCGACATATCAATTCACTCTTGAACTGACCTATCTAATGCAGATACAAAACTCTAGGAAATGGCAATGCAAAACAATCCAACGAAGCCATCACCTTTTCTGAAAGCAAGATATGACAAACTATGACTCATTGATCACGCCATGAGCAAATATATAGAGATGCCTAATCACAATGCATAACAGGCCACCTAAAAACAAGTACCCTGAAACCCGGACACACGCCATATTGTACGGTTATTGCATAAATGTCATGTCTGCTTAAGACCTCATCATACTCTCCCTCATATTCAAACAAATGATCAACCTTCAATGTCAACCAATATTATTCCACCAGCTGCTGTATGTGACGTCTCACATTGCTACTACAATTCAAGCAGACACATCGCTTATGACTTTCTGTGGTCAAGTCGATTCACTCAATAAGATGGTGTTTACATTTTTTGCACTCCTCAGTAGAGCTTCTTTAGAATCGTCCATGAGTGAAAGATTTGCCCAGGCTCTAAATTTACCTCATTCTCAACAAAATGCTATATTTCTGGAATTGCTGGTTGAACAGAATAAAAATCTCTCCAATCCTTAACCAATTTCAGGATTTTGATCCTAATTGTGAGGAAATAGATGTAGCTGCCATTGTTATTGTCAATGTAACCTGTTATCTACCATCGATGCACATTTCTCTTCATCGGAACTGGAACTACTTGAATACTATCCATTTAGCTGACGATGATTTTTGTAACTCCATCCAGAATAGATGTTAGTCTTGGAGAGAAATATTTGTTGGTGTGTTACTTCACTCACAGGAGACAAAATTTTTAGGAGATCAAAGAAAAAATAAGGAAATTCTAATTTTAACTCAGGAATGGAACACTGTCATTGAGCATTGTGGAATCAGGTAGATTCACAGTACCACTAGCCAATCGATCTGACTTATTCCCACTAGATGGATCAAGAGCCCAACTGTTCGTTGTAACATACATTGGGAACAAATGCACTCTACAATCAAAAGAATAGAAGGCTGTTATTGATAAATATTTCAGTATGGGACATGCCAAAGTAGTTCCTGAATCTGGCATGAACAAATCTCCACAACTTCTTTTCGATTCATCAATATATGCTGTAATCAAACAAGGATGTGGCAGTAGTTGATGCCTCAGCAAAGACATCAAATCATCCCATGAATGATGACAAGAACTCTTGCGTGATAGTTGATTGTTTCTTTTTCATGTCTGTCAATTATTCTTGATGTAGTTGCAAGAGACAGGTATTGTCATCATCTGAAAAAGATATAAACTTTCAGATATTTAGGAAATTCTTCTGCTGTGATATTTCAAGCCTTAGGAAGCAACTTTGGCTACATTTGATGACTTGGATAATACTGCAAGTTTCTTCAATACAATAGTGAACCAAATTCTTTCGTCATCAAAATTGGCCAAGTTTTCTTGCTCAGCTGCTAATTCTTCCCCACCATCAGCTTGGTCAATTATGGCATGTTGTTGAATCTTAAATTCAACAGCTAGCATCTGTAGCTTTGCAACAAGTTGTTGAGAGTGTTCAGCAACATCACGAGCAAGTTGACTTCTCAGTTCTAGTTCTAGTAGACGATCACCAATCTATGTGCGACAAGTCTCTCTTTCTTTGAAGAGAAGGTAGAGCTCCTTGACTCATTTTAGGAGTATTTCAAAGAGGGTGAAGTCAAGTGACTTGTGATCACATGTTTATCAATAGCGCAAACCAACCACTTTGAGAGTAAAACCGGTCTCAGTGAAGCTGATTCTGATGACAGGAATGGTTCCCAGCTCGAAACAGACAGCAGTGATTCAAACACGTAGAAAATTGGCCGTGTAACATAAATTACACAATGGGCTGGGAACAATGAATCTGTCAATTTATTTTGCGCATGCGTACAAAGCATTTATGTTTTGTGTTACAAAACGAGTGTTTTGCAATAAAAAATCCAGTAGGCATTCAGATAATCATGGTGTTATTGACAATAGTGTTTGAATTGATTATTTGTTGTTTTGATATGATAAATTATTTTAAAAATTTCTTGGTGAAATCTGAAATCACTATCCTAACATAACTTACTATTCATGTTCTCATTTACTGGCTATGCTGTGCCTATTTCTCACTGCATAACTTGTACATGATATTGGTGTGCATGCTCTCCTCATTGCATACATACACAAAGTACAAGAAATAGAACAGATGATATATACGCATATAAACATTAATTTTACTGCACACGGAGATACTCATAATACATAGGCACCCATCCACACACATCATTGTCCAGAAGGAGTCCGCAAATTGGCTACAAACCATCTCCACATGTTCACAAGTATTATTTCAGCGGAGGTTGGAAACTATTAGCCTGCTGTAATCTCAACCAAAGCAAAGGTTTGAAATGTCCAATCTTTGGCACATACGCATTCCTTAAAAGACCACCTAGGGGAACTTGCCTAGCTTAAGAAACTGATCTGAGAGAAGCATTTTCATCTCCGTGTTTTGAATCTCAGCAACAGTATCAAAGTACAGTATTTATTAAAAGTAACCAGCTGCTAAATTTGTAATGGTTGGCAGCTTTGTTAGTCTACCCGACCAAAGATGTAAAGGATTGTACACCCTGTAATACTATCTAAAGAACTACCTCTGCTTTCACGTAAAAACATATGAATTCAAATAATACAACAAGGAACAAGTTCTAATAATTATACGCATAATGATATCCTCAATAAAGGTATCAAATAGTTTTTTTGACATACTAAGATAGCAATGTGTCAAAAAGAACTCCCATGTAAATGCATCCACAGGAATGTATATATATTTTAAAACTGCAGGGCTAAGCAGAACACATTTATGACACCGGTAAAGTAAAATTTTAAATAATAATAACTTTATACGTGCATATATTCAATGTGCAGAAACTTTCCCATATATCCTATTACTAATTCTAATAGCCCACAACCATTTAAAAAAATCAATTTACAAGTACCTACAATGCTTGCACTAACTCTTTATGCATATCATTATACTCATCCATTAAATCCTCCCAATTGTATTCATGATTATTATACTAAATAGCAGATTTATTGAATGATTAATTTAAAATACACATTTGTTACAGCAATACTTCCATGTACAGAAGTTCAGTACTCAGGCATCTTTAGAGTTACTTTCTAACCAAAGTATTTCCGTAACTCTTTGACCGCTAAGTGCACGCAAATGTGCAATAATTGCCACCCGCCTTCACCACCAAGTGCTCATATACGTGCACACATATAGAAAACCACTATTAAATGCAAGGTTATTCACTATGTGCACAAAATAGCTTCAGGGGCATTAAGCTATGACTGGTGTATTAGTATTTAATTGAAAGAAATGCAGGAACTAATAGCTGCAGTGAGTCAATAGAAGGCACCCATCCTGGATCTTGTAACTTAGGCTTTATGACCGACAGAGCAGTTGCCAATGGTAGCTCCCCTTACACGACTGTGCATGACTACCCAAAGGGGCTAGTGCCGATTACTCTTATAGTCATCTATTCGTTCCAGCTCTGGGTCAAATGGTTCCAAATTGTGAGATGCTAATCCATTGTGCTTTGCACGTGTGGGTTCGAATCCCACCCTTGTCACCACTATTGTGTATCCAATTTTCATGATGCACACGGATATCTAATGAATCTCACTATGCTCTTACATAATTATAAGAACGTGTTTGTTGTCAATCATGCATGCGCACTCATGTGTGTGTGGGTGAATAGTTCATGCATGCCTAATACATTACACCCAGATTTGAATGGCCACTCTGCAGAATGCCTGTCATAGTCCACTTTCTGCCAGTGTGCCGACTCCACGATGTGAGCCTCCACAAGGTCCTGAAGCTCAGCCATCTTGCCTGCACTGCTGCCTGGTAGGATGTGGCTTCATACACTCCGGAAGGAGTCAAGTTATTTGGCTGAGGGTTCCTTCCTAAATGAGCTGGAATGGGGACGCGCCAGTGGAGCTGTATGTAGCAGTCCTGTATGCATACAAGGGCCAGAGGCAAGTGTTATTCTCAGTCCTCCTGCTTCTCAACATACACCCGCAACAGCTGGAGCAGTTAACGGTTGAATCTCTTGACCATTCCATCTCTTTGTGAGTGATAGAGTGTTGTGTGGCTTTTTTGTACCCCAAAGGCATCCAATGTGCTCTGTACAATGCTGCTTTCGAAGTTCCGACCCTGGTCTGAGTGGACGATTTCTGGGATGTTGAATGTGCAGAACCGCTTGATCAGTTCTGCTGTGATTCTTATGGCTGTCTGATCTGGGATTGGTCTGGCATCTGCCCATTTGGTGAAATAGTCCTGTATAACCAGAAGATACCTGCTGTTCTTTGTCAATACAGGCACTTCCAGGACGCTGATCACAATAATCTGCCATGGTCTTACAAAAGGGATATTTGTAAGTGGCAATCTCACAGGTATTGGCAGCTTTGACTTCTGGCATGTGGCACACTCCCTGCAGTACCTTTCCACGTATTGGGCCAAGTTAACTCAATATGCCTCACACCGTATCCTCTCCAGCATCTTATGTGTCCCCTGGTGCCCTGCTGCTGGGGAGTCATGGCACATGTTCAGAGCCTGCTGATGCAATGTTTCTGGCAACACAGGGACCACAACAGTGTCCGATGTAGGGCCTGGATGGTACTTCATGCACACTATAACATCCACCACATTGAGTTGGGACCAGAGCTGGGCATATCTTCTCAATGGTGGTTTTTCCAACCTCTGTGTGGAGGCCATTTCTCTGAATGGAGTGCATTGTACAGCTGTAGGATTGTGTCGTCCTGCTGCTGAGCCTGCCTGATCTCTTCTGCTGTGAAGACAGTGTGCACTGTGGTCATGGCTGCCTGGAGTGTTTCCTTGTTAGTTTCTCTCCTTCGCGACAGTGCATTTGCATTTCCATTAGATGTCCCCCTCCTGTATATGATTTTGAAGTTGAACTCTTGTATTGCCAGAGCCCAGTGACACAGAAGGCCTTCCATTTTCTGCTCACCCAGCCATTGCAGTGGGACATGGTCAGTCATTAGTTGAAAAGTGCGTCCCAGCGCTAGTGGAGGAATTGCTTCATGGCCCACACAATTGCTAGGCACTCGCGCTGGATCACACTTTAGTTGGCCGCTGCTTTGGTGAGTGTGCAGTTCACATAGCCAACCACTCGTTGATCTTGCTCCAGGACAGCTCCCAGCCCTACGTTGCTGGCATCTGTTTGCAGTACCATAGTTCTGTCATGCTTGTCAAACCATTGATACACAAGGACTGGTGCTTCTGTCAGGCATACCTTCAGCCTCTGAAATGACTCCATTCTTCTGTGTCCATTGAAATGGAATGCCCTTCTGAGTTAGTTGGTGTAGTGGAGTTGCAATGTCAGCAAACTTGTTGATATACTTGCGGTAGTACAAAGCGGGTCCAAGGAATTGCCGCACCTCTGCTTCGTCCTTTGGTTTGGGCCAGTTTGTTACCACTTCCACCTTGCTGCTATCTGGCAACATTTTTGCTTAGGAGAAGGTGTGACCTAGATACGTCACTTGTCCATTCGAATCTGACACCTGCTTCCTCTGAGGGTCAGTCTTGCTTCTCTCAAGCGTTGGAATACTTGCTCCAGGTGGCACTTGTGCAGCTCCTCGTTCGCAGAGTGGATCAGGACATCATATAAGCAAGTGGTGACGAATGGCAGTCCTTGCATCACCTCATCCATGAGTCTCTGGAACCTGCTGGGTGCCCCACATTAACCAAACGGCATCCTTGTGAACTGGAACAACCCCATTCAAGGGCCCAGTGAGAATGCTGTCTTGTCTTAGTCCCTTGGGTCTACCCACATTGGAGGTCCAACTTGCTGATAAAAGTAGCCCTGATAGTGGTCCTGGACTTCATCAATCAAGGGAAGTGGGTAGGCATCCTTTCTTGTCCTCTTGTTTACCTCATGGTAGTCCATGCACAGTCGGATTTCTCCTGTCTTTTTTTCTGGTGTACACTGCAGGTGCAAGCCATGAGCTGGTGCTTTCTATGGTAATTCCTTTCTTCAGCATATCATTCATCTGCTCCTGAACTTCTTGCTGAAAGTGTGCTGGCTATTTCCTTGGTGCGACTCTTGCTGGAGGCCCCACAGTGCCTATCTGATGACAGGCCAGCTTTGTCAGCCCAGGGGTCTTGACAAATCGGTCTCTTGCCTGTCGCACCATCTCTTCAAAGTAGGTCTTCACAAATCCATGGAATTCGGCATTTGCCGACTCCTTGAAATTGCATATTGCACACTCGTCTGCCTCCACAAAAACTGGGTCATCCAGGGATGCCACAATGCATACCTTCCTTCTCCTCTCTTTCTCCACTTGCCATATTACTTGCAGTGTTTCTGGTTCTGGTGGTGCTGCTGGATCGAGTGCTGTGCTCACAGGTTTTGGCCTTTTCTCCCTAGCAATGGTGACTGACACAGGTGAGGTAGTGAAGTCTAGTACCAGACCTTGTTGCTGCAGGAAATCAATCCCGAGGATGACTTGTGAGATGAGCTGCTTCACCACGATGAAACTCTGTTCCAGTACCTCTTCAATGCCGCTCAGTTTTACTGCCACTTTGACATTGTTCACAATGGGAAGCTCTTCTCCACCTGCTGAGACCAGCCTTAGCTTTGGTGTATCGCCCACAATCATCATTCCGTTTTGGGATTGATTAGCAGGTAGCATGCAGCGATTTCGACGGATGTGGCCCACTTTCTCACAATGGTAACAACATTCTGGTCTTGCAACGCGTGGGATGAACTCCTCCAGCTTTTTTGTTGTATGGCACTCAATGTTGCAACCTGCTCCACCAGAGCTGCTACCTGTTCTGACAACTTTTCTGTGATTGCGTTTGTCGGGTTGCTAGGAGACACTACTATGGTGGCCCGCTCCTCTTTCTCCAAGCTGGTTAAAAGTTTCGCGTGTTATATGGTAGACCACAAATCAGTGCTTTTCCCCGTTGCTCATAGCTGCTTGCTGATTGCCATGGGAAGGCCCGCCACGAACTGATGACCATGCAGGAACACTTGCAGCACTTTGCCAGGGGCCGTTTTTCTTTGATGGAATCTCTCCAACATAGTGATGCTCGTTGATTTCATCGCTGCCAGTAGCCCCTTTTTGGCCTTAGCATAAGCCTTCTTTGCTTTGGTGCAGCCATGCTGCGAGCGCTTCGCCTTCTAGCAGCGTAGGAGCTCACAGCCTTCGTCTCATCATCCCATTTATTGGCATTGCTACATATGTCGAAACACAAAAGCCAGTCATGGATGTTGCCCAATGCGAACGGTTTGGGCAGACTGGCATGGTAGGTCATTCTCTGCTACCAATATAACGTGCACTCAGTCACGAATAACCGATCGGTAACAAGAATTATCATGGACAAATCATGCACTGCATTATTACAAAATGGCACTTCTAGATTCTTCTAGAAGCTTCATGGTGTGTGTGCATGTCATATGCCTGCTTAACACCCAAGGTGTAAAGTAGCTGGCACTACACATGTTATGGCAGAATTTAATGACTGCCTTTAAAGCCAGTCAAATGAATTGTAGAAGAATTGAAGATTTTGCTCCCATAGAAATAAATTGGCTCCTGTTTAAATGATCACATCTCCTTGACTCTAAACACTACCAAAAACTTGTTCTACATTTCAGGAAATAAAAATAGCAGTCCCGAATGATTTTAAAAGGATCACCAAAGCATATGTTCTTACGTATGCATATGTGCTTACGGATATGCACAAGTCTGTTCTTTTCAATAGGAGTGGAGGGAACTTATATACAATACATTACAATAAATGCATTACAACAAAATTCATGGAATGAACGCAGCCCAGAGAATTATGAAAGAGATATTTCCTCAGATAACAATTTCAGGACTCGATGCATTGTGCAACTTATCAACATTGGTAATTGCACATTTACCCTATCAACATTACCTGCATGAACCATTATTTTAAAAAATGTTGTTTTCAGAATTGCAGAACACAATCCTTGCAGAAGAGTAGCCATTTTCTGAGGATCAAAAATGACCTTAATAACATTGGATGTATCAATGTAACGTAAGCAAGGTGTTATTACAATTTTCAGACTACTTAATTGATCTAATCATAATCATAATAAATTAATAATGAAACTAGTTGGTGTGATTTATGCATCACAGTGAAAGAAAATTAATTGTACAGTTTCATAATAAAACTTGCATGAAGTATCGATTAGATTTTATAACTTCACTGATTAACAACCGTAAGCATCTAAAGACGTGCAATTATTACGTTACATGGAAACTGAAAGTGTCTAAAGAGGCGCAGCCGGGTATGGTGGACAAAGATGCTTTTAAGTGTCCAGGAAATGTGTTATGACAAGTTTTGTCAAATATAGAGACTAATAAACAGATAGAAGAGGCATCCAGGTACTTGCGCTCATAAACATTCATATAGAAACTAACAAATACCAGCTGCACACTAATTGGATTATATGTAGATAGGTTAGAGGCAAACATAAGCTTCATATTCAACAAAATCATAACACTAAATTACAGTTTGTAGAATGAATAATCAATGCTTTGATGGAAATCTAGTAGTGAAGCTATAGCTATGGATGCATTCAACAAAATAACTAACTCTCTCATACAAAAACCTAATCTATTTAAGCAGATCTAATGTGATTGAGTTTTGAGTATATATATCACATTTAAAACGATAGCAAAATTAGTTTGGCCAGAAGTGGATTAATGTAAATAAATTATTCAGCTGGTAATCAGTTAAAGGCTGCTGCTAATCAATCATTCATAATCAGTAAATACAAAACTTGATAATGACTACTGAAGAATGCAGCATCATCATATTAGCAGAGCTAAGTGAAAGGTTTTGCTGGGTAAATTGAGAAGCTGATTTATTTACTTCCATCACAATGCATATTAAACGTAAAAATGCAAATTTAAAGTTATCCTATGAAATATGTCTTTTTGAGTATTAGTTGCAGTACTTTTAAGCAGTAGTTTGCATTTTTAATGAAGGAAACTGAACTGACCTAAGCACATTTGTGTACATACGCTGGACTTGGAAAGCTAGAACATATTTAATAAATAACCTTACAAGTGAGAAAATTGACTACAACTTACTTGAGGTTCATTAGAATCAACCAGTTCACTAAACAAGATGTCAAAGCTTGTTCCATCTCTAGATTGTAACATTGAAAATATGAATACATTCCTCTTAGAAATAAGATACTTCTTGAGTGCAAAATTGTAGCCTGGAATCAGATACGCAGGCTCGGTACCACCTGCACTTTGACATATTGCAAGCAGATCAGCATTGTCAACAGCTTCATTCCTGTTTATTGCCTGCACACATTTCTAAATGCATTCAAATGGCAATTATTATGCACATCCAATCATCAATTAGTACTGACTTACTAAGTATATGTCACCCAGTAGACCCTTAAAATCGTTTGACTGTACTTTCAAGAATTGACATAGCCTGGACCTTTCCATTCTCCATTCACAGTAAAGTGAATGATTCCAGAGTTTAGAGAGCATTTTTATTAGGGCAGTTTTCCCCACACCAGTTTCTCCTTGAATAATGACTGGTAGTCGGCAACGGCAACGTTCATGAATGCTCAGCATTTTAATTGTGTAGTCAAGTGTGAGAACATAATTTGATTCATCTATTGCAGTTAAACGGTCATTTTGCATTGGAATGTTGAGAGCACGTGACAGGTAACTATCCAATATCTGCCTGGAATTCATGGCACTGCAATTAAAGGTGCAAAATATTAATGAATGATTGTAATGCTATCATTTATAAATGGAGTAATGAGTCACCATTGCTGTCAAATTCTATGAATCTCAAATACTATGATTTAAATTGCTGGACACAGTGAAAAGTACAAAGAGATTCAAAAAATCATGAGAACACAATAATTTTATTCCCTGTTTGTTTACTGCATTAATAATTAGACAAATTCAAGAGTTTTTGTACGTAAGTCATGAGGGTTAAGCATATAACTCCGGCGACAAAAATCCTTTTAGTGCCAAAATTTAAACCCTCATATGAAAATGTATCCAAATATATGGTGAATTTTCGCAAAACCTGTTCAGCGATATTCGACATAGTGTCAAGTGTCAAACTTAATGCAGGCGGAGAACCAATTCTTAACGTGCCACACCACCATTCTCTGTGATGTCATGGAGAAAAAACATGAAGGGACGACGGTGAAATGGATCATTTTCCCCTGTCACCATCGAACAATAACACAAACAGGAAGAGTTTTGCGTTGGTTCCATGTCATAACAGCAGGGGCGGATCCAGATTTTTTGGCGAGTGGGGGGCAAAGGTGAGGGGCATCTAAATATCATAGTTTGGGTGTGGGTACCAAACATTGAGTATAAGAGGGAAGGACGTGTCCGGGGTTTGGGGCAAGGTCCCAGCCGCTTTATACTGACATCACGGCGTTTTCGTTGTATTCATATCATCAGCACGATGTAAGACACCACCCCATGAATTTCATTTCAAACTTGGCTGGAGGAGGGAGGGGCAAAACTACCAACAAAACTAAAATCACCAAGGCATTGAAGAGCATGATCAATGGGAACGAACCTTGCTTTTATAAATATGCGTGTGGCTAGTAGTAAGGGCACTAGCAAACAAGTTTCATTATCAGATGTGTGTATATGGCTTCACTATTACACACTACATGTAGGCCTGTGCATGCCATGTGTAAACCAGGGAGCATGCTGGTGAATGTTATATCAACGAGGTTATCGGCAGCATGTTTGCCAATCTGGTCGATTTTCATTTTATGAGTTCACCTAGTATTGAAGGTATTATTTCAAATCATTTTAGTCAATGTTATTATCAGAAACTACGATAGTAGTTCCTATATAGGAATTGACCCGGGTCATGAATATCATTTTAAAAACGCGACCCGCGTATAACTCACGTACCAAGAAACGGATAGTTTAGCTCTTTGTTCCTATCGAACCAGAAGGCAAAGACGGTAATTTTAATGTTTTGTTCCAGTCATCAAACTGTTTGCTTTAAGAGAACTAAACAGTTCGTGTTTTACCCCGTCCCCAAGCCAGTTATTCTCCATCATCGTCGTCGTCGTCGTCGTCTTCTTCTTCTGATTCTTCTTGGGTGAGTATAACTCCGGATAGGAATGGTTTTAAAGAGCGCCAATTATACCAATGCTTTAGAATCTCCTGGAAGGACATCTTCAAGTATCAGATATATGAATAAAGCATAAGACTGACATACGTAATCATTACGTAATGTGTAGTGTTAAATAGAAGCGTTCCCATGGCGACATTTACGTATATTTATAATTGTGCAAACAAAAGAGGAGAGCAGCCGACGTGTTAGAATTCTCCCGCGTTCCATACAGTGATCCCAAACAAAAGCGGGCATCTGCTCGTGATGGTAATTGAAGTGGAGGGGGGTGGGAAGGGGTGGGGGGGGGGGTGGGGGGGGGTGGGGGGCACTTGCCAGTATTAATAATCGATAAAAAATGATAATTAAAAAATAGAGGAAACAAGTAAAGGAAAACATTCTCTAACGAGAAAGTTGGTGGGATATAGGAATTGGAGGCAATGGTGGTGTTAAAAGGAAGGGAACAAGGTTTTGAGGGGTAAATGAGACAAAAATCCTATATTTAGCACGTGTAAATATAACAGAACCAAAGAAGTGCTAAATATAAGATTTTTGTTGGCTTCTGAACTTGACACTTTTTCGAACTTCGCAAAATAGCATCTCTAGTCCTGTTTTGCATACAGTAAAAATGTTCATGCGAAAATGACCCATCACTATATGAATAAGTTATAAAAATGAATCAAGTTTGAATCGCTATAACTTTCTAACAGTACATGCTATTGACTTTCTATTTTCAGCACTTCACACAACACCATTCTTCAATGGTAAAATACATTTTGGGGTTTAGAGTTAGCTTTGTGCCTGTGATGCAACGTCCGATACACCTTGGGGTTCAATCATTCGGCAGAGAAATTCAATTCACTTCGATTGTGGTTTGTATGTAGAAGGATCCTGTACCCATTGATATGTACTGTTCATTAATTTTTACTTGATCCATTACGTAGATACAGCTGTGCAAAGTAATTATTTAGTACAAATAGTTCAAATTGTGTACTGGTTTTTTGCAGGAGCAAGGAGGGTGTGAGAATGATGAAAACATAACTAAATTAAAAGGTCTATTTCAAAATTGTGTAATTACTGTCTCTCATTCCACGAAGAAATTAAAATGAGCAATTAAATCATTCTTTATGAGAAAGTTGGTGGCATATTGGATTGGAAGGCATAGTGGTGTAAAAGGAAGGAAACAAAGGTCATGTAATAAGGGAAATATATAGGACTATTACATTTACCCTTATAATTTGATCCTTGTTTCCTACCTTTGTGAAACAACATTCTCTAACGAGAAAGTTGGTGGGATATAGGAATTGGAGGCAAAGGGGGTGTAAAAAGGAAGGGAACACGGTTTTGGGACATGAAAAATGAGACAAAAATCCTATAATTAGCACCTGTAAATGTAACAGAACGAAAAGAAGTGCTAAATATAGGATTTTTGTCTCATTTTTCTTGTCCCAAAACCTTGTTCCTTTCCTTTTTACACCACTTTTGCCTCCAATTCCTATATCCCATCAACTTTCTTGTTAGAAAATGTTTTTCTTTACTTGTTTTCTCTTTTTTAAATTTTATTGACGATGATTTCTGCGAATACTGGCAAGTACATACAACTCATAGTTATGACGCAGCCTCTTTAATTGAAGAACGGGCACTTGTGAAGTCTCCCACAATGCCCCACACTCCAATTACCGTCAAGAGCAGATGCCCGCCTTTGAAGGGTCAGCATTGTACCAAAGCGGGAGGACTCTAACTCGTCAACCGTCTCGATTTTGGAGGTATTCCTCTTGTTGTTTAGCTCTCCTCTTTTTTTTTTGACGTGAAGGCATATTGACAAAAACTACTTTGCTAGCCAAAAGGGACGATCAAATGATAAACTGCGATCAAATGAAATTCCCACCTGTTATTATCAACGCTGCACAATTCTAATTATACGTGAATGTTGCCATGGGAACGCTTCCATTTAGCACTCCACATTACGTAATGGTTACGTATGTCAGTTTCATGCTTTATTCATAATCTGATACCTGAAGATGTCCTCCCAGAAGATTCCAAATCAATTGGTATAAATTGCGCTCTTTAAAACCATTCCTATCCGGAGTTATACTCACCCGAGAATTAGAAGAACATGACGATGGAGAAGAATGGCCTGGGGACGATGAAAAACACGAGTTTTTTTGTTCTCTTAAAGCAAACAGTTAAAACACTGGAACAAAACATTAAAATGACTGTCTTTGCCTTCTGGTTCAATAGCAACGAAGAGCTACACTATCCGTTTCTTGGTACGTGAGCTATACGCGGGTCGCGTTTTTAAAATGATATTCACGACCTAGGTCAATTCCTATATAGGAACTACATTCGTTCCTGATATAGGGCTGTTACATTCTCCCTTATTATTCCTTCCATTTTACACCACTATTGCCTTCCAATCCAATATATGCCACCAACTTTCTTGCAGAGAATGTTTTGATTACTTGTAATATTAAAATACATGGCTCAATCTCCAACTTGAACCTGCTGAGTTTCAGATTGCTGTAAAGTGGTGGTTGGGCAATGCTGGACATATATCCCCATAGCATTGGAGACGCTTATGGGTGCTGGGGTGCAGAAGCCATGCAAACATTGTCACACCTTGCCTCTCGCCTTAGCCACCAGGGGCCAAGTCCCATCTATCTGTAGGACAAACAGATAGTAGCAATGCGAAGTTTAGCTTACGAAAGGTTGGTTGGCAAGAGAAAAATAGCAGACATTATTGAGGATGGACTGTACCGAAGCGGACACTATCGAGGGTAGACTGTACTATGCAACTAGAAATTCGCTGTAAGAAAGCCTAAGTACAGTCTGACCTTGTTAAGAGTGCCACATTTGTTCCCTGTGCTCTTACCATGCTTAGGGCATAGATTGCATATTGTAGACATAGATAACCCACATTAACCATGAATATAATTTTTAATACATCTAACGAGGGAATGCATTTATAACTAGTGCGCTCTAAACGAGTCAGACTGTAACCTAGAGTGTGTAACCTCCCCTCAAGAATGAAAATCAGTTTTTCTGAAAACCTTTAAAAACAAAATCGATTTTACCAAATAGGTTTCTTTTAGCTGTATACATACTGATTTTGCAGAAAGGTATTGATCTTTGCATGGACCATAAAATTTCTTTATCACTTTGCAATATAACTCCTCATTGTCACTTTTGTAATGAAGTATTCTCCCCTTGAATACAACTCTCCACTAACCTTGTAGATGGAATTTTGACACCTATAAATTTTAGTTGTTTTCTGGATTCATCATCTAGTTCTTCTGGTTTGGTTGTTATAAATCCCAAAGAGCCTCCTCCATCTTTAAAGTCATAGATAAGCTGTTAATTAGAAATAAATATGTGATACCATTGCGTGAAAGCATTAATTATCACCTGGTTGTGAGAAAATGAGTTCCAGTCTTTAAGACGTGAATAATTGCTAAATTCATTAACTTCACTTAGCCGTCTGCGAATCATTGTGGAACCCAACTTCTGTGTATTTGTTGCTACAAGGTCACCTGATTCATCTTCAAATGTTTCAGCACCACCAGTGTTATAATTATACGCAGGAAGTTCATCCAGAAATTTGCATCTGTTGATCATATACCTGAAAGAGAGCACCTGGTCAATTTCCATTATTGTATTATTCTATCAAGAATGCACAATGGCTTACATTACGAAAAGCTCCAGGAGTATCTTTTTATCATGATTTGGGGCATATGTTTTCAGTAGATTATTGCATTCATCATTTTCCAAATCTTGATCAGTGCTATATTTTATAATTTCGACCTTGCTACCCTCTATATGAGAAAGTTATTAATCTTCAAGCCATCTTAATCTTTAATCTATTTCCGTCCTTAATTTAGGATGAAAATCCTGAATTAAGAATGGCTTTACGCCGCTGATATCAACTTCAATTCATAATGTATAGAATATGAGGGATATTAAGCAAACAGTGCTATGTAATGTGTCTTTTTTTTCCAAAGCAAAATCACTGTTTAGGCTTTGTGTAACGTTCATTTTGCCGCTTACAATCAAAGTCAGAGAAAAGTAACAACTAATTAGCTAGCACCGTTTAGATGAAAGCCTATAGAAGCTTAAATATCCCCCAAAATATCCTATATGATGTGAATTGAAGTTGATACGAGCAGCGTAAAAGTCATCCTTAATTCAGGATTTCCTTCCTACATTAATGTTAAATCAACGGACCATCTATACACAGGCGAAATTGCTCGAAATCATCCACATGTAGACGCTACTTCAAATCAAGTTTAGGATATTAATATCCTGCAAAAAACATTGATTGTTTTACTGAGCCATCTAAACAGATTAAACAACATGTGGGTAGGTAGCATTTTATCATTCGTGAAATGGTCGTGGATAAGAACAGTAAAATCGGTGTCAAAATGAAAGTATTGAGAGATCCAAGAACCAGTGAAGCAACTATTTCACGAACGATAAAATAAACTAAAAAATGCTACCTACCCACACGTGTTGTTTGACCTGTTTAGATGGCTCAGTAAGACAATCAATGTTTTTTGCAGGATATTAATATTTTGCAGGATATTGCTTTGAAGTAGCGTCTACATGTAGATGATTTAGACAGTTTTCGTCTATGTATAGATGGTCCGTCGATTTAACATTAAGGATGGAAATAGAATAAAGATTAATATTAAAAATACCTTCTTTAATATCTTCGTCTTCTTCAGTTATTAATGTATCAATTCGTCCATCCTCATAAGCTTTGAGATATTTGCACACCAACTGCACATCCTTTGTTACAGAAAAAGGGATTTCATCTGATATTAAAAGCGGTGAGCCAAGAATATTGAATAATGGAATTTCTTCACAAAACAAATTTAGTGCCTCTTTGGCATCCTGAACTAAGCTCCCACATGGGACTTCTATATAGAAAGTCCACTTCAGCTCTCCAGGTAGTCTAAATGACAGTCCACTATTCCGATCTTCAACATATCCAAGAATTAGTAAATCAAACAAGAACCATCGAACTATGTCAAACAAGTCATTGTATTCACTTCTGTCAGGATTGCCCTAAAAAGAAAGGTGGTTTTTTTAGAGCCCTTTAACTATGATCCTACACTTACATGAGGAGGAATTAAAAAGTTAACATGGATTCCACAATTAGGCCTGTATGGAAGGCAACGAAGCCTTTTTATTGCAGCCAAGGTTGTGTATGCTTCATTAATGGCTATGACAACCCTTGCAGAGCTTGCTGCAAGTTTATCTTTGATGAAATATGTCTTTCCACCACCTATATATTAAAATGTATACATGAATTTTTTTTTTAAAGACACTCTTACCATGCCATGAAGAACTTACCAGAACTTCCATAAATAAGGCACACATTAGGGCGCATATCAGTTATAAATTCAGAGTTGTTCAAGTTTGAATCCTGAACAATAGACACAGTCAATATAATTATTATTAAATGTTTGTTTCATCCAAAATTACAAATAACATGCTGCATACATTCAAGCATGGATAGAAAATGATAAAAATAGCAATTTACCTTCAAATATGCAAGCAAAGTCTTAACAAAATTTACAATACCTTGTGAATTTTTTTAATAACCCAAGGAAGCTCTCTTAAGTTTGATTGGGCTGTTTCCAGTATTTCAACATTCATTGTTTCACATTTCACCAGAACTTGTGAACCAGACTTCCTATTCTTTTCAAAATGTAGCATCAGAAACTAAGGAAGAACGAAGTCAGGACAAGTTTTATGCCTTTAGCTATTGTAAGTTGCATAATACCAATCGTATTTTATGCACCTTTGCTGAGTCAAAGCATCTGTGGAAAAACTTCATGTGCTCTTTGAACCATGCTGCATGCAAATGTATTTGTTCAAATCATTCTGTACACAGTATTAACTTTCATTTTGTTAACAAGTACTGCTATGAATGCATATGAGAACACCATGTCCGATCAGATTTCAAAAACATATTATATCCTATGATTAACTAGTATGTATTAGGAGTAGAGAGTGTGGTGAACACACTATAACAATCATTTGTATGAAATGGCATCTTTCACCTGTGTGCGACTATTTCTGTAATGGTCTAAACTATATGAGAGGATAAAAAAGACTATTATGCATATAATCTTTTCTAAATCACAATATTTAGCTTTATTGAAAAAATTTGTATGTACCTCTTGCACTTGAAATGGAAGTCTATTGATTTCCAGAATTAAATGCTGGCATGTATTTTTACTAGCTCGTTGCAAGAAGACACTCAGTTCCTCCTCTGTAGTTAATGAGTGGCAACGAAAAATTTGAAACGGATGTGGTACACCGTCAAAGGTTTTAAGAATTGTGGGAACAATATTTTTGTGGGAACAGCTGTGAAGTAATACATTGAAATCATCAAGTGGCCCTTCCATTAAGGGGTTTTTCATTTTAAATGGTATAGTGTGATCTTTGAGAAGAACTTCAAGATAGGAGCTAACAGCATCAATAATGGTCTCTGATGACTTGAAAGTATCGATTGTCACTTTATTTGCTGCCTGCAAGTTAAAAGATCACAGATAATCAAAAGACCTAAAACACCCAAAACAGACATCATAGCCTTTTTGCATAAAACATACTTTCTAAGGATAACGATATGCACCGTAGAACAGTTCATGAGCAGGAAACATTAATGAACTATGAAATTTAAATAATCATCACTTGGACCTGACTAAAGATAGCTTGAAACACACATACCTTTACTCTAGTGTTCATATCTGCAATTCCGACTGTGTCATTGTTGAACAGAATGCCTACCTCATGTAGCATGCATTCATCAGTAGAAAGCCACTGATCACTTTCAATTGACTTGTGGATATGAAGTAATTTAGCAGTGCTAAAGAACATCAACCACTTGTTATTGCACTGCAAGTTTTCAAGCTTGTGTTTCCACTTTAACACAACCTCTTTCATCTCATCCAGCTTGCATGTGGATTTATGATGACAGGTTTTTAAACAATGAAATGCATATATACTAGTACCTTATCTTTTAGAAGTCTTGGATCACACTTTATTTGTATGCATCGTTGCAAGTAGATGCTGTGGCCAGATTTCACCAGTTGAGTATAAAGTCGTAATAGCATTTCAGCCATCTGCATGGCACAAAAACTTTAGTTATTAATTATGGTACAAATAATGTTTGAGCAGAATTAGAAAATTTTCTTACCTCATTTAGTTCTCGAAATCCTTGCATGCTTTCTCCATTTACATCCAAAAATCCTAATCTCCTTACAAAATCATTTATTTGTTCTTGTGATAGTCTTCTACTTCCGTCACAAACTATCTCCATGGTAAGATTCTTCTGCTGCTGAAAACAATACTCGTAAACTCCAGATGATGTAATGCATTGCAATTCATTTGAAATATTTTGAAGTGTATCACCCTGAAATAAAGATAAAAATAAAGACAGGTTTCTAACAATAATTGGCTTACTTCTACTCTTGAAAACCAAAGTTGTATTGTTGTGATATTCTCACTAACAGTTGTTAATGTATATAATCCTTTTGTCCAATCCAATTGTGTCACATTGGTCATCAAACACTTGAAGCAGTGTTTAGTATTTAAGAAAGGAGAAATCAACTTCATGGCTGCAGTGAGGTGGTTTAATACATTTTCATTGTATTCTTCATGTTGTAATTGTGCTGTTACAAGTTGATACTGTTGCTGGAATAACATCTGACCACCTTCACGGTCAAATTTCATTTCTAAGATAAAATTTCGAAATGGAATGCAGTTTCTAACCGACTTAAAAAGTTCAATACATTGGTCTGCCTGAGGGGTGTTATAACATAATGACTCTTTCAGTGATTTTAATAGTTCCATAGCTTGAGAGAGGCTAATTTCTTGTTTGCTTTTCTCTGACTTCAAATACAGTGCTTTTTCACACAGCCAGGCAACTATGGGGTCATTTAGGCAGCCTTCCAAATTGTACTGTTCACAAACATCATGAATACAATCTATATGATCTGGTATCTGGAACAACTTTAATAAATGTTTCAAGGCATCCAAACCACATTCATTATTAATTGGCACTAACTTCAATTGAGAAAATTGACTGAAAACACCAAATTCAGCATCAATATCTAGTTGCTCCAAATTAACCTGTCCATATGCAACAACTTCTGAATATGTAGATTTTCCTTCTATAAGGTTAACAAGTTGCTTAACAGCTCCATCTGTAGCTTCAGCTAGTACAAGTGTGGTAAGTCTCTTTGGTGCGGTTTCATCACCATTGTCCTCATCCATACCTAAGATGAAACTTTGAGGTCTCTTTTCTAGGCTTGGTTCAAGCAAAACCTTACATTGCATACACATGTATTCATTGAATATCTTGCTTTGATTAAAATGAAAAAATGCAAGTACTGTGATATAATGTTGGAGAGGCTGCATAAAACTAACAAGATGATCATTCACGAGTGTATTCAGCATATGCAGCGTTGTACCTTGCTTAACATGAACACAGGCTTTGTGTTTGGTCCGTAACATTATGATTTGTTCAAGTTTATCAGCATTTCGAAGTCCATTGTCATCTGAAGCTTGAGGCAGGATGAGATGTTCTGTTATGTAGGCAGGTACATTGATGCCATATTGATGCAGTAAATTATGTAGGGTAATGAACAGTTTATTGCCATGTGAAGAAAGTATTAGAGCTAAATTCATTTTCAGGAACAAATCTTCAAATTCTCTAACCTGGCTAGTAGCATTTTCATCCACACTAAAAAAGTATGATGGAAGTATACCTTGATATGATTCATATTGTAAAAGTTCATCATAATTGCAATCACCAATAATTAATCTCTTATTCCATGTTGATAGTACTTCTCTTAGCTTAGATAGCCATTCACAATACAACTTAGAATCCTCACTAGGTTGCTGTGTAGCCAAGTGAGAGGAGCAAAGAATATTAATTGATTGTTTGTATTCATCTATCCAGCTCAATGTGTCTCCTCGGATTAATATGATTGAACAACATGACGAGACAATCTTCCAGCAGAACTTAGCCATACTGCTTATGCCTTCAATTGGTGGAGATGCCAGGTACGTAACAGAAAATTTAAGCATGTCCGGAACACTTGATTTAAGTTCATGTTGCATTGGAACAACAGCCTGCGTGTATTAGAGAATGCACAAATACATGCTATGGAATCATTTAATAAAGCTTAATTCTTGTCTGCCACCATTACATTATTTTCATGCAAGATTTACAATCTGTTAAACATGCTCTTTTCATTTTATTGAGCATGCATATTTCAAGTAGAATGTATGGTTATTAATTTTTGAACACAGGATCACTGCAGAGTTAAGAGACTAAAGGTCTTTTTTTAAAGATATCAATTTTTTATATTGTTTAAAAGTATTTAAAATGTCCGCTAAAGGCAGGTCCTTCACAATTTTTTCGTATTATACAAATGTGCATGTATTGACGTTCAAAGGTCAAAGATATTGACTATGGTATAAATCAGTTGTATGGCGTATCGATTTATACCATAGTTAATATCATTAACTCTTTGAACATCAATACGGATGACGTAGTTAATTGATTATTTGCCAGCAATGTTATATAATATGGCTACCCATTTCTTAGTAGTTGTCATTCTTGAAGAATCTCGCAGTTAGCTTACTTAAAGACATTAAAAATGGAACAAATCGATTTTATGACTTTTTTTTCCATATATATGGTGTACTAGCTTGAAATAGCATGGTTGCCAAGAACATTGGACATAGGCAGAGCCAAGCGGTCAGGGATCCGAAGCCGCACATCGAGTATATTATGTAACAGATGATGAAATCCCAGGGTGTTATTACTTCCAACGTCCAGGTTCTTAAAAGGCTTCGCTCTCCGATGTTTTAGTAGAACAAGCGGGTGCTTATTGTGTGGCATTGGAGACAATAGAAACGCCATTGCAGGTACACCTGCAGCTGTTAGTTCCTGCATTTCTGTCAATTAAATACTATCACCCCAGTCATAGCTCTATGCCCCTAAGCTTTTTGTGAGCAAAGTGAATAACCATGTGTTTTGAGTAGCCAAAAAGAAGTCATCTTTACAATGCATACAGTTACCTATATATGCACCAGAGATCACATGAGTTTCAGCCCGGCTGGTGCCAGCACATACACGCATGCACATATTCATATAAAAATAAGTGCAGTAAAACAGTTACATATGTTCATTCACAACACATGCATTACATAGTGGTTTTCTATGCAAGTGCACGTATTTGTGCACTTGGCAGTGAAGGTGGGTAGCAATTATTGCACATGATTCTGCACTTGACAGTCAAGGAGTTAAGCAAACTAACTGAAAGATTCTTCTCGAATGCTGAAAAATCAGGAAGCAAAAAACATTTCAAACTATTGTCCGATTGGGTAAACCTTTTATACGGATGTATATTAAGCTAGTCTATGAATGTTTAAAGTTATTGGACTGTTAATGGTTACTCTCCCGCAATCCTTATTCAAGGATGGCCATCCTTAAATAAGGCTGATGACCACTTTCTAAAAGAATGATAAAAACTTGGTGCTTTGTTTTATATTAGTGATTCACTAGATTCAAGGTCATGTAAACCAGCAATACTGTCATGATTAAAACAGGTTTGACTTGCTCAAAAACCGGTATTACAGTGTAAACATGGAGATACAACCATTTGCCGCTGGTGGTATAGAAGTGAGCAGAATTAACTCACAGCGACATATGGCCTGGAAGGACAGGTTTCTGGTAGCTCAAGGAGTTGAATGTACACTGTCAGATAGATCTGTGGAAAAATATCCACGGCGTCGACAATCTATGCTCACTTTACCATCCAGCGAAGCGATTGCATACACTTGAAAGCGTCAAGCTAAGCAACCCTGCTTAGATACCGAGGGGATCAACAGAAAGCGACGTATGTAATTCCTCAGTACGGACGGATGACATAAATGTAGGCCTATAGGTGACCAAAGTGGCAGTACTACATGATTCATCAAATGACAGTGACAGCGACAGCAACAGGAGGCCTAGGCAAAGGCGTGTCTCCTCGAGTCTGATTAATTGGGGCTAAGCTCCACTAAGCTCAAACACATATCGTATGCTAATCGGCAACGCTTCCTAAATCTCCCCCCCCCCCCCCCCCCTCATTCAACATGGTACTAGTACTGTATTCAATCATAGGACTAGAAAGCAAACTGTTCGATGGAGCGGCGGCAGAACAACCACATGCATGCAGTGCACTTGGTTTCAGTGAGGTGAGTAAAGCTGGATCAACTTGCTACCAGAGAAATTCAAGAGTTTTAAAACCATTATGGTTTTTATGGTCAATAATCTCTACTGTTGTGATCCTTATTTAAGACTGGTGTCAATCCTTAAATAAGGATGTGCCACTTCCTCCTGTTTTACCACATGGACATTGATCATATTGACATCATTTGAAGTTTGTTATGGAGGCTAATCAGTATACAATTGACCATAACCATTTTTAAAAATCTTACTACTTGGTTAGCAAAAATATGCAATGTAAAGGACGATGCTTATTTAAGGATAATGACATCCTTTAATTAGGATTTTTCCCTGGGGATGAAACATTAAAATTTTACTCACACAATCTTGTTCCCTGAAATTATTTTTTTTTACACCACGTCTGCCTTCAATTCCCATATCCCACCAACCTTCCCTTTAGAATTTTTTCTTTACTGGCCATATTTTTTCATTATTTTCAATTTAAAAGTTAAATTATTACATATGATACCCACGTTAATGCTAGTTATTGCCAACAAAAGTGCGCCATTAATACATGTGTACAAGTGTGTAATAAGTAAACCTATTGGAACCTAAGGAAGCAGGTTCCATATAGGATTGATGTGGTATAATGGATGTCATTAAAAAAACGTGACTCACGTCTGGAGGGACGACGGTGAATCGGATCATTACCCTCTTTGTCGCTAACACAAATAAGAACAGTTTTGCATTGGTTCTGTGTCAGAACAGCACGCACTTTTAGAGAACGAAAATAGTGGTGTCCATGTCTCGTACCCGGTTCAATTGTTATTCACAGCCATTTTTATTCTTCTCTACCTTCTTCTTCTTCTTCCTTCTGCCATGAAGAACTAGAAAAATTGTCCATGAGCACCAACAGCATCAATCGCTTCAGCATTATATCTTAAGGGTCAGAAACATGTATGATGCATCAGGCGAAATAAAAAAGTGAGTAGTACCTAATATGGTATATAGGGCTGGATAAACAAAAATCCCATTCCTTGGCCATATATCTACTATGCTATTCACTGACATACGGTAAGTCACACCTACGCTTTATGAATAGTTACCAGTTTAACAAATCAAGTATAAAGCAAATCCCATAAAAAAGGGCAGCAACTACAAGGCTGATCCAGAAAAGGACTATGAGTGCATCAGCTACGAGCTAGGCTAATCCAGAAAAGAAGGTCTATGAGGGCGACAGCTATGAGGCTGACCCAGAAAAGAAGGCTTATGAGCAAGACAGCTATGAGGCTGAATCAGAAAAGTAAAAGGCCTATGAGTGCGACAGCCACCTCTCACTCAATGAGTCCAGAAAATTATTGGTAATGATTATTTATTTATTTACTTTACATACTAAAAGTCTGCTGTGGCTCCGCTGGCTATGTACTTGTATATTAAAACTGTCCGATTTGCTAAACAAATTCAATACGAGACCCGGACGTCCAGTCGCAAAGCTTCCTCCAAAGATACAGCATTGCCATAGGATCATACAACTACCAACAGAAGTACCATCAAAAAGGTAAGATCAATGGCATATATGAACCTCGCTTTTATCAATACGTACGTGGGTTCATGTTGTAGATTGGATTGGAAGCACGTCACGTGACAGCATGCTTCTATAGTGGCACTCTATGATATGGTAAGAACTATCCCTTGATCTCTGCTATCCTATTCGACTATTTTTTTTAAAGGCATGTTCGTATAGCTTGGTCTGTGCCGCATCACACTGTGCAATTCGATTTTAGCATAATGCTTTATAATTGGTGATGCGTGTCTTTGTATTTTTAGCATATACCTGTAGTGATACCGAGTATTATCCCTTGATCTCTGCCATCCTATGTGACCATTAGTTTTAAAAAGCATGTTCATGTAGCTTGGTCTGCGCTGCATCCCATGTGCAATTAGTTTCAAGCCCACATGGGATGTGGATTGCATTATTGATCAAGGGATAGTTCTTACCGTATCACGGAGTGCCACTATAGAAGTATGCTCTCAGTGATGTGCTTCATTTCCCTCTCTAAATAATCTATGGTTGAGGTTCATTAACTGATGTATGTGTAAGGCTTCACATGCAGGCCAGTGCATGCCTTTTTAACACCTGTTGTGCATACTGGTGGAATTAATTACACTTTTATTTCAGTTACATATACCTGGTGGCTAAAATGTAATGTAGGTAAAAGAAATGTTTTTTAATGACTGCAATCATTTCCTATAGCTACTATCTGTATGAAACCAGGTGCATAATGGTGGTGCTTGAAAAAGCTCCGCAAGCTGTACTGTAATAATGTCCATTGGACTTCCAGCAGTGGACACCCTGCTAGCTTCTTCAAGTTCCTTTCATGTTGGGACATCCACAACTACAAGGTCCCTAGCTCCTTCCCATCAGGGTACCCCCATTTCCTTAGATATTGCACTTCCTCATCAGGACACTGCCTCTCTAGGACCATTCCATTCAGTAGATGCTGCCCTACACACAGTAGCTCAACCACTACATGCAACCCCCATGTCCACCTCCACAATTAGATATAATTTGGGGATCCTAATACACCATCTTCATATCTGGGGAAGGTCTACTGCAACTAAATATTCTTACAGCCCAATTGGACACCATGTTATTATCAGAAATTAAAAACAGATGACACAAGTAATAAAAACATTCTCTTTGAGAAAGTTGGTGGCATAAAAGATTGGGATAAGGCAATATTGGCGTAAAAAGGAAAGAAACAAAGGTCTAATAAGAAGGGGAAATGTATAATAATCCTATATTTCGCACACAAACATAATGTCCTACAAATGGGCAAAATATAGGACTATAATACATTTCCCCTTCTTATTAGACCCTTGCTTCCTTCCTTTTACACCAATATCGCCTTATTCCAATCCTATATGCCACTAACTTTCTCATAGAGAATGTTTTTATTACTTATGAAGATTTCAAATGTAAGAATGATGCCATATGACCCTAGTGTGTTAAGATGTGGCATTATGATTGTCCTCCAACCTATTTCTACCTATTTCTAGTAGATGACTAGTAAATCATCTCAAGATGATTTAAATTCTGTCAACACTTTTATTTTTAGCTCTTATGCTATCATAGTTGAAAAATTGATGAATTCTTAATTGATATTCCACAAATCGCATCAGAATTCACTAAAACTGCTACCTATGTACCTGTAAAATTGAATTGAATCAATATCACCCATATGAACTGAATTGTTTATTAAAAGAGCTTTAAATTGACTTGGCCCTCATTGAGGACCCAATAGATGACCAAAGGACACTTAAGAATTAATAAATTCTACTTGGGAGTTGAGAAAATGGTTCTTGCAATGTGCTGTCAATTTAGCAACTCACAAAATTTAGAACTTACAAAATCGAGAAGTTTTATTCACTTGTGCAGGAATTATTATTGCAATTTGCAAGGATAATCATGGACTCACAAGTCATTGGTCCGCAGTATCTAATGTTTTAGCATGTTGCTCCCTATTCAAGACCAATATTATTTTACTTACTTTTGCATTGGTATAAATATCACTAGTACTGATTATATCAATGAAACATATTCGGCCCTATTTTTCTGATTATGCTGATCAGCTCAGGTTGGTTTGCATTCTTCTTGATCAAGAGTTATGTTAACTCTCATACAGGATTTCACCCTGATTATGAATGTCATTAAAAAAACGCGACCCTCTTCTAACAAGACTCCTGATGAGTGGATGGCTTACCTTGTTGTCATCATTGTACAAGAAGGCAACAACAAGCAATTTCGTGTTTGTTAATGTCACCAGACTGCGTGGTTATAGAGAACAAAACTATTTTCCACACTCGTACCCAGTCTCACATATTTCTCGTTCTTCTTCTTTTTCTTGACCACGCATAACTCAGGGTAGGAACACTTTTAAGAAATGAAAATCACAGCAATGGCTTCAGAATTCGTTGGCATTCTCGCTTCTGTTGTCAAAACATCTCGAGGCTACATGACATATATTGGTGGTTGTGTTAGCAAATCTCATATGAAAATTTCGCCAATAGCTTCTGAATAGGCTGGAAGAGCCGCTTCCATATAAAATAGCCAATGTTATGTTTTGGTAAACAATCGACTATACGGTACATGTAAGACGCATAATTAGATAACTTGTAAGACGTCAGACCCAAAATTAGAAATGGTATGCTGAGCACGAGCGATATCAAGAAGAGAAACAGTCCACTAAAAGGCAATGTTACTGGGAGAGTCCTGAACTGCTCACTTGCGTAGAGAAGAGAGTGCAGTACGGGAAGGCTAAGCGTACTAGTACCCTGCAAATCCAAATGAGGCCATTGAAAGAGTACTACCAATAAATTCATTCAAAGGTATGTAAATGTAGATGTAGCTACCTACTCTTACTAAGCTTGGTTTACAATATGACATTGGTGGCTGAACATTACGGATTAATACGGATCAATTACGATCATCAACTACATCAAATATACATCGGAATAATGTGCATGAAAAAAAATGAATGAAACAAGTAAATAAAAAACCTTCTCAATGTGAAAGTTGGAGGGATATAGGATTTGAAGGCAATGGTGATGTAAAAAGCAAGGAAACAATGGTCTGTAATAGTAAGGGAAAATGTCATAGTCCTATATTTAGCACACAAACATAGTATATGCTACAAACGAGCCGCTAAATATAGGACTATGACATTTTCCCTTACTATTACAGACCCTTGTTTCCTTGCTTTTTACATCACCCTTGCCTTCAAATCCTATATCCCACCAACTTTCTCATTGAAAAGGTTTTTTATTTACTTGTATTATAAGGCACGCCTCCAGTAAATGATTTCATGCATAGATTTAAAATTATGATTATTAAGGTTACCCCTGAAATAATTTTATCGATAGCATTTATTTAAGTGGGATGTTTGGTTTCCACATAACATATGAACAGAGAAACAGATCAGCATGACTCAAAAAATTTCACGGAGGGCAGTGATTTGGCTTCATTCCCATATCCATTATAGGTATGTACTGATTGGATAACCAACCTTCCATGGTGGGTTGAAAGTTCAGTAAACATGACACAGTTTCGAAGCTTTGTTAGAAACAGCCATTTGTCCCATAAAACCAACATTAGTCCTAACAAGAAGTATTCGTGGCGTCTTATCTTTATATCACTTTCAGACGCTTTGTAACTAAAAACAAATAATGTTGACGTTCATAGTCTCGACATCCATCCTCTCTAATACTTTCAGGATGTGTGTGCAATGATGCAAAAGTGAAGCAGATTCATCTGAGAGTAAGAACCTAAATCTAAACCTATCATTCCCCCAACCCATTCCACCAACAACCATGCTGAGAACGTGTCGAGTGCAAGCATTATATGGCACATACAACATAATCGGAACCAGGTTTTGCAGGACATGTAAGACTGATGAAGGGCAATGAAATGTCATTAACAAATCATGACTAGCACTGAGTCAACAAACGAAATAGTGATTACTTCCCTTTTGTCACTATTTTCAAAGATGAGCGGTTGCACGTTTGTTTCGTGCCCCAAAACAATGCGATGGTAGTGAAAAAATTCTTATGCCCACCTCTGTACACAGTCCTATCGTTCTCCTTGGTGGCGTATTTCTGTTTCTTTCTTCTTCAGTCATCATGATAGAAACGACATTGAAGATTGCCAACACCACTAATCGCTTCAGCATAGATCCAAATTTTATCCTTAGGGGTCAGGTACAAGTATAACTCATCGAGCTAATAACAAGAGCGAGCAGTGCCTAATTTAGTATATAGAACTAGATAAACATAATATCAAGTCCCCGGAACATGCATTACGATACATTTCACCAATGTATGGTATGTCGCGCATACTACTCTTTCAAAATGCAGTAAGCAGTATAAACCTGCCTTTTATCTGATACCTTTAGCTACTACCGAGTGAAGTTGTTGCTCTAAAAATTCCATTGCGTAATCAGAAGAAGAGATACATGAAATACCTCTAAATGAAGCAGGTTCTTGAGCAGTACAACATAGGGTTAGTACAGTATAATGAAACGTAGCTCGTGTCTGGAGGAACAACAGAAAATCAGATTACTTCCATCTTTATCGCATCGAACAATAACACAAGCAAGAACTGTTTTGGGTATGTTCCATGGGGGATGGTTAGCATTCTGAGGTACATAATGTTCACAGTGATTTCAGTGGTTTGGGTAGGAACAAAAATGAATAAAACAAGTAACTAATCACATTCTCTACAATAAAGTTGGTGGCATGTAGGATTGGAAGGCAATAGTGGTGTAAAAATCAAGGGCACAAGGTTGACTGACATGGGAGAATGAAATGCTCCTACATTAAATTAGCACAAATGCAAGATGCTGTACACACCACTGATTTGTGTTAATATAGGTGTATTCATTTCAGTCAACATTTTCACCATGCTTCTATTCTATGTGATTATTGCCTTCCAATTCTATAACAACTTTCTCATATAGTTACTTGAAAGACAAAAATAATGTACCTGTACTGCAGTTATACTAGAAACAAATTGCATCTTCACCTTGGGTATGAGATGCTTGGTTTCTAGAAGCTACTGCATCAATGCAAGAATTAGAAACTTGTACCCTAAGGGTGCAAAATTTCGTAAAACAGAACCCTAGTTGGGTGTAGCCAACGCCACCTTCACGTTCAGTGGCAACAGCAAGCCACTCGTACACTTATAAGAAAACATTCGTTACACCCAGGTTGCCACCAGCCCATGCAGAGGAGCTAACTAAAGTAGTTGGCAGACACACGGTTTTTAAGTGTACAAGGTAATATTCCATACAACAGTGCATGATTAAGAAACACAAATTGTATGCATGGTACTCCAGTAGTGGCCTGCCCACCTTCTGGATTTGTGTTCTGCATGATCAGATAGTGTGTCTGGTCACTATCGGTCGGAACGATGACCGTGCACCTTCCCTTCCCTCATGACTGTCTAGCTGTCCCACTATCATCAGTTTCGTTTTATGGGTGTGATAACGTTCTGATCAGTTAATTAGATACTAGTACTCTTCCTTCCGTGATTTCATGGCATGAAAATAAAGTGTAATTTTAAATGTAATGAATTAAGCATAGCAAGTGATAAAAACTGTCTTTAAAACAAAGTTGGTGTAAGTTCATAGTGGTGTAAAAGCAAAGAAACCAGATTTACTGGCTGGGAAGGAAAAATGAAGTAGAACCAAATTAGCACACGTAGTTATATTTAATTATGACATGCACATGTAATATCGATCTATTTCGTTTTTCTTTCACAGTCAGTAAAGATTTTTTCCTTGCTTTTTACACCACTATGGCCTTTCATTACTTTATACCACTACCTTTCTCATAGAGAGTTTATTTACTGTAGCCTATATGAATCAATATAGTTAATATTGATGAATTATCCTACAACAGCAAGTAATTGAATGCATAATAATACAATCTTTCTGTAATTTTACATTTACACATGTGGGGAAGTGCAGTACTTAATTAATGGCTATGCATTCACTTATATTGACAGTATTTAATATATGCAATATTATATATATATATATATATATATATACATGTATATAATGATGCATAACAGCATGATGACACTAGTGATTGATTCTCCAAAATATTGTTACCTTTTGTATTGCGGCTTGCATTATCTGATGATAATCATCTGGCTGACTCTTAACAATAATATCCTGTGTGGAGAGAAATATGATGAGAGATCAGACATACACTGATGTGGTGAGTACCATGCAGCTACTGGTTAATAAATATGAATGAACTCTTCCTGTTGTGGCTTCAACACTGGAGAAAATCGTGCATGAGCTAACCAAAAGTCAAAAAAATTATGGGAGCTCCGGCGACTAACATTACTATTTATTCTTATTCCTACCATGCAAATCAATACCAGCATTTGCAAGAGTCCTATAATCTGCTCTGTGATGGTCCTGAATGAGAAGATTGAGGTAGCCTGGTAAAGCTTTTTATGTTTCTCTGTTAGGGCATCCCACTTTCAGATAGAAGGGTGTGACAGGCCTTTCCATGTAATCCCTTCCTGACCAGGGAAATTGTTATGTCTATAATCTTGTTGTTATTGTTGCTGGGGTTATCAGTAAAGACAAAAGGAAGATTAGATAAGTGACCAGCCTGGCCTGCTTCAACCATCTCAAAGTTTCCCAATGGTGATAGTTTAACAGCCTTAAAAAGGATTCTCTCCAGAACATAAGACCAATTGCTGTCAGGGAATCACTGAGACGACTTACAGGGAAATGCCTCTGTGCTGTGCTAAAAGACAAGGCACCAGAGTATTTTGAGCCTCATCAGCAGGGTGTGGCTTGTAACTCAGGCTCAGAGAGGATCATCCATTGCTTGAGAAAGTGCATGGAAGAACACTACTTCGTTGAAGAAAAAATTGAAGTGCAAAACCCAAGGCTCACCTTTCTTGATGAGTGTGCTACACATTTTCTCAGGGGTGTTAAGGCAGGTTTCAACAATTTATCGTACGGTGCCTAGCAACATTCGAAATATGGGGCACACATGCAAATGATGTATTGCAAAATTACGTGAACATTGATATGATTTGAAAATTCGTTCAGTTCGTATCATGGCATTGGGACTTTTCTGTTTATTCCTTCTTTGTTATGAATTTATACCTTCGATGTGTGTGTATGTGTGTGCACGCACGCGCATGTGCATATGTGTGCATGTGTTTGATCACTTGTTTTTATGGTGATAGAGCATGTGCGTGCATTCTTGACAGCACGCGCAAGCTTTCATGTCAGTTTTTGAGCCTATACATACATGTAGGCCTACTAGTGTGTTTCTATACCATTTTGTGCAGGATTGTGTCTTTTTCCTCGTGTTATTGTTGTGTGTGTTGGACTCTCATGTGAGTTGTATGTGTACGTGCTGTGCCATTGTATTGGAGGAAGTGCTATCACACCTCCTTTTTGGACATATAGAGTTTCAGCAATGGCTCGAATGGCTGTTCTTCCAAAATTGCAGTTGATTGCTTCTGCCATCTGTTTAATTGTAAATATTCATTTCTCGAAACCGTATACATGTAGACAGCATGGTTCATGCAGTAATGAATATCTAAATGGCTGAGAGCATAGAAGTAAACGAAGGTTCTTAGCATATCGTAAAACTATGTCTTGGATCTAAGGAGTTGGCTAGGAAAACCATCCTGTTATACGTGAGACACTACCGTACGTATGAACACTGTCAGAGTACCCTTACATCAAGCCATGACAGGGTCCTGCACTAATGTCAGCAACAGCATCAAGGAAGAGTAAGTGTATAGCTTTGTAATGAATATAATTAAATTCATGCCAATCATACCGCTATGTTGTAAAACATATCAGCTATGAATGCTGTACTAATGAGCCCCTTATGCTGCTCAAACCTATGTCAAACTTGAAAATATTGACATTGGTTTGAGCAGCATAAGGGGTACTTTATATTTTTGTTTCCAATTTGACTATACTTAGAACCGCATCCAAAAACAAAAATCATATTTTGATTGTATGTGTAATTGTACCCCTAAATGCAAAAAATCGTGCTCATTGCTTACATATTGCCCTGTGAGCCATTCCTTTGTACCTTCATTCACCATTGTGCGTCTTAGCCCATCTTTTGTAATTTCTTTCGTCTTTGTTTTTGTTCTTAATTCCCTTTGCGCTTAAAGGCCCTAGCCATTTGCAATACATTTTACTATGCATTACAGTGTAGTCTTGCTCTGAATCAGTATTATGGTTAATACATTGAAGCACTTCAGAATGTGGGCACTTTGTAAGAGAATTAGCAGCACAAATGAAGATCAGAGTGTATAGTTAAATTAAAGAATTGAAGGGATTTAGACCCCAAGAATAACTGAAGAGCAAAGGACTGATACTCTTGTTGCACACCGTTCATTCCAAGTTAAAGACATGAAGAGAAAAATGAAGCATCCAGGGTGAAAGTGTGGCAAAGGTTACTACCAATGACGAGTTAGCAGTGTTCTACGCTATTCTAGCAAAACAGTGGGACTAACTAATCGCGATTGGTTCATGAGCACAAATTCAACCTAGCTCATGCTGGTGCAAATCACAATCCCAAGTGCCAACGGATACTAAAATCAATGTGTGCACTGCTTGCTGCGAGAGCAATGGTGCATGAATGGTGAGCTAAAAGTGAACAAGTTGTTGCTCGTCATATTCTGGATCTTATGCATCAGCGATTCTGGCTCACCTTTGACAGATCTGATCCGCATTGTGCTGCATTCAACGCTACCTTTCTGCCCATGGATTTTGTTGTGGTGACTCAAAAGCAGTGCCAATTCGCGAGACAGAGGCTATTCATACATTCGATACCTGCAGCATCTCATAGACAATGAAGGTCTGCCACCTGAACAACAGCTACGTATTGTTGACTTAGATGAGTCCTGCATCCACCACCACTATTGTCGTCACAACAATTCGCTCTTTGACACAATCTATTATGATGGTAGCCAGCAGTGCACACAGAAGGAAAGTGTTTGTGCTTTGTAGCTGCAATTCGAAAATCAAACCCATTAACGTGTCAAGCCCCTATCTGTAGTACTATCATAATTAATGTAATGTCAAAATTCAATAACAATTCCTTAAGTGTGACGTTGGAATATTTCGAAGCAGTCAGATACCTTAATTGTGAGAATGTTGTAAAATATGTGCGCTATTAGAAATCTATTCGTGCACACTTGGAGAGAATGCCCAAATCAATATAAGTACGGTATTGTCAGCTTAATTAGAGGAATGGTTGGGAGCAAATTAGTAAATCAGTTTCTCCGCATATAATCATCAGTAAGGAAGAAAGTAAGCACACACCCCCCATCCTCGAGCCATGCCGCCACTGTAGGCCAGGTCGGGCTACATCCAACAATCTAATTCACAAAGGGGATCGAATCTAGACCAAAATCAAGTGCTAGATCAGATACATGGGTTGTAGACGCTCAAGGCAGCTCCTGAGTGTGCATGCCCTATTCCTTAATTGTGAAATTCAAGAAAACTTAGTCGCAGCGCCCTTCCTTAATTACAAAAACACTTGCATTTAAAGCCACAGATTCCTTAATTGTGACATTCTTTAAATTATGATGCTTATGGTATCAGTTAATGACAAGGTGAGTATGGTACCCAACTCAGTGTGGATATTCCAGTCACAGTGATCGTCTGGAGACTACCACCAGAACTTTAATGATGCCAACTTCGTCTAATGGTTTAAAGCTCAGTTATTACCAAATTTGAGTGAACCTTGTCTAATTTGCCTTGATAATGTCCCACAAGGAAAAAAATGGCGTAATCGCGTGTAATTGTGCGTGAAAAATGGCCATAAACGTGCCAAATTACGCGGTTTTCAAACGCTGTATCGTCGTATTGTGCAATAAAGTAGAGCTAAAGTTTGCATACTTACAAAGCGGTCCTGTGTCTATACAAGTCCAAAGATGGTTTGGTTTGAAATGCATCGTTCCGAAGATATTCACATTCAAGTAAAGGGCTTGATTTCGCGGGGTTTTGTACTTGAAGCCCGCGAAAAATTGCTCTAAGTTGTTTGTGAATATTTTCGAAACGATGCATCGCAAACTAAACCATCTTTGGACTTCTACAGACACAGGACCGCTTTGTAAATATGCAAAATGTAACTCTACTATATTGCACAATAAAGAAGATGCAGCGTTTTGAAGACCGCGTAATTTGGCGCATTTATGGCCGTTTTTCACGCACAATTACACGCGCTTACGCCGTTTTTTTCTCGCGGGGTATAATACCATCACACAAAGCCAGAAAGTACACCAAGTGCATACAAGCTTAAAAAGGCACAATTGCAAGAGGTTCGCACTTCATCTGGCATTCAGTTTGGAGCAAAAGACACTGTGTATACTCTTCGTCAAAGACTGAAGGCATACGTTGTCTCTGTTGAACCAGAGATTGTTCAGCTGGCAAAGCAGCATGATCATGAGATGTTGTATACGCCCACATACCACTGTGACTTACAACCACTTGAAATGATGTTGTCACAGGTCAAAGGTGAAGTTTGAAGGCAGTACGACATAGCTACAAAATGCAAATAATAAAAAAGCGTTTGGAGCAGCTTCTTCAACACCTCAATGCAGACACAAGGGGGAGAATCGAGAGCCTGTACACCCATGTCAGAAAGTTAGAAGAAAAAATACATGGAAGCTGATGACAATGAAGAACATGACGATAGGGAAGATGATACTGCATCAGACAGCAGTCATTCAGACATTGAGGATGACGTTGAAGGCCAAGAGGACTCTGACACTTCCCAATCGAGAGCAGTTGTTCTTCTGATGATAGAAGCCATGAGATGTGTAATCCAAGATGCGTAATTTATAATCCGTGTAGCAAGTTTTGTTTGTTTAAGTGTTTTGTATGAATGTAATTAGTAGCCACACATGCTAATTGTTAATGATAATGAATAATAGTGTTGTCATTTATATTCAACTAACCGAAGTTTTTGTCAACATCACCCCAATTTTGGTCCTTAATTGAGGACCAGTCAAGACCTCAATTAAGGACTACCTCTGCAACATGCATTTCTCCCACAAACGTTATACATTTTGTAACACCTTTCCTTCCATTATGTCAATTCAAATCAAGGTTTTAATTTGTCCATCTGCTAGTGCCTTCATCTCAACACCTTCCCCCTCAGGCTTACGGGGTATTTTGGTCACATGAGGCATACCTTCTGCAACACATGTAGCCTCTACACTATACCACACACTCATTACTTCATCAACAGCAATGTAGGAACCTGGTATGATACCTTGCTGTCTATTGTCATTAAAACCATCAATCATAAGCCTGATATCCTTCCTAGGGTCCTAAATAGATTTAGTGAAAGATGATAAAGTGAAGATAAATGTTCACTTAATCTTTGGGTGCAATTCCATCATGCATTGAACAAAATGCAAGGCATTCCTGCAACTCCTCAAAACAATGACGACTCATCTTTGCCATTGATACCATTGAAGCACCTAGAGAGAAGGTATGAGAATCCTCTCCCTCCTTCCTGTATGCTTGAATTCCACCTTGTCTGGGCTCAATTGTCATTGCTAAGCTAATTCCAAGCCACTTGAAAAACTCTCCGGTAGTGATTGGATTATATCTTTTACAAGCCATTCTCTCCCCCAGTTGAGGGTCTGCTGCACTGTCTGCATGGGCTAGAAATGAAAGAAATAGTCGATTTCAGTTCGGTCTTGTATACTCTTCAGCTGCTCCACTTGATTCCACTTGATTCGGGTCTCCTGTGTAAACTTGTCATGAACAGCAGGATCAAAGACGAGATCTGGTAGCAATTCCGATTGTCTTCCATGAGGGATAGATTTGCATCTCTAGGCACCTCCTGATCTTGGTCATGTTGTTGGACATCAGAGTTGTGATTGATATAAATAAAGACGTGCCAAGATAGTATATCTAAATTGTTGTGTTTTTTTTTTCTAATCATACCTTTGTAACTCTGTATCGCTTTCAATTTCTTCCCTGTACTCTTCACTAGAACTTGTACTGTCATCACTGGTGCTACCTTCTTCATCTAAAAAATCAACAGCCGTCTTTCTACACTTAGTTGGTTGTGAATACTGTTTCTGCAGATGTAATTGCAGGGAATAATTTACTTTTTAAAAATTGCATAGCAATTTTGCTCCGCAAAATCGAAATTGATTAGCAACTTGGTTCAGTTGCATCACAATTTGTTCCCGCCAAGATATGTGATGATTCTTCACATGAACACAATGCAGAGCTATCCCACGGACACACCCGCGTGCATTTGGATCGCTTTCAGGCGAACGAGTCAAACGACTACTTCCCCCCTCCCCCGTCACCATCGCATTTAGTCCACCCGTATTGGCACTGTCGCGTAGGCGTTCTGGCATATTCATGTGCAGTACGTACATGTACCACGTACGTTTGCGCGTAAACATACATTTTTATTTGTAATGATTTGATAACTTGATAATTCTATTAATATAAAATTCGACACCCCCCTTCCCGAAGCTGGCTGTGTACGCTGCTGCGCGCTCATGTCATTCGTACGCGTACGGAATCGTTATTCGTCACATCAATTGTCGCGATCGCGATGTCGCGTGAGTGTGGCTGATGCGACGTGGCCCAGCTTTCTGATTGGAAATCTTTTGTACCATAAATTCACTCTTTTCGCGTAGCATTTATACTGAGCAACGCGCCTGCAAATTAACATGGATAGATTGCATCGCAGTTTTCTGCGACAATGTTTTGAAGTTGTTTCGCATCTAATAAAAACTGCTTCGCAAAATGCGATGCGAATCCGGTTAAATTATTCCCTGTAATTGGCCATCCCTGCAAATACCCCTTAGTTTGTGGATACTCTGGCCCCCCAAATCCCAATCCACAGCAAATTTTTTTCTGTTACCATTCCCAATGATGCTGCTAACGATTCCCTTTGCGCCAATGTTCACCTTGCACTTACTCTGGACTTTGTCGCCAATTTTGAGATGTGTGCTCTTGCACATTGCGGTTCGTGCGTGTCGGAGATGTTAAATAATTGCCTTGTACTCGACAAATATGACAATAGGCTTGAGAGGCAAGAATGCATGTATGACGTGAGCAAACTTTATTCACAGTCACCATAATGTGTTAAAAGGCATGTGATACGCAAAAGTATTTGCTTATTACATTTGGTCCTCAACGGAGGTTCACCTTCCTCAATTGAGTATCAAAGGGTACTAGAGGTTAAACGAATTGGGCTAATAAAATAACGAATCATTTCTATTTGGACCCCAAATACACAAAAAAAATGTACAAAATGTGGCATGCTATTTTTACTTCCTCGATGCTGTCGTGGACTTTAATACACTTCAGTATGCACAATGTTCTATTCAAACAGTAGCAAAGGATAGATGCTTCTGTAGGTGTCCCATGAGACATTACCGATAAAATGACATAATATACGGCAACATGATTCGATACGGGCATGAACAAAATTTTTATTACACTTTCAATTTATAATGATGTACAATAGCTAAACTTCTATTCGATGTATTATTATTTGACTTTGAATCAACATAGTGCGATGAGGTCATCTTAAACACTAGAAGTATCAGCAACACTACAAAATTTCTGCTCACTTTCGTTTATAAAAGCAGTAGTGGCAAATAAAATCATTAGAAACATCTTAAATCTACATCCTATAAAGTTTAGATGAAAAAAAGGACTTTCTCGATTCAGATTTTCGATCAACTGTAAAATATAAAATATCAATGAGAGTATGTCACGCTGTGCACTGCACAATTCTGTTACCATGGACTTGATCTGCAACTGATCAAATAACTCAGAAGTATCAAAACTAAGGCCAGGGCATTAGTAGGAATTTTAAAGAAGTATGCATTTTTTTCTAGGTTGTTCAGTGGCTTTATTGAGGTGTAACTAGCTTTAACACCCCTATGTTCTGGAGCTCTTACCTTGGTTAATGTGGTGCTACTGGTCTTGCTCTATTCTGTGGCATCCTATGGGCCAAGTTTCTTCACAGTTAGGAGCGCAACAAGGTGACACATGCATTGGGACTTCTGCTCTTTTTCTTTGTCCTCCACATCATAGCTTCCATTGTGGGTTCTGATCATAAGTGCCTAAGCCTTCTATTTCAGGCATGGTTTCTGGATTACGAGGTTATAGCAGGCAGGAGGTCAGATATACATTTCCTCATTGACAAGTTGAGATTTGATACATCCCGTTTCCTGTCTCCATGAAATCATGCCCAAATATGGACATTCTGCGAGCCCCTATTGGTGCAAATTTCATTGCTGCTTAGTGGCATGAAGCCAAGAAGCTATTGTCCCAATGAGAGAAGGTTGCAGTTCTTGAACCTCAGGTGGCTATAATATTATTGCACACTTGTGGCAGCTACTGCAGACTCGCACAAACTGCTCCTCCAAATTTGGCCTCAGATTACTTTGTGACAGTTTGGTGATAATGAGAGGCAGGGTTTCTCACAAAGCTTGGCAGTAGCAAGATGTTTTATGGAATCAAGCCCAGCATAGCCATAGATATGGCGGATTAGTTATCCGCTCCCTCACAGATCATTCATTAGCAGCTTTCATCGCATTACTATACAGCTCAGGCCTCTGTGCTGTTAATAGTCCACACTTCATCAGCACTGTTGCTAAATTCAATTGCAATGTTTCTATTACTGATTTAGTTACCATTGAATCACTCATGGCTAGCCCAGTGTCACAGAGAGTCCTGTTAAGGAAAGCTGGAAAGTCAAATATTTCATTCTCTGTTGGTGGCAACTTGCTGTCTCTGCTCCTCATGGTGCTTCCTGGATATCTGTGAGCTTGGGCCTACACCTGAATCACCTGGATCAAAGTGAATTCCAGGTTGCTATAAAATGGTGGCTCAGTATGGATACCTCAGGATGTTCTGTACATTCTCTTTGCCCAGAAGTTGCCCCTTGACCCTCTTGACTTGTCACCTGTTAGCAAGGTGGAGATGCAGTGATTCGGCACAACCAACTGAGAAATGTATTTGCAAATGCTTGCCATCTTGTCCATTTTCCAGTGAGGATTGAGATTGTCACCCGTAACCATAACCACTCTCATCCTGCTGATGTGCTTGTAGAAGGGTGGGAAAGAGGAAAGACTGTGGCATTTGATATCACTGTTACCTCTCCACTCTGCACAGCCTTTCTAGATGAAGCTAGTCAGGTGGCTGAAGCAGCAGCACCGGCTGCAGAAACCCGAGAGCACATAGCCAATGACAAATAGAGTTTGGTTCGGCATGTGTTCCCATTGTTGTGGAAACATGCGGCAATTGGGGTAACAAGGCAAAGCAGACACTTTCACAATTGGCATCTCAGCTGCTACTAGCTGATCACAACCACAAAGTCAAAAGTTATTGCTGACCTCTATGGACGTTTACGTCTAACCCTGATGAGGTCCTTGCAAGAGCAATTCTGGCCAGAGCTTTCCAGCCAATAGGGCTGTTTACTTAAGGATATAGAATTGTTAACCTTTAATCTCCCGTCATCCTATATGTAGGATTATCGTCCTACGCGTATGACGCAAGTTAATATTAATTTTTAGCAAATTCCTATGATACAAGTAAAGAAAAACATTCTCTAATGAGAAAGTTGGTGGGTTATAGGAATTGGAGGCAATGTGGTGTAAAAAGGAATGGAACAAGGTTTTGAGAAAAGGGTAATGAGACAAAAATCCAATATTTAGTGGTTCCGTTACATTTACACGCACTAAATATAGTATTTTTGTCTCATTACCCTTTTCTCAAAACCCTGTTCCCTTCCTCTTTACACCACCATTGCCTCCAATTCCTATATCCCACCAACTTTCTCATTAGAGAATGTTTTTTTATTACTTGTTTTTTATCGATTATTAATACTGGCAAGTGCCCCACCCCCCTCCGCTTCAATTACTGTCACAAGCAGACGCCCGCTTTTGTTTGGGATCACTGTAAGTAACGCGGGAGAATTCAAACTCGTCGTCTCGTTGTTTAGCTCTTTTGTTTGCACAATTCTAAATATACATAAATGTCGCCATGGCAACGCTTCTATTTAACACTACGCATTACGTAATGATTACGTATCTCAGTTTTATGCTTTATTCATACATCTGATACTTGAAGATGTCCTTCCAGGAGATTCTAGAGCGAATGGTATAATTGGCGCTCTTTTAAACCTTACCTATCCGGAGTTATACTCACCCGAGAAGAAGAAGACAACGACAACGATGAGGCGGAGAAGAATTGGCCTGGGGACGAGGAAAAACACGAGCTTTTTTGTTCTTTTGAAGGATACAGTTTGAAGACTGGAACAAAAAATTTAAATCACCGTCTTTGCCTTCTGGTTCGATAGGAACAAAGTGCTAAACTATCCGTTTCTTGGTACGCGAGTAATACGCGGGTCGCCTTATTAAGTGATATTCACGACCCGGGTCAATTCCTAAATAGGAACTACTATCCTGATAAGAACAAACCAAATTCTCATTGTACTGTAGAAATGGTTATTAATTCAGAAAATATTGTTACTTTCTTGCAATTCTTTCAATACAGCATTGCTAAGAGATGTATTTGCAGTAAATCGCAAAGTAACTTAAAGAACTAAAAAGTAATGTTAATTGGGAAGATCATAGCAACATGTTAAAAGAAGAGGGTAGTAAAACAGCTCTTTTGCACTAAGCATATAAAAAAGTACACTGTAGATTTGGAAATTGTTAGCTCCGCAAGCTTATGAACGAGGTTTTTGTCAGATGCATGTTGCTGGAATAGCCAAGTGAATGGACAAAATCTTCAAAACGTACTGTGTGTTTTCGGTAAAAATGGCAAAACAGAGTAAAAACACTGCCACAGAATGTAGTAGCACACACATCATGCTTCAAAAAACATTCAAAAAAAGTTATACTTGTCGTACATTTTTCCGTGACAATTATTTTCTCTACATAATGCATTTTTAAGAAGCGTATCTGTTTATTAGCATCGTGTAACCAAGGGGGCGATTTAAAAGATAGACTGACAATTGGTAAATTTTAGCATGATAGCCACATCAAATAGCAGTAGAGAAATGGATGCCAAAAATCTGCATTTCTTTCAATAATGAATTTTGAAATATTAGTCCTACGTGTAGGACTTAGACCTGAAGAATTAATGTTAAATGCTGATAGTAATAGTTTTATGGGTTCATGGGAAGCAATTAATAATCAAGTAGGATAATATATGGCAACACAGAGGGAGATACAATACAAATTATACACTACTTGCAGTGTCCATTACAGAGGCAGCATTGCCCTGCTAGAGTGCAATGGATACTCTTTGTAGGAGGAATGAGAGGGAATGTTTGGAATGTGTAATGGCCTGCTGATGCCTGCCAATATCAAAGAACAAACTGAGAGCATCAGGGCCAAGGGCACCTGAGGTCCCAATTACAATAGGGATGAAATAGTGAGACCTAGACAACAGCGTGTAATTCTCCCTCTTTCAGGCTTTAGCAGCAGGGGATACGCTCTAGCTTCCCACATTGCATCAACTGTGTATGAGGCTGCAAAGGAGTTAACACATGAAAAGTCTCAAACAAAGATACTGGCCATACTTCAATGGGGCAATTGAACAACCATCATGTCGCTTACTCTGATATACATATGCCGGTCGCTCAAGGGTAGATTGTACATTAACGATTTCCTGCCAAGTCAGGCCAATTGGCGTTAAAATTAGTAGGGCATTAACAATTTCCTGCCGAGTCACACCATTTGGCGTGCAGTTGTATCGTTAATAGAGCATGTCCATTAGGAGTACTTGATTGGAGAAATGAAAGCACAGGAAAACAATGTGTTCATAGGGCTATCTGAATGTTCAGTACACAGGATAGTGGTACCGTTCGATACATTGGTTGCTAGGGCGGTTGAGACACACCCTTTATAAGGCTTCTGTTAGTAAACAAAAGTCAGCGTTTGTCTTAAGTTACAAAGCTTCCGAAAGTGACCTAACGGTAAGACGCAACAAATACTTCTTGTCAGGACTAATGTTTGTTTTATGGGATGAATTACTATTTTAAACAAAGCTTCGAATACGCGTCATGTTTATCAAACGTTCAAACCACATGGAAGGTTGGTAATCCAATTGGTACATACTCATAATGGATATGGAAATGTATCCAAATCACTACCCACCATGAAATTTGTTGAGCCATGCTGATCCGTTGCTCCATTCAAATGTTATGCATGAAACCCGACACCCCACTGAAATAATGCCAATCAATTACATTATTTCAGGCATAACTTGAATAATCATGATTATTAAATCTCAGCTGGAAATTGTTAACTGCAGCTATAGACTTGTGTATGATGGCACTGATAGTGCATGCCACAGAAAATGACCCTGGTTCATCTTGGGTCATCATTTTGAAAATGATGAGCTAAGCACTGCTATTAAATGGTCCCCCACCCCACCCCCCAACCCAAGGGCATGTCGGATACTAAGCCTTCATCGTGCCTATTGTACCCTGGGATGATCCTAGACTTATCACATCGACGTCAGAACCGGTCCGGCAGGTTTGGCAGCCGCCGGACCAATTTTTTTTTTTAATTAAAAATATAATTAGATTGATTATTCATGTGCCTTAATGTTATACGTTACAGGTACATAGTTTTTATTATGTATGAAGTGTCAACGATGGGTGGCATCAGATAAAGCTTTACACATCGTTTATTACTGCTGCATGTACAAGAAAATGATACCGCTCGCTCGATATTGTCTTTTTCCGCGTCTGCCGTAGTGCCGCCTGAAAAATTTCATCAGAATAAGTCGTTTCCTTTTCCGAAACAGTCCTTTGGATCAAAGTGTGAAGCACGCTCGTTTAGACCAGAGTGGTGCGAGAAGTACAGCTGGCTGCACTACGATGCTGGCACTGATGCTGCTTTTTTTTCATATGCATGAAGACAGAAACTGAGATAAAATTTAAATCTAGTACGAAACATGAAGCTACATTCATTTCCAAAGGATATGCAAACTGGAAAGATGCATGCAAAGCTTTTAAAAAGCACTCCAACAGTGAATGTCATAAGGAAGCTGTTGAAAGCGTTGGGTTACCTGTGAAGACTGGTGATGTGGGTGAGATGCTAAGCACTGAACACAGGAAAGAAAAGGAAGCAATAGAACAATGTTGCACATAATTATTGAGTCTATTTGTTTCCTTGCTCGCCAGGGGCTGGCTTTGAGGGGACAAAAGGATGATACTAATAGCAATTTCTCACAGCTTCTTCTTTTGAGAGGAATTGATTGTCCAGCTCTTCTAACTTGGCTGATTAAGAAGTCTAACAAGTACACCTCTGAAGAAATCCAAAATGAGTTTTTGGAGATAATGACTTTGCACATCTTACGTCAGATCTGCTCAGATATTGCAAAAAATGGCTTCCTTACCATCATGGCTGATGAGTGCACAGATGTTTCAAACAAGGAGCAATTTGTCATTTGCATACGCTGGGTGGATGACTCACTAACAGCACATGAAGATGTAATAGGCCTTTATAATGTGGGAACAATTGATGCCAATTCATTATTCTCCACCATTGAGGATGTACTGCTGCGCATGAATTTTGTCACTAGCACAATGCCGTGGTCAATGCTATGATGGCGCATCTAATATGGTAGGTAGCAGAAACAACGTTGCTACCCAACTTGCCAGTAAGGAGAAGAGAGCAGTATTGACACATTGCTATGGTCATGCGTTGAACCTTGCGGTAGGAGATGCAATGAAGCAGTCAAAGGTTTGCAAGGATGCATTAGATGTTGCCTTTGAAATCAGCAAGTTGGTAAGGTATTCTCCAAAGCAAAACGCTGCCTTCGATTGCATCAAAGTGGAGAATTTAACAGAGATAACGATTGGATCTGGTATAGGCATTTGAGCAATGTGCCCTACCAGATGGACTGTCAGAGGAGATTCACTAGAAAGCATCATTGAAAAATATGTTGTTCTCAAACAATTGTGGAGTGAATGTCTCACAACCCAGCTTGATCATGATGTGAAAGGTAGGATAATCGGTGTGCAGGCACAATTGGCTACCTTTGATGTATTGTTTGGGATGCAGCTTGCCATGAAGATCCTTAAGATAACAGATAACTTTAGCAGAGCTTTACAGAAGCAGTCAATGTCTGCTGCTGAAGGGCATTCGTTGGCTGAATGTACAGTTAAGACCCTTGTGTCAATGCGCACAACAGAGTTTTTTGATGGATTTTTCCGTTTAGTTAACGTCTTCTGTGCTAGCACAGACACCAACCCTCCAGTACTGCCACGGAAAAGAAGAGCTCCTGCATGTTTTGAAATTGGTACAGGAGAAGGATCACACAGTGCTACTGTTGAAGACCACTACTGTCAGCATACTTTGAGGTTCTAAATTTAGCCATTGCAAGCATTACAGATTGCTTCAATCAGCCAGGCTATTCCATTTATGAGAACCTCGAAAGCTTGATTGTCAGTGCCGCCAACTGTGAAACATTCGATCAGCAACTTAAGAAAGTAGTGGAATTTCCTCAATTCCTCTCTACACTATCAGTGCAGCTGCAGAATCTTGGAAGCTGGTTTAAAGAGAAAAGTGAACGATTAGTTCTAAAAGATTGCAAGAAAGAATTTTTCAGTGAAGTTTGCACAGTTACTACACTTATTCTAGTAATGCCAGCAACCAATGCTGTTAGTGAGAGCAGTTTTAGTACAATGAGGCGCTTGAAGACGTACTTGCGAAATACGATGTCCCAATCTAGATTGAACCACATGAGGCTGTTGAACATTAACCAAGAAAGCCTTGATAACATCCTCATTGATGTTATTGCAGAAGAGTTTGTTCGAGGTAACGAACACAGACTTAGTCAGTTTGGTCATTTTATAGCTTGATGTTTTTATTTTGGAGTTAGGACTGGAAAAGTGTAATCGCTATATGTTAAGAATTAATTGCCATGTATTTTTCAACGAACTGCATGTACTGGTGGCCGACCTACGGCAAAAGCTTTACATTTACTAGTTTTTGCCAAGCTGAAGCATAAGAATTTATTGATTAACCGGTTTGATGCGCGCACCAGGAAAAGATGGGAAAACGGGCTTTTTTCATGACTTCAAATAGCATGATATAGTTGAAAAGCTTCTGGGGGAGTTTACAGCGCTCCCCCAGACCCCCTAGCTGGTAGTAATTAGCTTCACACCTACCCACTTTGCTCCGCCCACACTCATTATTATTCATTTGCCGGACCAATGTATTATACCTTCCGACGCACATGTTAATCACATTTAAATGAGGAGATGTCACCTCATGTCACAACCGTCTGCACAATGCAATATACAGTGCTTGCATCATGCCTTCTAATCTGTCTCCTGGAAAGGTGGAAGCGGCTTGGGCTCAGATGGACTCCGAACTCATCCAGCTCATATCCTAGTGATTACCTGGGGTATTAAAAGCTCAGTAGCATTTGATGTCACGGTAATTTCCCCGCTAAATTCCAGTATTGTATCTGAAGCAAGAGTTACTGCTGGTGTAGCTGCCAGGGCAGCAGATATGAGGAAGCATGAGGAAAATGATAATATATAAACTTAACTTGACTGGATATGTGTGTCACCCTTGCTGTTAAATCGTACGGTGCTTAGGGAGTCGAAGCATTTAACTCTTGACCGCCAAGTGCACATTTATGTGCAATAAATGCACCCCGCATTTACCACAAAGTGCACATTTATGTGCACATGTATTTGAAAACCAATCTGTGTCGCATGGTTACGCACTTTGTGCACCAAAAAGCCCTAAGGACATAGAGCTATGACTAGAGTGTTGCTTTTTTAATGAAAAGGAAAGCGGGAACTAACAGCTGAAGGTGTACATGTAATGGCGCCACTATTGTCACTAGCGACTTTGAATAAGCCCCCGCTGTTCTACTAAAATAGGGAAGAGCGAAGCCTTTTGAAACACCTGGACCTTAGAAATAATACCAAGGGATAAAAATAATGTGTTTTCGTCTTCTGTTTAATAGTATCTCAATAAGTAAGGTTTCAAATCCCAGCCCACTTGGCTTCGCCTATATCGGGTGCTGTTAGCAGCCATTGTTTTTCAAGCCAGTACACCAAATATATCAAAATAAACATCATAAATTTATATCTTTAAGTAAGCTAACCATGTCATTCTTCGAGAACAGCGACTAATAAGCTAAGGGTAGCCATAATTAAAAATATAGCTGGTAATTAACGAAGTCACCCATATTGCAATAATGACGCTCAAATGCATTCTCTTTTTGGCAAGGCGTGAAGCCATCACAACCAACTCGCCAATGTCTAATATAAAAGTACTTTAAAATCTTTATGGCAAGTTGAGTTTTATCCTGATCTAGTTCAATGCAAGAGCCATTCTAGCTAGGTCTCGACTTCTCCTAGATTGGGAGTTTGACCGAGAATGATCTGGGTTCTAATTTCAGTTTTTTTATCTTTGTTTCATGTTTACATTATTTATGATGCTAAAGAAATATTTTGCATTGTAAAAAATCACTTTGCTTCTTGTGAGCAAGTTGTTCCGGATGATGTTTTTGTCTAGTAACTTTAAGGTGTTTGATTTATTGTGATATAAATAACTTTAAGGTGTTTGAATCAGTAAAAAATAATGTTTATTATCATGTTCATTCATTTATTTCTTATTACATGTACACGTGCATTGATACTATTGTTAATATTATTATTATAATTGAAGGTGTTTTCTACTGCCTAGCTGTCAGGACAAATGCATCAAAGTCAAAAGCCCTAGCCACATTATATGGTCATCTCAGCTTGATTCTGGTATGCTCAAATGCAGGAGCTATTACGATGAGATCAAACCTGCCATTATCTGCCTTTAATGAGATTATTTTGGACCTGTAGAGTTATTATTTTAGTGATGTTTGTTATGTATAAGTAGGTTGAGTAAGTAATATTAGACATTGCTGTAGTACTTATCATTGTGCATTTTCATTATAATAAAAAGTTATGCTTCAATATTAATAATAATAATGTACAAATTCATGTATTCATGTATTCATGTATTTTCTAACTGCAGTATATATTGAATGTAATACATGTCACTTACCTTTATTTGTTTCTTTAATTGAACTTTTGTTGGAGAGTGATTAGTGAGTTCATTTATAAATTCTATGAATTCACTCTTGACTTGTTCATCCACTTTACTCCTACCACCGACAAACAAGTTGGGAATTCTCAGTTCCATCAAGGCAAACAAAAGTGGCATGTAACTTCCATTCACGCAGTAAATGTGTCTGCATCTCTTTAGAAATGGGAGCAAATAATCATGCTCGTGTGCATCTGGAGATCTTTTTGAAAACATAACATGATAAACTTTTGTTTACAAACAAACATCTAAGCACAACCTTTTTGATATTAATAAAATGAATTCAATCATTGGCGCTGCTGTGATTTTTATCGTAAGTTGACTGAAATATTGTGACAGAAGCTGAAAGCATTGTTAACAATGCAGTAAGTCTTTGCAGACATCACTAATAATAATTCTAACCTGTTTTGGCCATATATTGGCAGAGCTGTACAAAGAAAACATCTCATTAGCAGGTAGAGCATACAAGTCATCAGTTGTAGTTTCCATCACCTATGGAATGCAGAAAGAGCAATTTACATGTACATCAACACCATTTCAGCATCATAAAATAGAAAAGTTACCAGCTTCGTCAATTCAACTTTATGAACTTCCAATGTAGACTTCTCATCACCAAAAAATAATTTTAGGCATTTTGGGGCCTTCGGATGGTATAAATCGTTCATACCGATACACAAAAGCCACACAAGCAGTTTCAGCTCATAGGACTGGTGGTGTTTAGAAGATTTCTTAGAAGGTATGTACAAATTGATTTCCGCCATGAATGCTAAACCCTAAGGAACATATTTACAGTCTGAACGTCAAAAGTGATTAGCGCATATGATATCATACCTCTTTGATGAAGCCGATATCCTCCCCCAACTGCTGCATCCCTTTCGTAACCTTGGGCAGTTGTTCGACATAATTATAAAACAACTGTTGTACAAACTCTTCTGGTTCATCAGTGAAATTCACCACTTCAATTACATAGATTCTGTGCATAATATAAATTCAAATACATTATATTAAACAAATGAAAAAAAATTATAATAAGTCACCCCTTGCATCATGCCAGCCCATACAGCGGATTACGTCTGAAAAGGTACATTGATAAAACCATCTTGATGACCACTTGTAGGTCTAAACAAGTATTTGCATTCAGAACAGAGTTTCATGCCATTTTGCTAGTCTTTAGCTCAATAGTACAGAATGCTTTGTCTTTGCTACATAGCTCCACAAAAATGAGCAGTCTTGAAATACATATGAATTTCATGCAACGTAACAGCTACTATATCTTCCAGTGACATTAATTCATTTTTACGAGACTACACATGGGATGGTGCAAGTTTAATTGGGCTTATCATATATGCATGCATGGATGGCGCTGTTTACCAAATAAAACAAACGGAAGCACATTTTCAGCACATGTGCAAAACTGACATCCATATAGCATAGCCATATCAGAGATATATGGAATGCAGAGATATGTGGAAAAGCTCAAAGACTTTCACAAAGATCCTGAAGTGGAACAGTCGATGAAAGGCGCTTGTTTTTTTTGGTGTAGATTTTTTCATCCAAATCAACTTGGCGGGCCTTATACTACATTATTGGAGGTAAAACAAGAGAATCACAGTGACACTCGCATATTTGCACTTCGTCAGTAAGAAAATGAGCTTCCGTTTGTTTTATTTTGTAAGAAGAGGGAATATGAAGAAAGAGTAAGAGAAATTGAGCATGGATCTTTTTCACCCTTGGTATTCTCTACAGCTGGAGGTATGGGTCCCATAGCAACCACAGTGTACAAGAGAATAGCATCATTAATTGCTGACAAGAGACAAGAACCGTATTCTACCACTCTTTTTTGGTTGCGATGCAAACTAAGAATTTCATTACTCCGCTCAGCAATCATGTGCCTTCAAAAAGAACCAGGTCATTTCATTCCCACTCACAACACCATTCTATAGCTGTGCAGAGGCAAAGGTCCACTGAACAATTTTTCATTTGGCCTCGTCTTTATTATTTATTTATTTTTATTTTTATGTGCATTTGTTCTCATTCATGTATTCACTTATTAAAAACAAACTTCGTCAGTAAGTAGGGTGTGTTTCTAACATTCAATACAATCAGTTTGTTGCAATCCTCACCACATGTTGTTGTGAGGAGCGGCTTAAATCAAAGACGGTACAACAAATGTGAAGAGGCTCATAGCACATGTGGAGAGGATTACAAAACATGTGGAGAGGCTTACAACACATGTGGAGAGACTTACAACATACGTGTGGAGGTTTAGAACACATGTGGAGAGGCTAACAACACTTGTGGAGTTGTGGAGGTTTACAACACATGAGGTTAGGCTTACAACACATGTGGAGATGCTGATTTCCTGCCTAGATGAAAAATCATGATTATTAAGGTTATGCCTAAAATAATTTTATCGATGAGCATTACTCAAGCGGGGTGTTGGGTTTCACGCATAATATTTGAATGGAGCAACGGATTAGCACGGCATAGCAAATTTCACGAAGGGCAGTGATTCAGCTACATTTTCATTCCTGGGTTGGAAAATCCATAAGTTTTCTCTGGAAAATGTGGACAGCAATGGCATCATGCTGAGTGCTCTCACAGATAATGATATAGCTGGCATTTTTCAGCTCTCCTTCATCCCGGTAATAGCAGACAAAAGAGGGAGGACAGTGGCTGAGCTGTTATTCCAATGAAATAACTGAACTTTGTCCTGAACAACAAAACTAATATTTTCAGAAAGTCAGAAATGAAATTCCACTTCCTTTAGGCTCTCCTTCTTTTGCTTCAAAAAAGTGGACTGCATTTTGGCTGTTAAGTCATGGAGAAGACATTTCTTCAGCATACCAACAAAGCACTCACATACTTATCCACTAGAAGGACCTTCATATCTAGTGTGGCACAAGTTCCACTGTGTCAATAGCTTGAACTTGAACTCCACTGTGTCAATAGCATGTTCATCAAAAACTACTTGCAGTGATGCACCAAGTGTGTTGGCCAGCGCAATTGGCAAAATAGCACTCAATGTTTAGCAGGTTGCACTGTATTGCTGCAAAGCAGTGTTGGTAGTGATTAAATTCAATATCAGTCAATGTCTCCAGCTTGCCACTAGCCATCATCAACTTGACATTCTGGTGATGTGTGCAGACACATACCGAATGTGTGCCAGCAGCTCCGATCAGGATGCACAGCCTTGGTCGCAGCTGAGCACACTTAGAGAAGCCTATCTTCATGTCCAGATGGTGTCCTTTATATTCACTGTAAGTTTCCCTAGGTTGCTCAGAAGTAACTCTTCTGCATATGTACTTCTTCACCATCAGCTGCTAAGACTAAGTTCTTTTTTCCAGGCATGACCCTATTTATATCATCTGCCAGGTAGAAGTTCTTAACCTCTTCTGTTTGTGCATTGCTTTGGGGTTAGGGCTGGACAGAACAGCTTTCACGCCTACCTGCCGTTTAACCTGTCTTGCCTAGTACCTGGATATTCCAAATACCTTTGAAATCGTACACAGTGACCAGCTCTTAGGCAGAACTGTTAAAACTCTTGCACCTCATCGTTGCGGAATTATACTTGTCTTTTAATCAATTACCGGCCAGATTAATTATCCGCAATTACAAACCCTTAGGTCATTACATTTTCTCATTACTTTAACGGGTCTCAGTCATGTCAGTGAAAAAATATGCAATGTGGTACTACTTTAACAGAGACACAAAGATCCATTTCTTCCATCGGAATATGAAGTAAGTTGGCATTTCTAGTGTTTCTTGTAATAAAAGGTATGGCTTTCTCAGGATAGTGTACAAAAAAACATTAGCAACAGGAACATTATTTCGAGGTATGTTCTAATTGATGTTTTTATGCTGCTTCCTGTTTGAATCCGCACCCTCGTCATTGATGAAGAATTTTGGATGGTCAAGGAGTGCTGTAGGTTGTGTTTGAGTCCTGCTGACTTGGTGGATACATGTACGTGGGATTGAGTCTATTATTTGGCGAGTGGAAGCTTAAGTGTGGCGTGGGGAGCTGGAGGCTTGTATGAGTATTGAAGCTTTAGGAGGCTTATAGGGAATGTTGGTGTTGGAGGCTTGTAGGGTGTGGGGGTGTTGAAGGCTTGCAGGTGTCAAGGTTAGTGTGTTGAAGGTTTGTGGGTGAGTTTGTTGAAGGTTTGTGGGTATTGAAGGTTTCTAGGGTGTGTGGGTGTTGGAGGCTTGTAGTGTGTGCATGGGTGCTTGAGGCTTGTACGGTGTGTGGGTGTTGAAGGCTTGTAGGGTGTGTGGGTGTCGAAGGCTTGTAGTGTGTGTGGGTGTTGAGGGCTTGCAGGGTGTGTGAATGTCATAAGCTTGTAGTGTTTGGTGTTTGTGGCTTGTACGATGTGTGGGTGTCAAAGGCTTGTAGTGTGTGTATGGGTGTCGAAGGCTTGTAGGGTGTGTGTTAAGGCTTGTAGGGTACATGTGGGTGTCGAAGTTTGGTAGTGTTCTGGGTATCAAAGGCTTGTAGGGTGTGTTTGTTGAAGGCTTGTACTGTGTCGAAGGCTTGTATGTGCATTGAAAGTGTATGTATAGTGCGCATGTGAGTATCGAAGGCTTGTAGTGTGTGTGTTTGTGTTGGAAGCTTTTTGGGTGTGTATCAAAGACTTGTAGTTGTGTGCGGTTGTCGAAGGCAAGTAGTGTGTGTGTGTGTTTGAGGCTTGTAGAGTGTGTGGATGTCAATGGCTTATAGGGCATGTGTGTGTAGTGTGTATGGGTGTAGAATGATTGTTGGGTGTGTGGGTGTCAAAGGCTTGTAGTGCATGTGGGGTAGAAGGGTTGTAGTGTGTGTGTATTGGAAGCTTGTAGTGTGTGTGCCGAGGGCTTGTAGTGTGTGTGTCTAAGGCTTGTAGTGTGTGTGTGTAAGGTGTGTGTGTGTCAAAGGCATGTAGGGTGGGTGTTGAAGGTCTATAGTGTGCATGGGTGTGCGTTGGAAGCTTGTAGGGTGTGTGTGCCGAGTTAGAGGCTTGTAGAGTGTGTGTGGGTGTCAAAGGCTTGTAGTGCTTGTATCAGTGTTTGGATGATTATAGATGGCGTTTAGGTAAGAGATGAGTAAGGTTTGTAGGTCTATTGGGGTTAGAACATGTATTCGAGATGCAGGTGGTGTTCATAGTGTCTGGAGTGTTTGAGGGATGGGGGTAGGGTGGGGATTGTAGGATGGTTAGTGTGGAGAATGACAGGTTGTTGGTATGAATTTTGGTTGGTTGGTACGTTCCTTGGCATGTTAGATAGTTTTTAGTAGTGTGTTAGAGAGCTTTAGTCCCACATTTGGTGGTCCCACTCACACACTTTACTTATGAATTTTAGATCCAGTCACTTTTTGTACACTTATGTTTTCTTACTAATCACTTCCATGTAATGCAGCCATTATCACTACCCAGCATCAGCAACGTTGTCACAGCGGGTGTACTACATCAAGCTTCATCGGTCTAATTTGAATGATTGCATGCTCATATGTTGTAGACTCCAAGCGCAGACATTAACTGGATGACCCGCCCTTGAGCTATTTAACAGTAATTCTATATGAGGTCATGGCAGGGACCTAGCACATATTTCAGGAAGGAACTTCAAAGTTGATGCATGCAATTAAATTGTATGCATATTTACACATTCAGGCCACTCTTACTCCTCGATGGACAGATGGACAGACTAATTTCCAGTGTGTAAGAAAGAAGTTGTAGAGGATATAGGTGTCTCTTAGAAAATGAATTCATTTGAAAACTTGATAAAATATGCAATAGGTCTCTTTTCACTGCCAAAATCCCATATAATGATTACAAAGGCAACTAGCGGCTGTAATTATCTTTTCTAACAGCTGGATTACTAAGTTACGATATGATGCTTCGATGGTAAGGGCAGGACATATGCGAAGCCAATGGTAAGTTGTTAAACATCAATATGTTTAAAAGATGCATTTACGCGCCGTTAAAAATCATTATTACATAACACATTAACGCGACTATGGCCGTCAATTGGTTAACTGTTGCAACATCACAAGTCCAGCATTCTGCAAGATTGTAACTTTATCCACGATCTATTCTCCTCTTCTTTACCCCACCAGCACCTCTGTCCATCTGTGCTTTACGCTAAGGCATCACGGACGTTGGACCTGCAGAGTTAAGCGCTTGTTATTTTCACCTCAAGGTGAATGCACACTAGATTCATCATCCCCTGAACTGTCTTCAATGTTATCAGCATAGTCAACAGAAGGCATTGGTTCCTTTTGCTGCAAATGAAGGGGGCTTTGTCTTCAATTCCTTGCAGCAATCAGGGCAAAGATATTGAGAATGAGTAAGACCAAGAGATGAATGCTCAGCTATAAGTCCTAGCCTCACACCCTGTTTTCAAGTAGCTAGATGTCACTTCAGTGGGTTCCAGCAACACTTTGTGGTGGAAATGACATGATGGGTGTTGATTTCATGGAACACAGTCCAGTACTGTTCTGACCATGTAACCTGAAGCCATTATGTCTTCTTGCACATGCGCAATTTGGAGATTTAACACTTACACCACGTGTTCTGAGTCACGTCTTTTTCTCTTGTTTTAGCGTACACAAGCTGTAGTTGTTAGCTGATTTATAATTGTGCCTGTACTGTGCCCTTTGATTCCCTGTAATCATATTCATTTGAAATCCTGATTTCCGAGAAAACACGACAGGATTTTATGGCGTAGTCGGCTGGATGGCAGAGACAGCACAAATGATCGAGCTACTGAAAAGGCAGATAGATGCGCAGCAGAAGTAAATGGAGGAAGGTGAAAACAGACGGAGGTGCTCATCGCTGCATTTATTAGACACACGGACAATCGGGAGCAACCTCCAAAGTCGCCGTTAGTTGTCATTCCCAGTTTTGTCCCGTTCGATCCAATGGCAGAATTGTGAGACGATAACTGGGCGAGGTTCCAAACCTTTGTGGGAGCTAACTCAATTCCTATGGATAAAAAAGCGCAGGTTTCCTCACAAATCAGTCGAGTGTGAACTACAAGCTTCTGAGTAACCTCGCCTCCCAGCAGTCACCAGCTAAGGACATCAACGCTCTTACACTGGAAGAGATTGCTGAATATATGAAGAGCCAATTTGACCCAACGCGATACGTCATCCACGAGCGGTTCAAGTATTGATCCGCCATGTGCCGCAAGCCGGGACAGTCAATTCAAGAGTTGGCCGCTCAAATCCGTCAGGACACTGTTACGAGCGATTTCGCGGCCATTAAAGACCCTCTGGATGAGGCAATGCGCACCTGGTTCATGTGCTCCATCAGCAATGAAGCCGTCCTGAAGGCACTCTTCAAGTTTAAGGAGGAGGAGCTTACCTTTGCCAAAGCAATTGCAGTTGCAATGGAGACAGAGGAGGCAGCCAAGGTGGCAAAGGAGACTGTGTATGGGATGAAAGCAAGCGCTGTCTGCAAGGTCAACTCTAGGAGACGATCTCCTTCACCTGACTCAGGAGAACACCCTGTACACCAAGTCCACGGCAAGGAGAGGGACTACCCAAAAGGGACTTGTCCACGATGTGGGAAGACAGACCACAAGTCGGTTGATTGCCCCTTCAAAGAAGCCATATGTCGGTACTGTCAGAAGCTAGGACACCAAGAAGCGGTCTGTCTGAAGAAGCAGAGACAGACCCAACCTGTAATGACAATCTCTAAGCACCATTGAATACAGACAGTCAAGGTCATCGAGGCAGTTCCCCAACTTCAGCAATCTGTCCAAATCCAGGGAAAACAGTTCGTTATTTAGGTTGACACAGGTGCTGGGGACAACTTCTGCTCTAACGACATATGGTGTGATCTGGGAAAGCCTGCACTGTCACCTGTCACAGAACGATACGAGGTAGCAAATAATCAACCACTACCCACCTTGTGCACATTCACAACAGTTGTCTCACTTCAGGGTGGGGACAGTTCCCAGGGCAAATCAGTTGATTTCATTGTTACCAAAGTTCCCCGACTCAACCTTCTGGGTCGCAGTGCTATAGTCAGGCTTAACGTGAACATACCTGCATATCTGGGTCTACCAGCAGAGAAGCAAGAAGGTCCCATATCAGTGCGACCCATCTTCGATGATTTGAGACCAGACCTAACCCTACAGGACGCATGCAGGCAACTCTGTCAGGAATTTCCAGAACTGTTCAAGTCTGAACTCGGGTGTCTCAAGGATTTCCAACTGGAAGTCAAGTTCAAGCCTGAAACAAAACCCATCTTCTGCAAACCACGTGTAGTTCCCTTTGCCATCCAGGAGGACTTCTGCCAAGCCTACGATGCGGGAATTGCAAGAGGGGTGTGGCTTCCAACCCAGTTCAACGACTATGGAATACCTGTGGTTCCTATTCGCAAACCAAGCCTTCCCGGACAACCGGCTAAACTTCGAGTCTGTGGGGATTACTCTGTCACTGTGAACCAGCAACTGGAACCACATCGTCATCCCATGCCACTTCCGGAGGATCTGATGCAGAAGTTAGGGGGCGTCAGGATTTCCGAGACAACACGACAAGTATGTGCACAACACAGCACCGTTTATAAAGAATAAACCTTTGTTAATTACAAAAGGGGCCTGGACAACATGAATGCTGTCCGCATCATGTAAACAATGCACCCTTTCATTTGCTGCATTATGCGCGCGTGATGTTAAGCTATAGAGATGTATTGAACAATAATATAGTGATGTATATTGGACAGGAGCCCTTTTGTTCTTACATGCATACACAAAGCTTCACCTAATAGACAGTTTTACCCACTTTTAAATAGCTATTAGCTCTTGTGTAGTGCGTGGTGTCTCTGTTATGACATCCATTATCACCTGGTGGTTACTGTGTAAACAAACGACGCAAGACAACGTGAAGTATAAATGACTGCTAGTCTTTTAACTTGTATACCCGTCTAGTAGTTCATTTCTCTATCAAGCTGTCAAGCATACAGCCTTAGGGATACTAGCACCTATCCATAAAAATGGTGTGAAATGGAGGTTATAATTTTTTGCAGCCTTAAAATCTCACAAGATATTCATTATCACATTAACCCGTATGGTAATGAAATTAATTTTACTCCTTACTCAGGGTAGTTAAGGTTGCCTCAAGTCTATGACATTTGTTATGTATTGCTAACATTTTTATAGCAACAATTGTATTGCATAATAATGACATTTTGTGATTTGTCATGCGCATGCAAGGGTTATTACCCTTGTCGAGTGTGAAACGATCCCCTTTGTAACTGTTTTGCCGGTTGTCTTTGTGATGTTGGATTGCATGGGTATCAGGGTTATTGGTATTATTGATGCTGTGTCAGCCTCTAGGTGAAGAGGCCAGAAAGAGTTCTCATTGAAAGAAACTGCCTCGAAAGGTAAGTAAATTGTGTCCAATGTTTTCTTTCCAGGCGAATATAAGTCAAAGTGTAAATGCCATTTTCTAAGTACATCCATCTTATAGAAGATACGAGAGCATGTCGTGTACTTCGACTAGCGAGTCATTACATATAGGATTGAAATCTAACGCAGCTGTGTATTTGGGTGTGTGTGTGTACGCGAGCACGCATTTGTGTGTGGTGTGCATACAAATGTGTGTGTGTATGCATGTGCATATGTATGTCCGAATGAATGATGTTGTCCAGAGTATCTCAACTCAGGTGGGAGCATGACTGTCCATGGGTACGTGTACTAGCAATGTAAGTGTACCCAGATGATGTTTACCGTAATGGTGTGTTCTTAAAAACATATATTACTTTCCACAGATCATTGAATGACATCTAATACAGAAGTGTTTGGGTGCTTTTGGCGTTGCCAGAAATTTCATGATGGCTTACGCATAACTGTATTTCTTTGAGGTTTGGTCATAGTAATAGGAAAATTTGGGATTATTGTGTGGGGGTGAAAGGTAAAGACATGTCTAATTAATAAGGCTGCTTTGAATGCAGAATTTTATATCCTGCTCAATTTAACTTCATTATTTCATATGATGAATGATAGGATAGGACTCACGTGCTAATATAACAGGTTTGCTATATTACTTGTTTGATTGGTTCTGTATTTTTTTGATATAATGTCTTCGCATGTTCACAGCAGATTAATTTAGAATCATTAGGAAGAATTTCCATTAAATTCATTGCTAATTTTTTTTGCATTGTACATGTAATTGAAGTATCGTTGCAGCTTCAAAGGGTGATCTGTCACCTTTACATTGCTGTTCATTGTTCTATCGTGAATGCCCCCTGTTCCATCTTCAGTGCCGCCTTTTGCATTGGTGGTGTGATTGCCTGCTATGTTAGAAATAATGCCTTGTTCAATTCTTACAATCAAACTGTTATTTCTGTCTTATCTTCACTTTGTTGTGCCAATCTATTCCATCGCTTGTGCACTTTGCAATTTCGTTTAATTGCAGTTATATCTTCTTACTTAAACACTGTTTCCAACAACTGTATAAATGCAGTGATCGTATAACAGGATTTTAAATTAGATTACAAGGGTGCATATTCAAAGTACCCTTGGTTATAGCATTAACCTGTTGGGTCATTCTATATCGATTCAACACACTTAAGTTTCATTTTTGGAAGCATTTTTGTGGATGAGTGCAGGCTATTACCCTGTGTATATTTATGTATTATACTAACTTTTAAATATCAATTGTTCGTAAGTTATTAGGTGTGAAAAAGTTGACCACATATGTAAACTATGCTAATTATCTTTGCGAGCGTTACAGCAGTAGCGATGGTTATTTTTCCGTGCGTACAGAACATCTTGACTATCACGCTGTTTAATAAAAAAAGGAACTTCATAATTGAGCACAACGGAAAATATGCTTTTCGAGCATAATAGTTGCCACCATTTAAAAATACACACTTTTTTTTTGGTTTTTATTTTATTTTAATGAAAGGCTATCTGTTTGCTTGTTGTGTTTCCAATCGCAAGACGGAACACCAAGCCGTTACCAAACTACATCGCATCGAAGCGCTCGTGTTTTAGTCTTAAAGAAACCCTTCTAATGTGTTAATTGTGCACTAAACAAACTTATAATTGGCCACACATAATGAATTTAATTACTTGATGTACAATAGAAAGAATGTTCCCTTTTCGATGACTGCAAACTAAACAAGTCTGTGTCACCCTCTCCCTCATAGTCCACCATATCACCCTCCTCCCTCATGGTCCACCATGTCACCCTCCTCCCTCATGGTCCACCATGTCACCCTTCCTCCCTCATAGTATACCATGTCACCCTCCCTCATGGTCCACCATGCCACCCTCCTCCCTCATGGTCCATCATGTCAACCTTCCACATGAACACATGCTACACAGCACATGAGGGTGACGTGGTGGATCATGAGGGAGGAGGGTGACATGATGGACCATGAGGGAGGAGGGTGACATGGTGGACCATGAGGGAGGAAGGTGACATGGTGGACCATGAGGGAGGAGGGTGACATGGTGGGCCATGAGGGAGAGGGTGGCATGGTGGACCATGAGAGAGAGGTGAGGAGGAGGGTGACATGGTGGATCATAAGGGAGGGGTAAGGGAGGAGGGTGACATAGTGGACCATGAGGGAGGAGGGTTTACATGGTGGGCCATGAGGGAGGAGGGTGACATGGTGGACTATGAGGGAGAGGGTGACATGATGGACCATGAGGGAGGAGGGTGACATGATGGACCATGAGGGAGGAGGGTGACATGGTGGACCATGAGGGAGAGGGTGGCATGGTGGACCATGAGGGAGAGGTGAGGAGGAGGGTGACATGGTAGACCATGTGGGAGGGGTGAGGGAGGAGGGTGACAAGGTGGATCATAAGGGAGGGGTAAGGGAGGAGGGTGACATGGTGGACCATGAGGGAGGAGGGTTACATGGTGGGCCATGAGGGAGGAGGGTGACATGGTGGACCATGAGGGAGAGGGTGACACAGATGGACCATGAGGGAGGAGAGTGACATGGTGGATCATGAGGGAGGAGGGTGATATGGTGGACTATGAGGGAGAGGGTGACACAGACTTGTTTAGTTTGCAGTCATCGAAAAGGGAACATTCTTTCTATTGTACATCAAGTAATTAAATTCATTATGTGTGGCCAATTATAAGTTTGTTTAGTGCACAATTAACACATTAGAAGGGTTTCTTTAAGACTAAAACACGAGCGCTTCGATGCGATGTAGTTTGGTAACGGCTTGGCGTTCCGTCTTGCGATTGGAAACACAACAAGCAAACAGATAGCCTTTCATTAAAAAAAAGTGTGTATTTTTAAATGGTGGCAACTATTATGCTCGAAAAGCATATTTTCCGTTGTGCTCAATTATGAAGTTCCTTTTTTTATTAAACAGCGTGATAGTCAAGATGTTCTGTACGCACGGAAAAATAACCATCGCTACTGCTGTAACGCTCGCAAAGATAATTAGCATAGTTTACATATGTGGTCAACTTTTTCACACCTAATAACTTACGAACAATTGATATTTAAAAGTTAGTATAATACATAAATATACACAGGGTAATAGCCTGCACTCATCCACAAAAATGCTTCCAAAAATGAAACTTAAGTGTGTTGAATCGATATAGAATGACCCTGTTTAAACAGGCGTTCCTGGTATACAATGACCTTAATGAGATAAGCCGATAATATGTTGGGGCATGACAGATTATAGAATGAAAATAGCTCCCATACAATTTGTGTTTGTATTGAAGATGGGCTGGGAAAAGTTTATTGCATATTATTGCAAGCATGTATGTTATATTGTAGAGTCTCAATATTTGTGCATCGTTGCAATCGTGTACTTTACTGTAAAGAATTTCTGCACAAGTTGAATATAACATCATTGGCATCATTCCCAGTGAGTTTTTGAATTCGATTGGTAATTAACACAAGTGCCTTATGATAAACCGAACACATATTTGCTTCTTTTGTGGGTACAGCATCATTGACCTTTTTAATGATAGATCGAACAAACGCCTACATGTAGGTGAAAAGTGCTGTTTTAGCCTACGTGTAGGCGTTCTATTGCAACGTATGGTCCTTGCATTCAATGCCGTATAAAACTTTGAACTCGAATAAAGTAACACTTAAGCATAGGGCTTCGTTTTAATTCGCTTTGGAGCTAATTCAACCATCGGCTCTTTAGATACACGATCGAGAAGAAGGAGCATACAAAAATTGCCTACGATCTTGATGAAAGTGAGTATAAAAGTTGGAAATCGTGTGTATTTGGCAAAAAGAGTTAAAATTATATTTGCCTATAAAATGCTTCTAATAAGTTTTTTGCAAATCAGAACAACTCCAGCTAAATGAGGGGCATGTCCCAACAGAGCGTTTGTAGCACTTGCAGCACACTGGCGTTGTTTTCTGCCAACAGCTTGCATGTAGGCCTCTTTATTATATTGGTCCTTATTATTTCATGCGTTGGCTGTTTGTACATTGTTTGGAATAAAGCGATGTTCAACGTCTACATGTAGGTTAACGCGCCTACGTGTAGGTGATGATCTATTATTAACAGTGCTTTTTTTTCACTATCTAAAAGTACAGCATCCTAAAGGTGGGAAATATGACCTTTAAGGTCATGTACTGGTTCCACTGGTGCAATCTCATACTTTCTAGATGGTTACCTGTGGTATACAGTATAGCAATGCAGGTAGATTATTTATTCCCACACAAATTTCTTTAAATTTATCATCCAGTTCTTTTCTTCTCATATTTTTCTTTGTTCACACCTTGATTTTGTAGCTGCATTCTTAGCTCACCAATGCGTAAATTATCCAGTGGTACTTGTGGTGCTTGTTTTCATGTATTACCTTGAAGGATAAATGATTTTCAGTCTTCTAAGCTAATGATTTAGCTCTGTAACCTTAGCCATATCATAAAACATGTTGCTTATTGCCCTACATCACCTGGGTAATATCCACCAATAATATTCCCACATTCAAATTGTCTTGCTGGTCCATCTGCATGGAAAAATCGTATCAGTTACCTGGACTCCATTTGTTATAGGTGTTGCAATGTTTTGCAAATCATCAATTCTTGCTTGATTAAATTTATGATGTTGAGCGTGCAAGTATATTTCAGGTTGTTCTACAGTTTCTCAACATCTGTATTAAACCCCCTTTCTTTCATCTCGTCATTGGTGTAATAAAATGCAGGGTTGTACAAGCATGTAATAGTGTCTGTGTCCTGCAATTTCTGAGTGGTCATGCCATAACTTAAGGTAACGGTTTTTGGTGACAGTCTGAATTATGCGTTTCATTTCTTCAATGCTGCAGCTCTTAGGCTGGGTAAGTTGCATGTTTTAAGAATATGCTCGATTTGTTCAATAGCCATCCTCTCTTTTATCTCCATTTCTGTATATGCATGTACAATCTTTAAGGACTCATAATTGTCTAGTAATTTGCGTTGCAATTGAAGCAATTGACCATACACACACTCTGTGGTTTCTGTTACACTTTTTGTGTCTTTTTTTACACTAAATGTGGTGTATTTATTTTCAACTACAGGAATTCCTATGAGTACCTCACCCACCTCAACTCTTTTTTGTGTGTGTCAGCAGGTGCGAACATGGAGTGTGAGGCCCATGCTCCTGCCAATTTTGCTTTTGCACGTCTGGATTGCCTTTGTGTTCTTTGAGATAACAGTGCGGCAGGTATGTTTTTCGATGCTAAGTATTCTTTGACTATCTGCCCTCTGTTGGCATTTAGCAGTCCGTACCTTCTTCCCATATTAGTCCAGTTGATTTTTTCAGTAGGACCCCAAGTCATAGCTTCATCCAACAATTCAGTAGCATTCAATATTGTCTGAAGATGTTGTTCCTTGTATCCATGCACTCTCGTATCTTCTTTTTTTGATTTTTTTTTCTTTCTATGGCTTTTTCTGTAGTCTCCAGTCCTAGCATTTTTCTCATATTGTCATGTTTTCCTGCTTGTTCTAGAACCCATTACCATATCATACGCTTCCTGATTGAGCTGTGTTTCTATTTCTTGTTTGACTAAATTCGTTTATTTCTTCTTGTCGCCAAATGTTTGGAGGTTTGTGTGTGCAGTTTTTTTGGTGTGTGTACAATGGTGGCTTGTGTGCATCCAGTGGTGTGTGCATTGGCTGCGGTGTGTGTAGAATATGATGGTGTGAGTGCAATTATGGTTGGTGTGAGTGCGGTTTTTTTATGTGTGTATAATGGTGGCTTGCGTGCGTACAGTGGTGGTTGGGATGTGTGTATTGGCTGCTGAGGTGTGTGCAATGTTGGCTTGTGCTTGTGAAGCATAGGTTTGTGTTTGTGCAGTTTTGCTTTTGTATCTGTACAATCTTGGTTGGCGTGTCTGCAGTTTGTGCAGTGTTGGTTGGTATGTATGTGTGCAGTTGATGTGCCTACATTGATGGGTGATATATGTGCAATGTTGGTTGGAGTGTAAGATGATGCATGTCTGTGTGGATGATGGTGTACCTGCATGGCCAGTTTCTGTCAGTAGCTTGAACTTAGTTGCCATCATTGACCCTGGAAATCCTTCGGTTAATACAGGATATCGTTGTAAACAATGGGTGCATTTTGATAGGGTGTGCTGTTCTTTTTCACTGCTGGTTAATGCCTGCCAACTATCGTGGTTGAAAGACATGATGTATTCCACTCTCATTTTGGTAGGATCCCATCACTTTGGATATATAAATAAATTTCATTGAGGCCACTGTGTGTGTGGTCTGCATAAGTGGATAACCCTCAAAGCAATTATTGTAAGCAGTTGTCATGCAGACCACACACACAGTATATCAATAGGAGATGATGATGTATTCAGGGTGGTACAAGTTCCTGTGCAATGACCCATAATATGACAAGTAAATAAAAACATTCTCTACGAGAAAGTTGGTGGGATATAGGATTTGATTATGACATTGGTGGTGTAAAAAGCAAGGAAACAAGGTCTTATCAGAAGGGAAAATGTCATAGTCCTATATTTAGCACATTTCTAGGGCATGTGTTGTTTGTGTGCTAAATATAGGACTATGACATTTTCCCTTCTGATAAGACCTTGTTTCCTTGCTTTTTACACCACCAATGTCATAATCAAATCCTATATCCCACCAACTTTCTCGTAGAGAATGTTTTTATTTACTTGTTCTTAATTTTTTTTTCATATATTATATAAAAGCGAGTCCTCCAGCCGATTCTGAAGCTATTGGTGAAATTTTCATCGCTTAGAAATGTTCCTGTCCTGAGTTATGCGTTGCCAAGAAGAAGGAGAAGGAGAAGAAGAATAAGAAGACGACCCGCCCCTTGTTCCGAGACTGGGTACGAGGACGGGCAGTACACTCTTGTTCTCAACAACCACGCGGTTCAGCGACATGAAACAAAAACGAAACTACTCATTTTTGACTTCTAGATCGATTGCTAAAACAAGCTACACGATCCGATCGTCGGGAGTGTTGTTACAGACGGGTCGCGTTTTTTTAATGACATTCATAGTCGGGGTCAAATCCTATATGGAAGTTTCTAACGAAACTTCCTATATGAGTGCACAGTAGTACAAATGGATAAATCACTTACTTGTTGCCATGATCTCACTTCTTGAATACGTTAACAGCATTGATATAATTTTATTCGTAAATATCCGCAAAAAGTGAGGGGACGAAGCCCCTGCACCATCAAAGTGGAAGGAAGCTATAGCCCCCTGCACTGCCGCTTACTACACCTATGTAATGCTTTGTGCCCTTCACAAAACCTAGCAATATACTGTTCAGCACCAGTGTGATATGTCCCATGTGTCTCTTTCTGCCCCAAAGCCCTTCCGCCAGCGGATGAGATATGATGGTACTCCATTTTCTAGATGCTCCACAATCATATTGTCTGTTGGTCTATTTCGTATACGTCCTGATTGCCAGTCTTATCAAAAGCATGGATAGGCATTTGCTGAAGGTCCCAGATAACTCATGGGTTTATATTAGGAGGCCTGCGGGCCATTTAATTTCTTCTTGCGAGAATCCTTTAAAAGGCATTTAACAAATCGATGGCAATTAATTCAGTTTGCATGAATTGGAGACAAGCTTGCCTATGGCCTCTACACCTCATCAGTTGTTTATGGTCTTGAATAGTTTTTTATTTGTAGAGGTAGTACTCATCCATGGACGTATCAGTAATTGTATGTACTGTTAATTTCATTACAGTGTTGGATTGTGCTTAGTTGGGCATTACCAAATCTTAGTGTGCAATAATAGTCAAGCCATGCCCATCTAGATTGAGCTGTGCTATCAAGTGAACATATCCAAGTGTCATGCTAGCAAGTTCATGAAAAGATTCTGAAGGGCTTATGCCTGTCTATCTGTTTAGGACACATTGATATCACTGCAATTTTGGATAGTTACATGTACATGTGCATTTCTCAGCATTTATTATCAACATGAGGATTGCTGTAAGTCTATTTGGTGTGTATGGTTATTATGGTAAGAGTATGTGTGCATTAGTGTAATGGTTTTCAATGGTATTATTTTAAGAGTTGATTAATCATCTCTATTATTGTGAAAATGTTGCGCAATATACATATCAACCATTTCAACCATTGGTATATTAGACTTTATTTGGTTCAGTTGTACATTACACATCACTAGAGTCAAAATTATAAAGCTACAATAACTTTGTGAAATATCCATTCTAAGGAAAATTAACCTGACTAACCTAGGTATTCTGCTAACAGACTGACAAAACTATTCTGGAAAAAAGTTTTTGTTTTTAAAAATATTCGGATAAACCTATTTTAGAAACCTTAAAAATTGATTAGTGTATTGAAACTATTCGAAAAAATTGTTCAGGTGAAGTTATATACCCTATTACTGAGTATACTGTTGACAGACTGGCCAATGGTGTCGTCATCAGGCTTGAAGTAGCAGCCAAATGTCATAACCTGGCTGAGAAAACGTCTGAGATTGCCAACGCAACAAACACAAGCTTTGTCTATCAAAACATTTTCATCAGACATCGAAAGGGTAGAGACTTGTGACATCATCAAATTGGGATTCAAGGTCCTATTTATATCTTTTATCATCAAGTAGCAAGCGGAACTGGGTCAGCACTTTCACTTTAAGTCATTCCAATGATTTTTTAACCACATACAGGGCAGCCAATAAATTGTACAATGGAACGCTTCCCATATTCACCAGAACTCAACCTAGCTAACTACAGTGACTCACCTGGAAATCATCAACTTCATTGGAGTGTACCAGTATAGAAAGGTCATCACTATAGGGCTCGCCCATAGCAGAAATGTGTGGCATAACACGTATTATTTGTGTTGTCATGGTTGTACTTGCGCATGCGCCTGATAATTATTATTATTACATATTTTATGAACACCATTACATGATGGCAGCGGTTCTCTGAAAACTCACTGTTGGACATGGCAGGTATTTGGTTGCAACCTCCAGAAGCATTTGAATTCAAGAACGCCGACGACTGGACCCGCTGGAAACGGCGGTTCAAACAGTTCCGTATCGCCTTTTCCCTTGACACACAGTCCGACTCTAAGCTAGTCAGTATGTTATTATATTCTATGGGCAAGGAGGCAGAAGTGGTTCTTGTGACCACGGGTATCACGGACGAGGAGAGGAAAAGCTTCAAGAAAGTAGTGTAAAAACTGTATGAGTATTTCTACGTTCGACGCAATCAAGAGTTACATAACTCTCATATAGGATTTGACCCCGATTATGAATGTCATTAAAATATGCGACCCGCTTCTAACAAGACTCCTGATGAGCGGATAGCTTACCTTGTTGTCGTCATCGTACAAGAAGGCAACAACAAGCAGTTTCGTATTTGTTTAATGTCACAAAACCACGGGGTTGTAGAGAACAAAACAATTTTCCAAAATCATACCCAGTCCCAAATATTTCTCGTTGTTCTTGTTCTTGTTGTTGTTCTTGACCACGCATAACTCTGGATAGGAACACTTTTAAGAAATGAAAATCACACCAATGGCTTCAGAATTCGTTGGCATTCTCGCTTCTGTGGTCAAAACGTCCCAAGGCTACATGATATATATCGGGGGTTGTGTTACTGCACTGACACGACTCGGATAGGTCATACTTCGCTCTTTATATGAAGTACTAGAAGTATACATGAAGTGTGTACGGTCTGGGCACTATACGTAGTGGTAATTAACTGTGGCATGTATCCGGTTTTGCATTTAATAACGTGCACGTGCGTAACATAATCATTCTTGTGCTTCGATCATTGTAGGTTTGACGCTCTTTGTAACTTAGTGAAGTTGTTTTTCTTAAAATGCCTTCACGTCAGGAAAAGGAGAAAGCCAAACGACGAGCTAAGTACCTCAAAACTCGAGACAACGTATTATAGATTCAGCCTGAGTGGAACTACAAAGCAGAGCCTGAAAAGAAACGGGCCTCTCAACGTGAAAACTATCGAGCAGAGCCTGAAAAGAAACAGACCTCTCGACGCACAAGGTATCGAGCAGATCATGAAAAGAACGGACCTCTCGACGTGCAAGGTATCGAGCAGATCCTGAAAAGGAACGGGCTGCTAAAAACAGCAATATTGCCATAGTCCTGAACATCCATCTTGCTCGACTTAAAGAGTTAAGGTCACTCAAAGGTATGTCGTACCTTTACAACCTCCCTCTCATATCAAGATGGATTACTTAACATGCATGCTACGGCTCATAATCGGGTATGAATAAAAAACAATGAAACAAGTAAATAAAAATCCTTCTCAATGAGAAAGGTGGTGAGATATAGGATTTGAAGGCAATGGTGGTGCAAAAAGCAACGAAACAAGGGTCTGTAATAGTAAGGGAAAATGTCATAATCCTATATTTAGCACACAGACATTGTATATGCTACAAACGAGCCGCTTATGTCATATTCAAGCGGGCACGCTTCAACAGACGTGACCAGCTGGATGGTGAGTCCAGCAACCAGTACATCATGGAGCTATATTACTTGGCAGGCGGTGTTCATACGGGCAGCTCACCTCTGAAATGAACCGTGACCATCTTGTTGTCAGTATTAGGGATCAAGCCCTCTCAGAAAGACTTCAATTAAATCCAGATCTCACTCTAGAGAAAGCAAAAACCATGATCCGGCAGAGAAAGGCGGTCCACACCACAACAACAGGTGCTCAAGGAGGCAGAATGTGGCTCTTCTTTCAAAGGGGAAAACAGCTTCATGGACTTCCTTAGGGGCCAGGGCACCAAGACAAAACCAGCAGGTGTTTCTCCTACAAAGCCAAAACAAACACCTAAGTAGTGTATCAAATGCGGGAAAGGCCCGCATCCTTGGTATACTTGCCCTGCCAAGGAGTCTGTGTGTCATAAATGCTGCAGAGATACTCTACCATGATCCGGCACACCATGGAGTTGGCTCGACTACTTTTGAGATGATTCCCAGTGACTCCATTCTCTCCACTCCTGCTTGACCTTGAGACGCAATGGTAGAGGAATGTTCCGGGAGGTAAACAAAGCATAGGGCTGTGCCTCTGGTTGCACTGAATGTCACAGGGGTCACCCATGCTCCCCAGCCCCTGGAATAGTGTGGGATACTTTTCCACAATAGAGTGAAGTAAAGCTTCCACTGTTTCCTCTAGCTTTTGCCACCAACTTCAGAGCGAGGATAGCTGGTAGTCCCAGCAGGTTGGTTCTCAGTCCGTTTACTACGTACACATTCTGCTTGGTAGTTTTCCCTCAATAAAACAACTCCCCTTCAAACTGACCAATTACCTTTAAAAGAGTGCATTGAAACTGATCACAAGCCACTTAGTTCCACTGTCAGTGTCAAAGCACCTTCATATGTTGCCACCACAAATTCTTTGATTTCAGCTGAGGCTAGCACGCTTTGATTTTAGTATACAACATGTGCGAATTGAGTCACTGGGAATCATCTCAAAAGTAGACGAGCCAACTCCATGGTGTGCCGGAATGGTGGTTGCTCCCAAGAAGGGTGGGGCAATCCACATATGTGTGGACTACCAACCCTTAAATCGTTATGTTTGCCGGGAGGTATACCCTCTTCCAAAAGTAGATGAAACCTTAGCACAGTTGGCAGGAGCAAAAATCGTCAGCAAACTCGACGCAAATTCCGGATTTTGGCAAATACCCTTGACTGAGAGGTCCAAACTTCTGACCACATTCATCACTCCATTTGGTCGTTACTACTTTCCCAAACTTCCGTTCGGGATTTGCAGTGCGCCTGAGCACTTCCAGAAGCAAATGAGTAAAATCCTTGCAGGCCTTGAGGGGGTCCTGTGTCAGATGGACGATGTGTTAGTGTTTGGCAGGGACAAAGAGGAACATAACGCTCGACTCATAGCGGTTTTAAACAGAATCCGTGATGCTGGAGTAACTCTGAATAGGGAGAAGTGTGAGTTTGAGAAAGGGAAACTACTCTTTCTCGGACATGTCATTGACCAACATGGCGTCCAAGCAGATCCAGAGAAAACGTCTGCTATTGAAGGTCTCAGCTCACCCAGTAACATCACAGAATTGAGACGATTTCTTGGAATGGCAAACCAAATGGGGAAGTTATCACCTAACTTAGCACAGGTAACACAGCCTCTTCGAGAACTCTTGAGCAAAAACTGCACTTGGCAATGGGGTTGTGCTCAAGAAGAATCCTTTGCTCAGGTTAAAGCCGAACTTTGCAAACCAACAGTGCTTGCCTTCTATACCCCAGATGCACCAACCAAACTTTCGGCAAAATGCATCATCGCATGGGTTGGGGGCAGTATTGCTACAGAGAAGTGATGGGGAATGGAAACCTTTGGCATATGCATCCCGGTCTATGTCAGATACTGAAAAACGGTACGCACAAATCGAGAAAGAAGCACTGGCTACTGTCTGGGCGTGTGACAAGTTTGCCAGTTATATTGTTGGACTTAAATTCCACATTGAAACTGATCACAAGCCGCTAGTTCCACTGTTAGGATCAAAGCACCTTGATACGTTACCACCACGAATTCTTCGATTTCGGCTGAGGCTAGCACGCTTCGATTATACTATACAACATGTGCCTGGTAAGCTCTTGTGCACAGCAGATGCACTTTCTCGAGCACCAGGGCCCGTCACTAAGGCTGACATGTGGCTAGAAGAAGAAGCAGAACATATCGTGGAAGAAGCAGAACATATCGTGGAAGAAGCAGAACATATCGTGGAAGAAGCAGAACATATCGTGGAAGGTTGCATTAAACATCTTCCAGCCAGTGAGGGGTGGTTAAAACAATATGCGGAAGCCCAGCTAGCAGATCCTGTGTGTTCAGCAGTGATGAAGCATTGTCAAGATGGATCACAAGATTGAACCTGTCCTAACGCCTTACAGGAAAGTTCAAGTAGATCTATCAGTACACAACGATTTGCTTCTTTTCCAAAAGAGTATTGTGGTGCCAGAGTCTCTCCAGCAGGAGACACTTGCAAAACTCCACCATGGGCATCAAGGCATTGTGAGATGCAGGCTCTATAGAGCACAGAATTCTGTTTGGTGGCCTGGCATATTCCAACGAATAAAGGATGTGATTGATCACAACTCAGTGTGCGTGAAGCATTCCACGCCTCATCGTGAACCATTAATTCCAACACTTTTACCTAACTACCCATGGCAGAGTGTTGCAGTGGATCTTTTTGTGCTGAATGGGGTCAATTATGTGGTCATAGTAGACTACTTTTCTAGATATCCCGAGGTTATTCTACTACTAGCAGCACTTTGATAGACGCTGTTAAAGCGGTGTTTTCCAGGCATGGCATTCCAGAGTCAGTAGCAGTGACAGTGGTCTACAGTTCTCTTCACATGAGTTTGCAAAATTTGCTGCAGCATATGGCTTTAAGCATACCACCAGCAGCCCCTATTTCCCCCCAAAGCAACGGGTTGGTAGAGAGAACTGTTCAGACAATGATAAATATCCTCAAAGGGAATCAGGACCCATACCTAGCCATTCTCACCTACCATTCCACACAACTACCCTGGTGTGGTCTGTCACCCGCACAACTGCTGATGGGCAGACAATTGCACTAACCTACCATAAACCCTTGAACATCTGAAACCAGAAATGGCTTTATTTGCTTCGATTTCAGGAGCAAGACTTGGAGTTTAAATCCCACAAAAAATCCAATTTTGACAAGCATCACAGAGTCCACACACTTCCAGGTATTCCAGATCAGACGGAGGTGTGGATCACAATGGATAAGAGTAGGCCGACCCCTGGTATAGTGGTGGGAAAGGTGGGGGCTCCACAGTCATACATTGTGAAAACTCAGGGTGGCTTAGCACGCTGCAATCGACAGAACCTCACCGTCGTGCCTAATATTGTTAGGCAAGGTGCAGAGGAACCACAACAACCTGACTCCTGGGAGCAGGAACCCGAGCAAGCGGAGAAACCACAACAACCCAATACAGGAGCAAGACCACCAACCTCAGGAACCTCATAGAATTATGACATGGTCACAGACAGGGACAGTGATCCGTCCCCCTGTATGATTTGGATGGAACTCAACCCTTGCAAGAAAGGGAGATGTGGCATAACACGTATTATTTGTGTTGTCATGGTTGTACTTGCGCATGCATCTGATCATTATTATTATTATTATATACTTTACGAACACTGTTACAAAACAGACCAAAGGCAAATGAAACCAGTTTTGTGTGGGTGTTGTTGCAGAAGAATATCATGATGCTTTAAGGTTTTTCTGGATAGATTACATCAAGGAACCTATTCCTGGACTCATTCAAGAGGTGTCATCCACGACATGCTTCAACACAGCTCATGTATTAATGAGTTCCTGAGTCACGCCAATTGGTATTAACATTAACTGGGCGGGTCCTGCCAAGTCATGCCATTTGGCATGCAGCTGTATCATTAATAGTCTTTTTAGAGCATACCATTAGGAGTACTTGATTGCAGAAACCAAAAGTACAGAAAACTACGCATTCCTAGGGCTATCTGAAGGTTCAATAAATCGGTTAGTGTTACCATTCAATACATTGGTTGCTAGGGTGGTTAAGACACTTCCTTTATAAGGCTTCCATAATTTTTTTTAATGGGACGAATGACTACTAATAACATAGCTTCGAAGCCGTGTCATGTTTATTGAACTTTCAACCCACATGGAAGGTTGGTAATCCAATTGATACATATTTTTAATGGATATGTGAATGTAGCCGAATCACTGCCCTCCATAAAATTTGTTGAGCCATGCTGATCCGTTGCTCCATTCAAATAATATGCGCAAAACCAGACACTCTACTGAAATAAGGCCAATCAATAAAATTATTTCAGGCGTAACCTGAGTAATCATGATTATTAAATCTCAGGAGGAAATCGTTGAAGATAGATTTCCACATTTGGCCTGTACAAACTTGCGGACTTAAAGGGGAATTTCAAAGCATTTTTTTGGAATCTTGAGGAAATCATGGAAGGTGAAGACTCAATTTAAGAAGAGTGTGTCATTTTCACAGTGGCTGTTTTTGCGTATGTCTCCATCACAGCTAATAATTCCTGATAATTTTGATCTAATTCAGAAAGGGCTCTTAAAGACACCAAATGCCACATATTTTAGCCCAATATGACGTGATCATCCAATAGCAGGATCAATGATGGCCAGGAGGTGTTGACCCACTTCATGATGGACAGTTTGAGACAACCCATTATAATCCCCATCTTTGCAACATCATCACTAAAACGGAACCCATGAACAGGAAATTCATTTGTCTTCTACGACCCTTTGGTTTCCTTTCTCCTTTGATGGTATGCTTTACGCTTCTATTTCAAGACATTATTGCAGCCAAATTGGATTGGGACAATGGCTCGGCTGGGAAACTATTGCAGAAGTGGAAGAAGTTCGTGTTGGGTACACACAAGTCACAACCTCTGTGCATTCCAAGGTGCTCCTTTCACGGTGTTGTGAAACCAACCACGTGCCAATTAGTTGGATTCTGTGTTGCCTCCCAAATAGCATTTAATTCTGAGGTCTGAAGGTGCGATTCAACCCTACAAGGGCGTGATTTGCTCCTCTTAGTGCACAAGACAAGAGAACTAGAGCTTTTGGCAGCACTTCTGTTGGCTCGACTTCTTTCAAGTGTTACACATGCTGTACAAATGGAACAATCACAGGGAGAACCGCTCTGCTTCACATATTCGAGTATCACTCTATACTGGATAAAGCAGTCTGATAAGGAGTGGCTGCAATCAGACCAAAATCATGTGATTGAGATTCGATCCCTTGTGTCTGTATAATGTCGGCATCAGTTTCCTGGTGAGTTGAATCCAGCAGATCTTCCATCTAGGGGAGCCAACCTTACTGAACTCACTGGATCTAGTGGAGAGTACCTGGCAGGATTGAGAGAGAGTCACTGCAATTAGCAATCCTAACGCAGAAGTTATGTGGTTTCATGAGCCACAGATACCTAAACAAATGGGCCGATAGTTGCATGGATCAGATGGAGCTGTGAGGGGAGAATCTCAGCAAGTGCAATCAGGTACCAGGAATTCGATCCTTTTTGGCAGCCAGTCCAACGCCTCAATGAATTGGTGCATGTGTAGTCAAGGATGTATACACTCGTCCTGAGACAGTCGATTGTGGTGTATTCAGTGAAGCAGGAGGCTCTAATGAGCCTCAACAGCAGCCTCAGAGAATAGCAGTGCAAGTCGCCAGGTTCCAGTTACAGGAGCACTTTAAACCGTTCCAGTTACAGGAGCACTATGTATGCTGGGCTGGCACTTTCTTCATTAATTGACTAGTATGACTAGTCAAGGTGGGACCAAAGTGTCGGATAATTTCTGGTCATTTCATGGTGTAGGATTATTGTAGCACGTGATTATAGACTCGAGAAGGAAATTGTGAACGTGGGATAGAAAGTAGTTCTTGAAATATATTGCAGTGGCCAATACTTGACTGGGGACTTACCTGTGGTTTAACAGGTAATAAGTGAATATATCTTGTGATATCCTTTCAAAATTTCTCCGTCGTCATCTTCTTCTAAGTTCCTTCCTTGGGTTAGCCTAACTCAAGACAGGAACATTTGTAAAGAATGCCAAGTGTACCAGTTGCTTCCGCATCTTATAATTATTTGGGTGTCTGTTGGATGCCTAACTATTCGGGCAATTTACTAAAGCAAGTACAGGGGGGACCTGCTACAGTGGAAAATAATACCTCGCTGCAGCGGAAAATAAAAACACTAAATTGCATTCGTGGGCAGTTTTTAACATATACTGTGACCAACGAATGTAATTTATCCTATTTATTTTCCACTGTAGCAGGTCCCCCCTGTTTTAGCATATATAAAAAATTGCCTATTACACCTATATTTTCTAATGCAATAACAATAAATCACTTGTCGTGGGCGTGATTCAAATTATTCATTCATTATGTAAACTAAAGGTAAGTAATGAATCTAAGAGCATCTGAGGCCCTTTGATGATTCAGGGTCCATGCGGCTCCATGTGGACATGTCCGACCGTATTGTCATACAGTTGAGAAAACAGAACGGAGCAATGATACGATAACTCTAAAGAAAGCCTCCTCATGAACATTATAGAAAGCATAACTCTTGTGCGTTACTAACAACTCGTTATGTAGCTTGAAATGAAAGCCAAGTAACGGCCTCCATATTTTTGCTGATAATTTTAATTAATCCATTACAAACTACCATACATGTAAGAACCCGACATTATTGCATGTATTAGTTTTGACCTAAATTGATATCTAGTATAGCTTCTTATACAAGGTTTAGTATCTTTGAATCCGTCGTTGGAATAAGATACTACAGGAAGTCAATGCTACATCAGCCTACAGCTAATAAATGAGAAGCAGAAGGTGAGAATGTGTCCCCCCCCCCTACCTCTAAAAAAACGCAACCCAGATACAGCTAGCTACCGCACACCTACAGTGAGCAGGAAGGAAACATTTGTTAAGCATCGGTTGCCTCCAGTCCCATGCAGAGACCAAGCTAAAGCAGTTAGCAAACATGCAGTTTAAGTGTGTCAATCCATATACAATGGTGGGCGATTTCTAAACAATAGTTGCATATTCTAGTACTACTATTAGTTAGGCTAGCCCACCTTCTGGATATGTTCTGATTAGATAGTCTGCCTGATCGGAACAATAACCACCGCCATATCCTGTATGTCTGGCAATGGCTAACTGCACACTGTCATCATTACCGCTTTGTTAGGCATGATAACATCCTGAGTACCGTAATTACTATTTATCCATGATTTCATGGTATTAAAATGTTATTTTTAATTACTGAAGCATTAATGAAACAAGCGGTAAAAACTTCTCTACAAGAAAGTTGGTAGTATATAGGAATGGAGGGTTATAATATTGCTGTAAAAAGCAAGAAACAAGGTTTACCGACTGGGAAGGAAAAATGAAATTGATCTAGAATATTAGCACATACATGTCACATTTCTATAACTACATGCGCTAGTATAGGTCAATTTCGCTTTTCTTACCAGTCAGTCAACTTTGTTTCCTTGCTTTTTACACCACTGTAGCCTTCCATTCCTATATACCATCAACTTTATCATACATAAGTTTTTATCACTTGTACGAAAATAAAGAACAAGGAGAACAAGGGACGAGTACAAGTTACATTTGTGTAAGTACTGTTGCACATGGGTAAATCACTATGCCTAACCCTACCTCATTTCCGAAAACCTTCTCATAGGTTTCTTGATGGCCAGATCCACAATTTGTTTGGTAGATAGCCTTAAAATATTCAATACTTTCATTATGTTGAATCCAGCGCATAGTTCTTCCATTGTTGTTGCATCAAAGAAAATTTTGTCCTTGTCCTAGCAATACACATGAACTCATTAATGTACGGGATCAGAATTAGTTACATAAGTAGGTGAAAATATGATACTAATTATTTGAATAATAACATTAATACAAAATGTTTCTAAGTAAAGCCTGCAATTACAACCTTCATTCAAGTCAACTTCCTAGGTTAACGACATGATTACTAGAATTCAGTAGGAAATCACTATGCAAATTTAGAAATTAAGGTTGCCATAAGCACTTAACTGGAATTATTTTCTATTGTTATTATAAAAGACCAGGTAAACTGTCTTTGCTGAGGTATAGCAGATACCAAAATTGTAATAATGACTGACCTTTAGCAGATAATTATTCCAAACTTGTTCTATCTGGTCTGTGGTTTCTTTTCCATCCTCTTTGTTGCAAAGTAGTATGATTGAAACTATTACAATTATTGACATCATATACTGATAAATAGCATTCATGTGTGCATCTTACTCCAGATAAGCTTTGTATACAATGATTGAGTCCCATCTCTAGACGCAGCAGACATCTGCCTGCATGCATCTCGCAACAAACAGAATGACTTTTCTTTTTTATCACGCAATTCAATCAAACAAATCTGTCTATAGTGAAGATATGGTGTGTTATACTTGGTTACAATATAACTTTATAAGTATGACGTACTGTTTAAAAAAGGACAATAATGTTTCAAGTACACAGTTGGGCTGGAGCCACTTCACTGCTTCAATGCATTTCATCCTAAAAATGGCTAGTTCTTGATCGCGTACTCCAAATCTGAATTATTATCAAGCTGTACACTCTTAGGTCTCAATGAAGACAACATTACCGATTAAGCCACTGTGAGAGGATGAAATAAAATGGAAAATCCTTAGAAATCATCTCGTCAACGCAGTTCAGAAGCTTTTTCTGTATCTGTGCTGGCTGTATGTGTTAAAAATACATATATGAATAACTTGAAACCATAAAGCATGCTATAACAGGGATTTCTAACATAAGGTAGCACAATTACTAAGCACAACTACTAATTAAAGGTCATTGCAATTTATTTACATTATTTTCCTCATTTAATCGATGAAATATTTCTTGAAGCAATGGAATATTTTCTGATACCACGGTGTGTTTGCAACTCTTTATCTCAAGCAGCTGTTCAGCATTAGGTTTTGTTCCCATCCAGGATTTGGCTCCTTGAACCATACGGTCAAGGATTCCTCTTTCTTCCTTGCTACATGGAGTGCTGCTTGGCAATTGTTGTGGCGGTGAGAATTGCATGGACGTGCTATTGCCATTGATTGATGGTTTACTTGTTTCCCCTATATCAACCATTTCCAAGGATTGTTGTGATTGCGTATCTATGTGCAAAAGAGAAATTAAAAAATCACGATGGCATATTAATGTCCACCCATGGGTAAAATTTTACACCCACAGGTGCACAGCAAAACAAGTTTTTGCCATTCAAGGTATCTGGTTATACTGCATAGCAGTGGTGGATATGGCTGGCTGCAATTCACGACAGATAAAATCGATCGGTTGACCAACAGTACATTTGAGTTATTCAAAGCGACACGGGGGGTGGATTCCTATACAGTAAGACCACAATAAGGCTCAGGCTTCAGTACTTGATTGCCGCAGCTTAGAGTACGTATTTAATGCAAATCCCGCCAACATTTTTCGTAGTAACCTAGTTGTGGGAACAAACAATTTACTGAAAACAGAGCCCTGAAAATCTTTTTCCTTATGTCTTTGAACAACATTCACAATTATACTACTGCTCAACCGATAAAGCTACCCTAATTTCCGTCTCGGTCACTCATGTGTATATCGACGCCATGCAACTATACAGCAATCCTTTTGAGAGGGGGGAGGGGGAGAATTAGTGAGAGGGAGAGAGGGGGAGAAAGTGGGAGAGAGGAAGAGCGGGAAGAGAGTGGGGTAGAGGAAGAGAGAGGAGAGAGAGAGGAAGAGAGAGTGAAATGGAGAGAGAGAGAGAGAGGTAAAAGAGAGGGAGAGAGGGAGAAGGACAGAGATACAGAGCAACACAACTAGATGATGATAGATTCTAGCCATGGTTGCCTTTGCTTTGATGACAAGTTCTATTAGAACAGCTATTTGCCGTTAACTCTTTGACCGCCACATGCACAATTATGCGCAATAATTGCACCCCGCATTCACCGCCAAGTGTACATTTATGTGCACACATATAGAAAACCACTATGCGACGCATAGTTATTAACTTTGTTTACAAAAAGGCCTCAGGGGCATAGAGCTATGTCTGGTGTGTTAGTATTTAATTGAAAGAAATGCAGGAACTAACAGCTGCAGGTGTACGCGCAATGGTGTCTCTATCGCCTTCAATGCCTTACAATAAGCACCCGCATGTTCTACAAATACATGGAAGAGCAAAGCCTTTTTAAGAACCTGGACGTTGGAAATAACACCCGGGATAACACTATCGTATTTTCATCTTCCATTTCATAGTATACTTGATGTACAGCTTCTAATCTTTGACCGCTTGATGTCGAGTGTTCTTGGCAACTGTTCTTTTTCAAGCTAGTACACCATATATATCAAATATGATCTCTGTCAATCAAACAAACATCATAAAATCAATTTATATAATAATTAATATCTATAAATAAGCTAACCGCGAGATTCTTCAAGAATGATGATGACTAAGAAACAGATAGCCATTTTTAAAAACATTGCTGGCAAATAATCAATTAACTACGTCATCCGTATTGATACTCAAAGAGTTACAATGTGTACTTCTACTTTCTGGTGTACCACGTGGAACGTAATGGATAGGTTTGATGAGTACGACTGTCATCGATTATTACGTGTGGTACCGGTATGCCTTGATCAAATACCTGTATGTTCATTGAAAAGACAGCTGTATTGAGCTCTTGATCGCATTTTGTGGCAAGTAGCCCTTAAAACAACTATCTACCCTTCAAGTCAAAACCTTTATGTGGTCCACTAGCACGACAGTTCTATGACTGTTCAAACAATTGAAGACTTAGATACCTCAGTGCAACCCTAAAATCAATGCACTAGATGCCTATAGGTCCCTTTAAAGACCGAATGGCAAAAACTTTTTTCTGTGTACCAGAGTGTACAATTAAAACTCAGGGTGGACAAATTAGACATTTATTAGCAACTTCATTTCATTAGGAATGCACCCTTAAATTTTTTTATAATACTGTGATGGGAAAGGAAGGCCAAACACCAGGTGTACTGCTTCAAAGTAGGTGATGAGTATTTGATGAAATCTGGGGCTCCCTCCATGACCTAAAATTTTATGCCATATGATGTTCTAGTACAATGCTGAAACATGCATTTTAGCATGTGCAGCCATACCTATTTTATTGATGTTGCTCTACTGTTTACACTCTAAGGACCTTAAAGGTCTTTGAAGAGATTTCATACTTTGTACAACAGTTAGAAAGTTCTACACTTCTATTATCTTCACTATTACAAATCTGAAAATGCTCACATCTATTAAAACGACTATTCTTCATCAAAATGCATACACACAATAACTGATGTAGGCAGATTAATAATCTTTAAATTGTATTCTCAGTTCTGTAACATACCTCTCACACCTAAATTACCCCACTCAGCATCTTCATAATCTGCAATTGCAAATGTGATCAAAAACACACAGAAAGTTTGGACAGAATGCAAACCTTCATCACTATTTCCAGAGGAATCTGTACATATGCATAAAATGTGCAATAGCCACTAACACCAATATGTGCATTTCATTCTTACGTGATTCGTGAGTTGCAATACAGTTTGTTGCATTTTCTGCATAATATATTACAAATGAAATAAAAATAAATATAATTAATTTCAAAGGTAAGCATACATTCTATCTTCTCTCTACTGTATCTACTGTTTCATGTTATTATGACGAGAGGAAATGCTATAAATATACAAATAGACACTAAATTTATAATCTCAAGGTGAGGCCAGCAGAAATTGGTGGAATACAGCAAAGTGGTGTTAAAGGAACTCTAGGTAAAGGAAACAAGAGAAAATCCTATGTTCATTTTTTATAATGTGAGGAATCATTTAGAAATCGTTGGGTGCTTGAACAGAAAATCACAGAAAAATCACACGCGTCTGATTTTTTATGTTCAATTCCACAATAAAGATTTTTAAGTCCTCTGTAAAAAACTTGATTCACTCATGCTTTTTTTCCAGCATTAGCATGTGTCAATTTATATTGGTTTTTGTCTTATTTTCCTTTCCTGCGAAACCTTGTTCCCTTCCATTTTTACACCACATTTGCCTTCAACTGCTAATATCTGAACTAACATTCTCATTGGAAAATGTATTCTTTATTAATAACATTTTGCATACCTAGTGAATTTGAACCATCCCACTCAGGAACTTCATACTCTGCAATTGTGAACAAATACACACAGGAATTTCATCACTCTACATAGAGTGCAAACCTTCATCACTATTTCCAGAGGAATCTGTGTATATTTTAAAAGTTTCATTGCAACTTTGCTGACAGTGCACTGACAATTTTACCTGAGCCTTCAGTAGCTGCATGTTTTGTGAAATTTTCTAGGATATAATTTACAAATGCAATGTTAATGCAGTGGGAAAAATTTTATCCCCTGATTCTCTTACACTGCCCCACCCCCTCTCTCTCCTATTTCCTCCTTTTCTCTCTATTTTTATTCATATCAACATAGCATTCCTTAATAACAGACTAACAGTGCACCCAAATCAAATTAAGTCCCTTACTCATCATAAAATTGCTGCCTGATCATGAATTTAATCGCTGCCCCTCACATGCACACACAAAGACAATTGTACATATAGGCCAGGGCTATTTAATTAGAAATGACAGAATTTTATTTCATGCAATTTTTGCAGCTTTTGGAGTGTAAAAGCCAGCAAAGGTGTTGAAGCATTTCAATGGGGGAGCATACAACTCTTTCCCATACTCCTAGGAGTTTTCTTGACAGTATATGTTACGTCTAAACATATCATTGTCATCTTATTACTTTTGTTTCAACTATGATGAAAACTCCTTCCGATGATAAGAATAATTGTAGAAAAAGGTTACATGAAAAGGACTTGTGATTTACATAGATAACATGAAGATAAAAAATTAAAATATCATAGAATGTGTCAAAATGGTGGCAATACTTTCTACCCCTAACAATTTAAATGGGTAGGGATAAAAACATTATACGCCTCGTTGAAAGAGATCAAAAACTGAAAAGCATGTTTCATAACAATGGGAGACAATTGTAGCCTTTACACGGCACTGTCTGAAAAACTTTAAGTGCTGTTTGCAGTTATGCACTTCCTCATTCTAATGATTCTGCCAATAAATGTTTGAAATGCCTACATTGTGAGGTTACTCTTTAAAAAGTACTATTAACTAAGCAGCTCTGACTTGAATCTGTTGTATAGAAACAATTTAATACCCAGCTAAAACAATCTTTTTCTAGGAAGTTTAGAATGGAAAGCAAACGTCTATCGCAATTAAGAAACTCAAATGATATGATCACAAATATTAGAAAAACTAGCTGGCAATCCAATTGAATATCTTAGTTAAATAGGTCCATGGCAATGAGGTCAGCTCTAGAAGTCAAAGTATCTGAAAAGTATGATGAAAGTATGATAAACAAGTAAAGAAAAAAACATTCTCTAATGAGAAAGCTGTTGGAATATAGAAATTGGAGGCAAGAGTCGTGTAAAAAGGAAGGGAACAAGGTTTTGGGAAAAGAAAAATGTAGACAAAAATCCAATATTTAGCACTTCTTTTGGTTCTGTTACATTTACATGTGCCAAATATTGGATTTTTCTTTTCTCAGAACCTTTTTTCTTTCCTTTTTACACTACCTTTGCCTCCAAATCCTATATCCCACCAACTTTCTCATTAGAGAATGTTTTTCTTTACTTGTTTCCTCTATTTTTAATTTTATTGTCGATGATATCTGCCAATACTGGCAAGTGCTGACAAGTTATAGTTATAGTTATGAAGTAGCCTTTTTAATTGAAGATCGGGCACTTATGCAGTTCCCCGCCCCCCACCCCCCACTTCAATTATCATCACGAGCAGATGCCCGCTTTTGCTCAGGATCAGCATTGTACCGAACGCGGGAGGACTCTACCTTGTCGACTGTATCGATTTTAGAGGTATTCCTCTCATCGTTTGCTGACGTGATGGCATTTTGACAAAAACAACTTCGCTAGCCAAAAGTGAATTCCCACCTATTATATATAACGTACTCTCGGGTGAGTACAACTTGGAATAGGAATGGTTTTAAGAGTGCAAATTATACCAATAGCTTTAGAATATCCTAGAAGGATATCTTCAGGTTATCAGATAAATTAATAAAGCATTAATCATAACGTAATGTGCAGTGCTGTATTGAAGCGTTCCCATGGTAACATTCACATATAAGAAGACGACAATGACAACGACGACGTAACAGTTTGAGTACAGGAACAAAACATTAAAATGACCATCTTTGCCTTCTGGTTCGATAGCAACAAAGAGCTAAACTATCCGTTTCTTGGTAGGCGAGTTATACGTGGGTCACGTTTTTTTCATGATTTCACGACGCACATCAATTCCTATAGGAACTACTAATGTAGTTCCTGATACCTTAACTCTTTGAGCGTCACTATTGCAATACGGGTGACGTCGTTAAATGCCAGCTATGTTTTTAATTATGGCTACGCGTAGCTTATTAGTCGCCGTTCTCTAAGAATGACACGGTTAGCTTACTTAAAGATGTTTCTATGATCCAAAAGCGTTTAATGATGTTTATTTTGATATATTTGGTGTACTAACTTAAAAAACAATGGTTGCTAACAACACTCGATATAGGCGGAGCCAAGTGGGCTGGGGTTTGAAGCCTTCGTACCGTGTAAACTATAAAACAGAAGACGAAAACACGTTATTTTTATTCCCTGGTGTTATTTCTAAGGTCCAGGTGTTTAAAAAGGCTTCGCTCTCCCCTATTTCAGTAGAACAAGTGGGTGCGTATTCAAAGCCGCTAGTAACGATAGAGGCGCCATTACATGTACACCTGCAGCTGTTAGTTCCCGCTTTCCTTTTTGTTAAAAACCAACACTCCAGTCATAGCTCCATGTCCTTAGGGCTTTTTGGTGCACAAAGTGTGTTACCATGCGACACTAATTGGTTTTCAAATACGTGTGCACATAAATGTGCACTTGGCGGTGAACGCGGGGTGCAATAATTGCACATAAATGTGCACTTGGCGGTCAAAGAGTTAAGATGGCATATTGACAGTCTAAGTAACATCGGAGATGTGTACTAAGAAAAAAAATAATTTATGATAAATGAAAACTCTACATTAAGAAGGCATTTTGACAGTCTAAGTAACATCAGAGATGTGTACTATGAAAACAGAAAATTGTACATTAAAATTACATATTGACAGTCAATGTAACATCGGAGATGTGTTCTATGAAAATAAATAATTTCAATTCTACTAGTACTAACGTTGGCACACAATTTGCAAAGCAGTATATTCTTGCCTTACGCCGGCCAAGTACCAATGTATTGTGTGTGTCTAGTATAAAAGAGATAGCTAAAAAGCAGTTGACTTTTTCCCAACAGATTATAACTTTGGAAAAATGTGTGCAAACCGGACACACTAGGCTCCAGTATCTGGAATCATCATGATGCAAGTTATCAAAACAAAGGATGCTGCATGAGGAAATGAATATTCCTGCCTTGACACAACACAGGTTAGTCTTGCCAGAGAAGAAAAAAATCCTATGGTCATGCACTTGGTAGAATGGTAGGCCTGCAAAGAATGAGGTTTGTATTTCCAAAATCTGACAAGTAACGATTTGAAACAACAAAAAATTTGAAGCACTTGCAATTGGGAGCACATGTGTACTCCTTATGGCCAGACACAGTTTACGCTATTATGATATGCAGCTGAGTCCTTTCATTTTTTCCATCCATTTATAGTATAACCTAATATTCTTTCATCCATTGACACTCGCTTCCTTCCTTTTTACACCTCTTTTGCCTTTCTAATATGTGGTCGAGGCAGCAAAAAGGAACCCAGCGCATATCATAAAAATTTTCCAGGAAGGAGCATCAAAGTTGAAGTGTAATTGAAATGTATGCATGATTAAAATTTGTAACTCAAAGATGGACAGACTACTTTCCAGTGCATAAGAAAGGAGTTGTAGAGAACATAGATGTCTCTTTAAAAATCATATGCATTGAAACTTGAAAAAATATGCCCTACATCCATTCATCCTGCCTTGATCCCATATCAAGATATTTAATTACTAATTACCGCCAACATCAGTTATGTGTTCCATGGATTATTGAGCATCGGTTGTAAGTATTCCATGCCCCACCAATATAGGAAGTTGATGATTGCACGCACGTAATAGAAAGAATTACTGTCCCCTGCATTCATTGGAAGTATTTATGTGCAAATTGCACTTAATGCACACAGTACGCTTGCACATTACTGTAATACACTAATCAGGCACACTATATCAGTTTTAACAACAGAAAGGTATCATGGCCTAGTCACGATCAATAAATGTGTTAGTTGATGCCATACAAAATATAAAACTCAGCTCTGAATGGCATTAGAATGAAGTGCTAATGATTTGCACATTACCCATATAATTTGTCAATGTGAAGCATAACAAGCGTGTATCCATGTGGTTGCCACCTGCCTAGATATGCGAGTAAAATGGTTCACACTTGCTTTACTTCGCATGCTGAGGTGTGACTATATTCTACATTCCAAAATAGCTCAAGCTGCAGACTTTTGCTCTTAACCTGTTATGATTCCCAGCACGCAGAGGGACCTCAGTCCAAAAACCATAACTCCACATGCTGCAAGTAACCTTCACTCCACCCAGCGGCATGCGGAGTGACTGCCCATCTGAAATCTCTCCTAGTAAGCATCACTATGCTGCTTTGGAGTTGTCCTCACTTCTTACAGTAATAACTGGAGAGCAGGACAGCCCATTTCTTTCACTGGTACTTTGCCAGAGGACTCCCTCTTGTTACCACTCCATGCATTTAAAACTGGAGTGCTGGTCAATCCACTTTTCTTTTCAGGGTAAGTGAGCCTAATAAGCCTGTTGCAGCATCTTAATGTTATCTTGTATACAGTAGGAATAGGTACAGTCAACCGGAATGTATTCTTCGTGAGCCTACTTTTAGATTGTGTGCTATTCGAAGTTTTATAAAAATAACATATCACATATATATAGCGCCAAATATAGAACTGCTCTACGTATTTAGGAATAACCCTGCATGGTTTTAATTTACCTCATGTGACGCACATCATTTTCAGCACTGATGCAATGCTTGAACCATTCCATGCATTATTATTCACTCATAACACACTTTAACACTCAATCTTTGAGGATCCTATTCTAAGAATGCCTATGTATTCATTCAAGTTACTCTCCTAATACAAACTCCCACTGAATCATTTGTGCTACCACCCACTGCATGAAAATGTTTGCACTCAAGGAGACCGTGTTGCGTGTATAGTTAAAGCTCTGCATGTGATTAATGCATGAGTGCATGTACTTTAAGCCCAGGGCGGCATAAATTGATACACTGTGTGTCCACAAAAGAACCGAATGCTTTTGAACGGATGGAATAACTGATTCTTTAATTGCATAATTGCATGTGCTCATTCTAGGTTTTGCATAAAAATCATTTTCCCAAACTTTTCCCAAACTTTTCCATGCTATTTTACAAGCTTCTGGAACTAGGAAGGGTATATAACAAGGGCAGCACATGCTCTATGCCCCATTCAGTCTCCTCATTTGTAGCAAGAAATGTATTGTGCATTTGATGCAGCCCACAGCTGCCAATATTAAACCTAATTCATAAGGCGATCATACACTAGGAAACATGTTGCCGCAACACTATGAATTTCAGTAAACTAATGTTTACTGAATATCTAGTGTATGGTCACCTTAAGGTTGGCAATCTTTGTCCTTAAGACTTTCATCAAGCATAATGTATTTTTTCCAATCAAAATGTGGGCCATCCATTGATAACTGAATGATACCATGTAATTACAAATGGCTACAGCATCCCAATAATTGTTCATGCAGATCATCTGCTATGGCATGTCTAAGAGATTATGATGTAAAAAAAAACCTTGCTACTACTTGCCCTTCATTCCAAAACAGCACATGGCTATCTAATTGTTTGGATTTAAATTGTGAATTCAAAGATTCTTTTAAAAAGTAAGACATACTTATCTTCAGATTTAAGTTTATCTACCAAAAGTATTTTGAAGTATGGTGCAACAGCAAAGGATTGTTAATTAAGCATATTTGTTTTCTGAACAAGAAACCCTTGCAGCTATTGCACTATCAGGTAATATGACTTGAAACAGAGAAGAAATTCATTCACAGCTTCGAAATGGCTGATGCTTTAGAATTGCATAAAGTGCTCACAGATAATCCTTTATTCTGTGATGAAAAGGAACAAATGCTCTGTGAGTGATGCACAGTTGATGAAGCAATATTGATGACAGGTGTGCAATGGATTGAACTTGAATCAGAAGATACGGTAGAATTTTGATAAATAGTGCTACCAAAAAACTCTATAGGAGGTCCCATTTTATGGTGCTGTTTGAAAGGAGATGTGTGCTTTGCACCTTTAGCATGACTTAAGAGGCCTCCTTTTCCCATGGTTGTGATTGTAAATGATTTTAAATCAGGTATGCAAACACGCTAAATCCCCCCCCCCCCCCCAAAATAAAAAGAAATGGCAGTACTTCACAAGAATTATGCCGTCTGCTCCATGAAAATTGATATAAACAAGCGTATCTTTGAAATGTACGTACTTTCACACAGAGATAAACTTCAGGGAAGGAATGCCTCATCAACATGATTACCACAATAGCTGAGTGCTATCCCTTGGTATTTTGACAAACAACATTTTGTCATGGGAGCAGAGGGGCACTTATCAGGAACTACGACAGTAGTTCCTATATAAGAATTGACCCGGGTCGTGAATATCATTTTTTTAACACAACCCGCATATAACTCATGTACCAAGAAATTGATAGTGTAGCTCTTTGTTGCTATCGAACCAGAAGGCAAAGATGGTCATTTAAATGTTTTATTCCAGTCTTCAAACTGTTTGCTTTAAGAGAACAAAAAAGTTCGTGTTTTGCCTCGTCTCCAGGCCAATTCTTCTCCGTCATCATCGTCGTCGTCTTCTTCTTCTTCTCGGGTGAGTATTTCTCCTGATAGGAAAGGTTTAAAAGAGCGCAAATTATACCAATCACTTTAGAATCTCCTGGAAGGACATCTTCAGGTATCAGATATATGAGTAAGGCATGAAACTCACATACGTAATCATTACGTAATGCAGAGTGCTAAATTGAAGCGTTCCCATGGCAACGTTCACGTACGATTAGAATTGTGCATGTGGGAATTTCATTTGGTCTCATTTGACCACACTATTGGCTAGCGAAAGTTGTTTTTGTCAAAATGCTTTCGCGTCAACAAAAGAGAGCTAAACGACAAGAGGAATACCTCCAAAATCGAGACACTTGACGAGTTAGAGTCCTCCCACGTTCGGTACAATGCTGATCCTGAACAAAAGCGGGCGTCTGCTCGTGACGGTAATTGAAGTGGGGGGGAGGAGTGGAGGGAACTGCATAAGTGCCCGATCTTCAATTAACGAGGCTAAGTCATAACTATAACTTGTCAGTACTTGCCAGTATTTGCAGATATCAATGACAATAAAATTAAAAATAGAGGAAACAAGTAAAGAAAAACATTCTCCAACGAGAAAGTTGGTGGGATATTGGAATTGGAGGCAAAGGTGGTGTAAAAAGGAAGGGAACAAGGCTTTGGGAAAAGAAAAATGAGACAAAAATCCTATATTTAGCACTTCTTTTGGTTCTGTTACATTTACATGTGCTTAATATAGGATTTTTGTCTCATTTTTCGTTTCCCAAAACCTTGTTACCTTCTTTTTTCCACCACTTTGCCTCCAATTCCTATATCCCACCAACTTTCTCATTAGAGAATATTTTTGTTAGTTTATAATTCCTGTACCCAGCTAATTTACAGTGAACTTTCCAAATGTAAGTAACCTTCAATTTTCCACAACTGCACACGTACTGAGTGCTATTAAAGTAAGCAGTGATCGCTTTCACGAATGCGCTTACTAATGGTGCATCAATTCCAAAACTTTGCCATTTCTGTCACTTATCCACAACTTTTCTAGGCCCTTAAAAAATTAATAATAAATTTCAGGATTCCTAAACCCTGTCATTCATATTTACACATGAACGACCCGATGGCGGAATTTATAATGTATCCAGTTGGTCCCATTACTGTGACTTCATGTACTTTTTAATTTAAAGTTGCACACACTGTTTCGGCGATGGAAATAAAAGGTACTGTTTAGGGAGCTAAACGAAGTTTAATGGAGCCCTCGTAATTCCCTGTCAGTATTCACGGGCAAATGCTTGCGGTGACATAGGCCTATACATCACGGTTGTTACATTGCATTGAAAAGTGGGCAAAAAGCCCTACGCCCCCTAACGAAAATTTTTCAATAGTAACGGGGTTAATTACGCTTAGCAACAACCTGTCCTGAGAACTAAGTCTTTTTTGCGAAGAGCTCTTTATTACAGAGGCTATGTATTGAGCGTTGGTTTCTACTAAACTTTGCACACTTAAATACCCGTTGAATGAGCAGCACCGTTCTACTGGAACCCGATATATGCTCGTGAGTGCGATGGGTGTTCTTGGAGTAGGGAGGGTAAACCGTGCCGTACTAAAGTTTCCACCCTTATAAAATCCGCTGAATTTTTTAGAGTATGACGGTGGATGGTTTTCCAGTAGGTTTTTGCTTAGAACTCGTGGTGCCGCGTTTTTTAGTGGAATATTTTTGAGTTTGGAATATTGTTTAGTTTCGCATTTCTAACACTATATTCCAACCTAGGCAGGGGCGGATACAGGATTTTCTAAAAGGTGGGTGTGAGAGCCCAGACCTACGGGCCTGCGCTCTTGAATATCAATTACGTGCATGCAGAATCTTTGAGCATGCGCATGGATAGAAATCTAGGTATAAATGCATTTCGTGTGGAATTATTAGGTGGTTGCCCTTTTCGAGATACTGGCTAACATGAACGGTACTGGGGGGGTGTATAGGCATTCCAGAAGACGTGTGCAGACTGATTGCTACCGTCAGTTCTGTCACATATTTGGTGGCAGCGGTGGGATTATCTAAGTCGAGACGGTCATTGTCCGACGCCTGCGTTTCTCGAGTGTATGACTACTCGTTCTGGAAAGCCCTATAAGAAACCTACCATGGAGGAGATGCAAGGTATGTTGAAATTACGTGCAGAAGATCGTAGGAGGAGAGAAGACGAAATAGTGACTGAGAAGGCGCGAAGAGAAGATGAATTCGCGAAAGAACGGGCTAGGCTTGAGGAAGAAAGACAGATTCGTGAGCGGGAGAATAGAAGGCAGATGGAAACAATGCAGACACACATGGCGGCTCTCATGAAGTTAGTAGAAGACTCACAAAAGGCAAAAGTCGTAAGTCCGAAACGTGAGCTAAGTGTCAAATTGGTTCCGTTGAGTGATAAGGATGATATTGAAGCCTATTTAGTAACTTTTGAGTGCGTTATGACTGCACAGAAGGTGGAGGAAAGCTGCTGGTCGCAGTATCTGGCACCTCAACTCACTGGCAAGGCCCAGTTGGCATTCGCAGCTCTACCAGGAGAGGACTCTGGCAATTATGAAGCAATAAAGACAGCAATCCTTCAGCGTTACGATATTACCGAGGAAGCATATAGAAGGCGCTTCCGTGGCATTACTCGTGGCAGTGGGGAAACAAACAGGGAGCTTTCCGTAAAGCTTATGGACCTACTGCGCAAGTGGATGAAGAGCTGTACTTCAATGGAGGAAATACAAAAGCTCATAGGCATGGAGCAGTTCCTCAACACATTGCCAGCGAACAAACGACTCTGGGTTATGGAGCGAAAGCCTAAGACGTGTATTCAGGCCAGGGAACTCGTTGACGAATATGAACACGCCAGGCGTGAGGAGTCGCAGCGGTATCAGGAAAACGTCAAGGGAACTCGATCAGAGCAAAAATGTTCATTTTGTGGGAAAGCAGGGCACTCAGAAGACGTGTGCTACAAGAAAACCACAAAAGAGGAGACAAGCAGACGGAAGACCATAGTGTGCTACAACTGTGGAAAACCAGGTCACCCAGCAAGGAAGTGTCCCAACAATGAGGTATTGTTTGGACGTGAATCAAAGTACAAGGTGAAGGATGGAATGTATTGTAAGGGAAGTGTGGAAGGGTGTTTGGTAAGCCGCATATTGTTAGACACAGGTTGTTCCCGCACAATGGTTCAGAGACAATTCGTCCCCCAGGAGAAGTTCTTGGAGGGAAAATGGGTATCAATCAGATGTGTGCATGGTGACACAGTCTTGTATCCCCTAGCAGATATCAAGCTTGTGGTGGAAGGCATTCCAGTCATAGTGGAGGCTGCTGTAGCTGACAGTCTACCGGTGGAGGTGATACTTGGAACTGATGCTTCTAGAATGACGGAGTTACTAGGAAGACGAGCTGGTTCTGTGTTCTTTGCTCAAGAACATGTTATGGTGGTGACAACAAGGGCGAAGAGACGACAGGAAATACAGGAGGAAGTACTGAGGAAGGAAAAGGAGGTTATGTCTGGGGTGGTACCAAATCCATTAGGTGTCTCTGAAGAGGAACCCAAATTGAAGACTATGTCACAGGAGCAAAGAAGGCAAATGCGAAGGGAACTTGGGAGCCAGGGAGACTGCTTGTCTCACATTAACATCACAGCTGAGAAACTGAAGGATATGCAGGAGCAGGATGAAACACTGAGAGCTGTAAGGAACTTGCAGCATTGACAGGAGGGTCAAAAGGGGAGTTCTTCAAAAGGGATGGGTTGCTGTACAGAAGATGGACACCAAGGGGAAGAGGAGAGGAGATGGAGATTGAGCAGCTGGTTCTACCCAAGGAGTGCAGGCAAGTTGCACTGGAGATGTCTCATGATATTCCCATTGCAGGACATCAAGGCAGGGATAGGACCAGGCAACGACTATTGCGCAGGTTTTTCTGGCCATCTATTTTTAGAGACGTAGACATGTATTGTAAAACTTGCAGTGCTTGTCAAAAGGCTTCATTTAAGGGGGTTAAGCCAGCACCATTGATTCCTCTTCCTATCGTTTCAGAGCCATTTAGCCGCATTGCCATGGACATTGTGGGCCCACTTCCCAGAAGTCGAGCAGGGAACAAGTACATCCTCGTAATATGTGATTACGCAACTCGCTACCCGAAGGCGGTGCCCCTCAAAAGCATTGATGCTGAAAGTGTGGCGGAGGAGCTTATTAAGGTATTTGCTCGTGTGGGTGTACCCAGGGAGATCTTAACAGATCAAGGAGCAAATTTCACGTCGCAATTACTTGCTGAACTGTACAGGCTCTTACAAGTGCACCCTATACGCACAAGCCCATACCATCCGCAGACTGACGGCCTGGTTGAACGATTTAACCAGACGTTGAAGTCAATGTTGCGAAAGACGGGAACGGACGGAGGAAAAGAGTGGGATAAGAAAATTCCCTATCTACTGTTTGCATATCGGGAAGTACCGCAAGCATCAACGGGATTGTCCCCTTTCGAGCTTTTATATGGTCGGGACGTACGAGGACCACTGGACATCTTAAAAGAAGTTTGGGAACCAACAAGTAGGACTAATGATGAAAATGTAATCAGTTACGTTTTGTCCACAAGGGAACGACTCAGAGAGATGTCTGAACTGGTGCAGGAAAATCTATCCAGCTCCCAACGTCGGCAGAAATCTTGGTTCGACAAGGGTGCTCGACTCCGCGAGTTCAAGCCAGGCGATTCCGTACTGGTACTACTCCCAACATCATCCAACAGGTTGCTTGCCCAATGGCAGGGGCCTTATCAAGTGGTGCAGCGAATGGGTAAAGTCAATTACCTTATTGACATGCAGGACAGAAGAAAGAGAAAACGGGTGTTCCACGTCAATATGCTCAAGGACTTCCATGTTCGTGAAAATCAAGGATGCTTCGCAGAGGAAATACAGGAAGAAGCGGATATCCCTTCATGGCGGAGTGGTGAGGCGGGGCAAGTTGTTGACATGGGGGAGGGGCTGGATAGCGGACAAAAGAAGGAGCTTAAGGAGTTGCTGGGGAGGTTTGCAAAGGTGTTTAGTAACAAGCCTGGAAAAACGACTTTGTATGAGCATCGGATCCATACCAATAGCTCTAAGCCTGTTAGATTGCCTCCGTACCAGGTGCCGCATGCCTATAGGAATTCTATAAAAAGGGAGCTTCAGGAAATGGAACGGAGTGGAATTATTGAGCCTACCTGTAGGGAATGGGCGTCCCCGATAGTTGTGGTACCAAAGAGAAATGGAGAGTTACGATTGTGTGTGGACTATCGTAGGCTAAATTCAGTTTCACAGGTCGATTCATATTTGATGCCTCGCATAGATGAGCTGATCGACCGTGTAGGAAAAGCAAACTTTATCACTACGTTAGACCTAACAACTGGGTATTGGCAGATTCCAATGGCAGATAAGGATAAATGCAAAACTGCTTTTGTCACTCCTTTTGGTAGTTTTCAGTTTACAGTGATGCCGTTTGGGCTTAGCGGGGCCCCAGCTTCGTTTCAGCGGTTGATGGATCGATTGTTGCAGGGATGTGAAGATTATGCTGTAGCCTACATTGATGATTTTGCCATTTTTAGCAGTGACTGGCAGGATCATCTGAAACAACTGCAGGAGTTGCTAATGAGGATAGAAAAGGCTGGACTTACTGTGAAGCTTAGCAAAAGTAAATTTGCCAAGCGGAGTTGTGAGTACCTCGGATATATTGTAGGAGGAGGAGTTATGAAGCCAATTTTGAGCAAGGTAGAAGCGATTAGCTCTTTCCCAAAGCCAGACACCAAGACAGCGGTCAGAGCATTTCTAGGTCTTGCAGGGTATTACAGACGATTCATTCCAGATTTCACTTCAGTGGCAGCACCGCTAACAGACTTAACAAAGAAATCGGTTCCTAATAGCGGGGTGTGGAACGAAGGATGTCAAAGAGCGTTTGAAACTTTGAAGAAAGCGCTGATCTCAGAGCCAGTTTTGAGTAGCCCAGATGTTTCAAAAACATTTATCGTACAGACTGATGCTTCTGATCGGGGAGTGGGAGCCGTTCTAAGTCAAGTACAGGAGGACGGTCAGGAACACCCTGTTGGTTATTATAGCAGGAAGTTATTGGCTAGAGAGCAACGATACTCAACTATTGAGAAGGAATGTTTGGCTATTAAGTTGGCGTTAGATGCATTCAAGGTCTATCTACTGGGCAGGAAATTTGTAGTCCAAACAGATCATCGAGCACTCGAGTGGCTAGAAAAACTCAAGGAAAACAATGCAAGGCTATGCAGATGGAGCTTAGCCCTTCAACCTTACTCTTTTGGGGTGGAACATCGACCAGGGACTATGAACCTGAACGCGGACGCACTGTCAAGAAATCCAGCAACGGCGTTGCTGCAGGAGAAGGGGAAGGAAGTGTGAGAGCCCAGACCTACGGGCCTGCGCTCTTGAATATCAATTACATGCATGCAGAATCTTTGAGCATGCGCATGGATAGAAATCTAGGTATAAATGCATTTCGTGTGGAATTATTAGGTGGTTGCCCTTTTCGAGATACTGGCTAACGTGAACGGTACTGGGGGGGTGTATAGGCATTCCAGAAGACGTGTGCAGACTGATTGCTACCGTCAGTTCTGTCACAGTGGGGGTGGGGGTAGGAGGTTAGATATGAAAAGTGTGTATGTGTGTGTATGTGTGTGCATGTATGTGTGTGTATGTGTGTGTGTGTGGGTGGGTGGGTGTGTTTATTCCAGCCTAAGCAGGGGCGGATACAGGATTTTCCAGAAAAAGGGGGGGGGGGGGTTAGATACAAAAAGTGTACATGTGTGTATGTTGTGTTTATTCCAGCCTAGGCAGGGGCAGTACAGGATTGGGTGGTTTAGATACGAAATGTTTGCATGTGTGTGTGTGTGTGTGTGTGTGTGTGTGTGTGTGTGTGTGTGTGTGTGTGTGTGTGTGTGTGTGTGTGTGTGTGTGTGTGTGTGTGTGTGTGTGTGTGTGTGTCAGTGTGTGTGTACTGTACGTTTCAGGCCCAATACGAAAAGTTGGGGGGGGGGGGGGTGGCCTGCTTAGCGGAAGAGGGGGAGGAACCTTATATGAAAGGTGGGGTTGCAACCCCTTGTATCTACCAATGTTAGGAGTGTTACAAGTACTGTTTAGATTCTGGAAACCATCACTTATCCACGTGCTGAGCTTTTTCTGTAATAATATGCATCAGTACACCTTGCAATAACTTGTAAAGCAATACCATGCATTTGTAGTATGCCATACAGCCATATGAATACTAGCTTCCATAAGTGCATGTATATCTAGCTTCTTCCTTTTAGGCTTAGGAGGTGTTACACTTTGAATCTGTGGGGAAACCTTCAGGTAGTGTTCTTTCATAACACATCTCAGTCTTTCAACAGGGTCAGGAATGGTCTTATAGTTCGATACAAGGCTGTTGAATTGTGAATGGACTAACTCAGCTCCTTGCTCACCCATTAGACCACATCCCATATGATGCTAGCCTATCCACTCCAACATATGATGCTCTAAGATATGCATCTTTAAAGTCCTCCGGCATCCCTTAAAGTTATAGTCAAAGTTATCTTTATCCAATCAATCTGGCATCTGCTATATACATACATTTGGTATGGGAGTCTATCAGCTGTTGTAAAAATCAATGCAAATAGGTCAGGTAACCATACCAGCCACAGAGATCACTTGTGTGGCAGATAATGCTGGTACTGGCTTTTTAGTAAACAACTCAGATGGAGCTATTTCTTGTATTTTGCATATGATGGTGTTAGTTGATACTTCAGCGTTTGTGGCAGAGCCTGCCATCTATATGAGTAAAATGGCTGGCACACCTAGAAATAAAGGTGGTATATACACCATACATGACTCTTGCAGAGTTATTAATGTTCACACATACCTTGCAAGTGTTAGCATTATGTGTGTGCCAATTATATGACTGTACATAGCACTTGTATTGATTCTGGTGGTCCTTTGGAATCCTTACCATGGCTTTTAGCATAATGTGCAAAACGGTTGTGGGCGGATCCCATTAGCATCACTAGCCACACTGATTCCAAATGCTGTCAGCGTACAAGCAGCGGCTGACTAGCTAACAGCCTTGCCCTTTGCCTTGACCTTTTTATGCAGCTTGTAACCACATTCCCTATATACAAATTGGCATTTGTGGTTGGATTTCATAGCCTGGACATGTATCGTAATACAACGCGGTGCGCATTACTCATGAGTAAGGGTGGTGTACTATTTTGATCATAGCAGCCTATAGGATATGCGGCACCACAGGATGAAGGCATATACCTACCTGTAAAAGATGATACAACTCGGTTGTTTTGTTTAATGGGATACTTAGTACTTATAAGGGCGGAAAAAAAGTTACGAAGGTCTGACTGAAAGGATTATTTCGCGCCAATTTGGGACCTTCGTATGCGCGTAATAAAATACAGCTCACTAGTAAAAGCTACAACATGCGTGAAGCTGGAGTTAGAGAGAAAGATAGTTATAGTAGTATTTAGCCTATTTAAAAACGGCACATGCTATACTGTGGCTGTAGAAATGTTTTCATCAAAATTTTAATTAGTTTTGCAAGGATAGCCATGTTGGATGAACCGTAAATGTGATATTGTGTTCTTATTATATACTTAATGCCCATGCGAAACACCCGTGACATTGACTTAGCCAGCCTATTGGGGGAATCCTCGCCCTTCCCATTGTACCCATGTATACACCATGGAGCCCAAGTAATTCCCTATCAGTATTTGCGGTCAGACGCTTGCGCTGACATAGCTAGGCCTATGCATCGACTTAGCCTGCCTTTTGGGGGGAGGCTCGCCCTTCCCATTGTACCCTTGTACGCCATGGAGCCCAAGTAATTCTCTATCAGTATTCGCGGGCGGACGCTTGCGGTGACATAAGCCTATCATCGACTTAGCCAACCTCTATTGGACGGAGCCTCGCCCTTCCCATTGTACCCATGTACACCATGGAGCCCAAGTAATTCCCTATCAGTATTCGCGGCCAGACGCTTGCGGTGACCCATCTGCTTTGCCAGCCAATAGGGCAAGACCCTCGCCCTTCCATTGTATCCTTTGTACGCCATGGCCGGCTTGTGAGGTTAGATATGTGCACACACAGGCAGCACTTTCCCAGTGCTTCAGGAGAGCTCGAGCTCAGTAATTGCATCACCCACCTTATAACCCCTGTTCACCTGTGTTTGTACCCCTCCTGTATCTCTTACTGGGTTTCATTAAATATAGCCAGGGTCGCATGTATACCCTACGGGCTTGAATTCTAACTCGGGGACCCAAGCCTAGGACAGCGTCGTGGCTTGGTACACAGGTCACCCAGTTGGTGGCCAGCGTCACCATCTGGTTACCTGTCTCCCCTCACATGACCTGACAAGAATCACATTTAGCTTGGCGACAGTGCCCATGCATGCATGATTTTCGACCATGCATAATCATGCAACGTCTTGCATCGCACCTGAAAGATTATAGGCAGCATACGGATTGGTTCGAAAACATGCACGGATCATGCCAGCACTTGCGCAAGATTTTTTTCCTCGGGCGTGCGCGCGGGTGATCGATCGAGCACCCTACCATCCACAGGTCGCGGATACAGGGCCACAGCATGTGAGGGTTCTTTGTTATTCTCGCCAATCTGTTAACTGGAGCACGCAGCCAGCCGCAAGCATTTAAACATATAGCCGGGAGCCTAGGGGCTGGGAGCTTACACCTCCCAACCCACTAGGTCTGGTAATTAACAACTTCTATTTATATATATATATATATATATTATATATTTAAAGGTTTATGGTCACATGCATGCAGTTAGAATGCTAAAATATTGCTCACCCGCATCAGTCATTCTTGCTGTAGAAAATGCGAAAATTTGTATTTATGCCATACTATATAGACATGTACGTCATTTAATAAAGCGATGGCTAGCAATAAATTTAATCATAGATTGATTAGGTGCTTACTTAAGTAAGAATTTGCTTACTTAAGTAAGCAATCTTTAGCCCAAAACTACCAAAGCCCACGGATCGCGTATGACATTGAAATGGTGATTTTTGTATTAGAGGAGTTAAAGTTTTAGCGCCTCGTAACTCTGGTTCAAAAAGAGCTTGCCTTACGGTGCATATGCGTAGAAAAAAACATATCCAGAAATGCCCCATACATTGGAGGACATTCATAAAAAAATTCCAAATTGAATTCTATAACATTTTAGCATATAGCTGAATTTTTTTTCTTTCCACTGTAAAAATTTGAATTTCAGATTTTTATTGATTATGAAGTTAAAATCAAGATATGTTTTTTAATTACTACATAGTTGACGTATTTTTTTGAGGGAGGGGAGGGGGGTATATTAACTAACTATCAATTAACAATGTTTATGAGCAATTATAATCCTCTCACCAATAATATAAATAGCCTCGATCAGACTGATGGCCGGCTGGCTTTCGATGTTTAGTGGAATATTGAAATACTAACCCTGGTAGGCAAGCGCGAAGTAAGACATCACTTTATTATCTCAAATGGATCACGACACTAATACCTGCACACTACGGCAGTAGCCGGCGTCAGCGAGGGGGGAGATTCAGGTCAGGCCAGGTACGATAATTGGGGGGTGGGGGGGAGTTGCTGTCCGCTTCAGACCCAATACGAAAAGTGGGGGCCCTTTAATTGTTTGGCATAGGGCCTACTCTATTCAAATACGTTATCGTTATTACCGGTTACAATTTTGGCCGAGGAGGGTGAAGCACCCGGAGCACCCTCTCTGGGATACGTTAGCTTCGGCTATATATACCTGTAACCGTTAATTATTAACGATAACGTATTTGCTGTGTGCCAAACAAAGGGCCCCCACTTTTTGTATGTGACCTGAAGCGGACAGCACTCCCCCCCCCCCCCCCCCCCCCCAAGGGCGTAGACAAGTTTTAAGGGTGGGGGGGAAGGGGGCTAATTATTGTTGGGGATTTAGACCCGCGAGACGACAAGCGGGGGGTGGGGGGGCTAATTATGGTTGGGGGTTTAGTCCCGCGATACAACAGTGAGGGTGGGGGGAGGTGTACACTTCAGGCACAATACGAAAGGCGGGGGGAGGGGGAGTTGCTTAGCAGAAGAGGGGGAGGTATCTTACATGAAAGGGCAACTCTATGATCTATTGAATAGCGAGCGCTTTACAATGGATTATAACGACTTCAGAAATTTTAGTGCAAAAATCTGGAGGGTTAAAGCCCCCCCCCCCCCCCCCCCCCCCCTTTCCATATTGAGTCTGACCTGAAGCACCCCCTTCGCTGAAATCCTGGATACGCCATTGATGGTGGGGTATGCTATGTCTCCACAAACAACTTTGTGCATGCACGTAACATTTGCTCCTCAAATACAAAGCCCTAAATCATAATGTCTCTACTCCCTCAATTGTTTATCAACTGTATACAGTGCACCGCCACACATCAGAAATAGGGATAGATGTAGATATCAAACATTTTATACTCATTTCACTTCCAAATGCACCAACTGATACACAAAAGTCCACAAGTAATAATCAACGACGACTACTGCATAGCATCATGTCATTATCATCCAGTTAGAGCAGTGTCAGGAAAGGATTGCCATCTTCTTGAAATGGATTTCATTTCATCCCATTTAAAAGAGACCAGTGAATCAAACAGTTGATGGTGTACCAACGCAATGTACCATTCGTAGCTTGGTGGATGTTACGGTGGAAGAGGTAAGACCAAAACCAACATCTAAGAAACAAATAAAAACCAATTAACCCTGTACAATCATATAGCAGATGATATAACACACTGCTGCTTACTACCGATTCCATATATGCAGGAACTAAAGGTTAAACCCATCAAATCCTCTGTGTAGAATTTATATCAGAAATGCCCTGCGTGCAAGTGTGTATGTGTGTGTGTGTGCGTGTGTGTGTGTGCGTGTGTGTGCGCGTGCGAGTGTGTATGTGTGTGTTTGTGTGTGTGTGTGTGTGTGTGTGTGTGTGTGTGTAACAACACAGTGTCAGTGTGGGTTAAATTTGCAAGCATACTGGATTTGGCTACAACAGCTAGGAACCTCCATACATGGGTATCAAAAGCTTGTATGATACCCAACAGGTCAAAATAAGTACCTGTGTGTGTGTGTGTGTGTGTGTGTGTGTGTGTGTGTGTGTGTGTGTGTGTGTGTGTGTGTGTGTGTGTGTGTATGCGTGTGTGTGTGCATGTGTGTGTGCGTGTTAAATCACAAAGTCAGTGTGGGTTCTATTTGCAAGCTTACTGGATATGGCTAGGAAAAGCTAACCAGGCACTGCTATCTAGATCAATCTACCCACAGTGTACACAGGTCAACCTCCATGTATGGGCATCAAATGAGCTTGTTAAATAAAAGTACCTGTGTGTGTGTGTGTGTGTGTGTGTGTGTGTGTGTGTGTGTGTGTGTGTGTGCGTGTGTGTGCGTGTTAAATCACAAAGTCAGTGTGGGTTCTATTTGCAAGCTTACTGGATATGGAAAAGCTAACCAGGCACTGCTATCTAGATCAATCTACCCACAGTGTACACAGGTCAACCTCCATGTATGGGCATCAAATGAGCTTGTTAAATAAAAGTACCTGTGTGTGTGTGTGTGTGTGTGTGTGTGTGTGTGTGTGTGTGCGCGCGTGCGCGCGTGTGTGTGCACATGCGTGTGTGCATGTGTGTGTGCGTATTTAATCACAAAGTCAGTGTGGGTTCTATTTGCAAGCTTACTGGATATGGCTAACCAGGCACTGCTATCTAGAAACTACAATACATTATATATACAATCAACAAACACAATGATAACAACATAATTACCAAGTACAAAAACCATAGAAATAGATACAGTCTATGAAGAGACTCTGCCCTCATGCACTGCTAGGGTCAGATCACAATAGATTGGGTGGTGGTAGGAAGACCTGCTTCCTCGTAGGCACATGATAGCACTGCGCAGTATGGCAAAAGACAGACGACATCTCAGCCAGCCCATAATGAGGGAATATGCTTTGTCTTGTTTTTCAGATAGTAGGTCAGCTAACCGTTTGTAAAAAGTGGTGGCTTCTCTCCCCATTGCACCCGAAGTGGAAAAAACTAGGGGTGTGAAAACACCATGTTCAACATCTCGAATGCGTTGTCCATATTCTCTTTTCTTGGTTTGTTCATGGGTACGAAAAAGAGCGGAAAGAGATTTAGATCAATCTACCCACAGTGTAAACAGGTCAACCCCATGTATGGAACTTGTTAAATAACAGTACCTATGTGTGTGTGTATGTGTGTGTGTATGCACATGCGTGTGTGCATGTGTGTGCTTGATAAATCACAAAGCCAGTGTAGGTTCAATTTGCAAGGGTACCGTATATGGCTGGGAAAAGCTAACCAGGCACTGCTATCTGGATCAATCTACCCACAGTGTACACAGATCAACCCCATGTATGGGCATCAAATAGCTTGTTAAAAAACAGTACCTGTGTGTGTGAGTGTATGTGTGTGTGTACATGCGTGTGTGCCTGTTAAATCACAAAGTCAGTGTGGGTTCAATTTGCAAGCTTATTGGATATGGCATAAGGAATAGCTTATAGGGGCACGCAATCTACCCACAGTGTACACAGTTCAACACAAGCTTGCATACCAGACAGGTCAAATAATCAGTACCTATGTGTGTGTGTGTGTGTATTTGGTATATAACAGCTAACCAGGCACTGCTTATCTCAATCAATCTACCCACAGTTTACCAGGTCAACCTCCATGTCTGGGCATCAAAAGAGCTTGGGAGGGGGGAGGGGGGTTACCTGTGTGTGTGTGTGTGTGTGTGTGTGTGTGTGTGTGTGTGTGTGTGTGTGTGTGTGTGTGTGTGTGTGTGTGTGTATGTGTGTGTGTGTGAAGAGGGGAGGAGGATGAACAGAGCATCACACATAAATATATGCCATCCATCCTATACAGCAATAGGTTAAAAGAGGCTGGCAGGCCTACGTTTAATTATTCATGCAGCATTCATCTAAAAAGAGAGGGCGTTCCAAATAGATCATAGCATATAGGTTATAGTTAAAACCATATACAAGTTAAAATTATATCTACATGATCTACATGTAGGCCTGCATGTAAGTCGCTCTTCCCTTTCACGGAAAGTGGCATATATGTATACAATTAGCCCCCAAACATTTTTGTATCAGGGCATGCCTATAAAATGATGAATAGAAACCTATTAGATTGGATATGAATTTAGACACAATGACTTCAGGCCTATTTATCCCTCCCCTCCACACACACATACACACACACAACACATACACACAGATACACACACACATGCACGCACCTTATAGTGTTCTGGTTTTTAACGAACAATTAGTTTTTCACTATTGAATTCGTGGCATTCACCTGCCAGCAGCAAAGGGCTCCTGAATTGTTGAAGGAGTTAAATTCATTTATCACCTTAAACTGTATTCTCCCGCTTTCGTTGGATGTCCATTCAGATGTTATCTACACATATGGGACGGCTTTATATCCCATGAGTTCAATTTGAAATCAAAATTTTATACACAAGCACATACATATACGTACTCAGACATAGGCTACTGATGTAAATAGATCGTCGATACATACACATATACATACATAAATACATAGATTCATACACGCGCGCGCGCGCGCACACACACACACACACACACACGTGTTACAATCACACGAACGCGCGCGCTCACGGGCGTTGTGCGAATGGCTATGAATCCTTCCTCTTTTTTCCCTCTGCATGCATAGTTTGAGTCGTGTGCGTGTATGTGTGTGTGAGCGCGCGCGCACACACACACACACGCACACGCACTTACACACATAGGCCTACATGTAGACACACGCAATCACACATACAAACACACGCACGAACTCCAGATCTCGCGCGCGCACAAGAAGTGGATGAATACACGTATACTCTCACATGGTACAGTCAACGACTAATGTTGTAGTCCATGGTACAGCCAGCGCTGAACAGGCCCCATGACATCATTTGCACTAGACAAATAACCTATTCAATAAGCCAACGTTCCAGTCAATTAATTAATTTGCATTTAGCCATGTATCTGTCACAGCCCTTTGCGGCTGGACAAAAGGGTCCATAATTAGACAATACCGTAAACCAAAAAAATCCATTGCGGCTAGATGCGCCATGGCCTCATTAAAATGGCGTTTTTTGATAGAGCTGTATCTTGTTAATTTTACCATCAAATACCTGTTGATCCCTCCCATTTAACTGGTGTATCGTCGTAGTAGAGCCTATACCATATGCGCACTCTTTATATCGCAATCCTTAATAACGCGCAGCTAATTTATATATGGATACCGTAAAGGAGAGGGGGTACTTCACGCTGATAATACCAAGCACAGACAAATTCTCAGGAACGTCGGCATGCCGCATTGTCAACTATACACATTTAGGTATACAGAAACACCATTTAGGTCCAGCCATACTTTTTTTTCACCACACAATAAAGGGTTTTGCTTTTCTATGAATAATGCGGTATTAGTAGCTTTATTCGGTCACATAGCCTAGATGGAACACCACATATACCAGCTCCAGAAACTTTGCAGAACTTGTGGAAAACATTTGGTGGCTAGAGAGATCAAAAGGAGAGCATTCATGAGAGGGGATTTATAATGGGTACATGAGGGCAGGGGGTCCAGCTGCTTACTGTGGGAACATGGGGCAGACCAGCTGCTTATAGTAGGTACTTTGGGGCATGTGCAGGGGGTCCAGCTACTTAGTGAGTACATAGGGGCAGAGAGTACAGTGAGTACACAGGGGCAGGGGTCTAGCTGCTTATTGTGGGAACATGGGGCAGACCAGCTGCTTATAGTAGGTACTTTGGGGCATGTGCAGGGGGTCCAGCTACTTAGTGAGTACATAGGGGCAGAGAGTACAGTGAGTACACAGGGGCAGGGGTCTAGCTGCTTATTGTGGGAACATGGGGCAGACCAGCTGCTTATAGTAGGTACTTTGGGGCATGTGCAGGGGGTCCAGCTACTTAGTGAGTACATAGGGGCAGAGAGTACAGTGAGTACACAGGGGCAGGGGTCTAGCTGCTTATTGTGGGTACATGGGGGGCAGGGGGTCCAGCTGCTTACTGTGGGAACATGGGGCAGACCAGCTGCTTATAGTAGGTACTTTGGGGCATGTGCAGGGGGTCCAGCTACTTAGTGAGTACATAGGGGCAGAGAGTACAGTGAGTACACAGGGGCAGGGGTCTAGCTGCTTATTGTGGGAACATGGGGCAGACCAGCTGCTTATAGTAGGTACTTTGGGGCATGTGCAGGGGGTCCAGCTACTTAGTGAGTACATAGGGGCAGAGAGTACAGTGAGTACACAGGGGCAGGGGTCTAGCTGCTTATTGTGGGTACATGGGGGGCAGGGGGTCCAGCTGCTTACTGTGGGAACATGGGGCAGACCAGCTGCTTATAGTAGGTACTTTGGGGCATGTGCAGGGGGTCCAGCTACTTAGTGAGTACATAGGGGCAGAGAGTACAGTGAGTACACAGGGGCAGGGGTCTAGCTGCTTATTGTGGGTACATGGGGGGCAGGGGGTCCAGCTGCTTACTGTGGGAACATGGGGCAGACCAGCTGCTTATAGTAGGTACTTTGGGGCATGTGCAGGGGGTCCAGCTACTTAGTGAGTACATAGGGGCAGAGAGTACAGTGAGTACACAGGGGCAAGGGTCTAGCTGCTTATTGTGGGTACATGGGGGGCAGGGGGTCCAGCTGCTTACTGTGGGAACATGGGGCAGACCAGCTGCTTATAGTAGGTACTTTGGGGCATGTGCAGGGGGTCCAGCTACTTAGTGAGTACATAGGGGCAGAGAGTACAGTGAGTACACAGGGGCAGGGGTCTAGCCGCTTACAGCGGGTACATGGGGGCGGGGGGTCCAGCTGCTTACAGTGGGTACATGGGGGGCAGGGGTCCAGCTGCTTACAGTGGGTACAAGGGGGCTGGGGGGCCAGTTGCTTACAGTGGGTACATGGGGGCAGGGGGGCCAGTTGCTTACAGTGGGTACATGGGGGCAAGGAGGCGTGGGTACATGGGGGAGGGGTCCAACTGCTTACAGTGGGTACATGGGGGTAAGGGGTCGTGGGTAGATGGGGGAGGGGGTCCAGCTGCTTACAGTTGGTACATGAGGGTAGGCGTATGTGGGGGAGGGGGTCCAGCTGCTTAAAGTGGGTACATGTGTGCAGGGGGTCCAGCTGCTTACAGTGGACTCAGAGGGTAGGGGTTCCAGTTGCTTACAGTGGGTACATGACGGCAGGGGGTCCAGCTGCATACATGTACATGGGGCAGGGGTACAGCTACTTACAGTGGGCACATGGGAGGAGGGGGTCCAGCTGCTTATAGAGGGTACATGTGGGCAGGGGATCCAGCTGCTCACAGTGGGTACATGAGAGCAGGGAGTAGCGGTGGGTGTATGGGGTAGTGGTGGGTGTATGGGGGCAGGGAGTCCAGCTGCTTACATGAAGGCCGGGGGTTCAGCTGTTTCATAGATTCTATAGAATCTATGGCTGTTTACAGTAGACATGTGGGGGAGGAGGTCCAGCAGCTAACAGTGGGTATATGCATGGGGCAGGAGGTCCAGCTGTTTGTAGTGGGCACATGGGGACAGGGGATTACAGTGTGGGTACATGGGGGCAGAGTGTGGGTACATGGGGGCAGGGGGCAGTCAGGGGGTCCAGCTGCTTGCAGTGGGTACATGAAGGCAGGGGGTCCAATACATGTACATGGGGCAGGGGGTGCAGCTACTTACAGTGGGTAGGTGGGCTGGGTGTCCAGCTGACAGTGGGTACATAAGGGCAGGGGGGTCCAGCTGATTTTCACGTCAACACGTATATGTACTGGGCTAGTTTACACGGCTCAAACCACAGTACACTTCACATGCGTATACCATTGCGAAGAAAAAGTATGGCTACAGTTCCATACTATATGTTGTAAGTTCCTTCTGTCTCCTTTTGTTATGCGCTTCCAACTGGGGTGCAGAATTTGTCTACGTGGTCCAAAAAGTACGTTGAAGTCGATGCGTTCGTCGAAAAATGGCCGCTTGTAGGAAGCGGTGGAGAGAAAACTAGGCCATGTGACTTTGGCTACAAATAGAACAAAGATACTTCATTCATTGTATGGCTTTAAAATGGTGACAAGTTCAAACATGTTAACATGTAGTGCAAGGTTTCCAAGGTTGTCGGTTGTCAAGGGTGGTTGCTAGGGCATTACGCCACTTTTTCAATATTTCAAGAGGTATGCCTTTTGTCCACAAATTGTATGGCCGCATAGGGCTGTGCTGTATCCATGGAAGCTGCATTAAAAACATTTAATAAGATGGCGCTAATTGTATCCTACTCATTGTGACACACAACAATTTAAAATTCAAATGGCCGAAATCTATAATAGGTAAATTTTTAAAAATATCTCTAAAAATAATAGAACTGCATGATCTCTTATTCTGGGGCCCACAAAATCTGAATCTAAACTGGTGTAAGAATTATGAGCTGCAGAATACCTTAATTAGGTGCGAAAAAGTTGATTTTCCATACATCTCTATGGAAAGTGCTGTTTTCACAAAAACTACAACAATATTCAATACAAAGCAGTTGTTTTTTGTTCAGCTAAATCAAGATTGTACGTATCTAAAACAATATTGATAGCCACAAAAGTTGTACCCTATTACGTTATTAAATAGCAATCAAGTTTATAAAACGCCATTCATTTTCTATGGGAGTTATCCGGAAGTATACGCAAATGTACAAACCGCAACAATTGTCAATTCCCTTTGACCGCGCATTTCTGGATATGAGTTACGCGCTCTAATGATACGACATAGATAGAAACTAGAAAATGCTTTTATTTTATGCGGAACGCCGAAAAACTGCTTCAGCGGGGTCAGAATAACTGCCGGTGTGTATCGAAGCCAAGAAAGCGAGACCCTCATTCACCCCTACGACATGTATTCTAATATACGTGCGACATCCCTAACATTGCACTAAATACGTAAAAGTAAAAGTAAATCCTGTATCCGCCCCTGTTCAGAAGATGGTGATGAGGTCCGTAGCATGAGAGGTATTTGAAGAAAGCCGTCAGCATCAGCAGCCTGGGTTGCCTGAGCCAGCACTATCTGGTGAGACGCGCGACGGGTAAGCAGAAATATCTAGTATTAAGAGAAATAGTAATAATGATTATAAGGTAGTTGTAAATGTGGGTGCCAATGGGCCATGTAATAATATAAATGGTTGAGAGTGGATACTCAGTAAATGGCTGGCAATGGATACCTAATGGCGAGGAGGGGCTACGTAAATGGCTGGGAGCGGATACCCAGTAGTAGTGGAGATGGGCCAATTAGGGTGGGGGGGAGGGGAGAAGAGAATATACCCAGCAAGTAGGGGCGGGGGGAGGTGCAATGGGTAAATGTTTAAGGGTCAACTTCCTCGAGGGGTTAACGAGTTAACCAAAGGTTAATGAGGGAAGGTAACTGCGCATGCGCATTACTAATTCCAAGCACGTGGCGTAACGGCGGCAGGGCAGCGACGAAGATTAGTTTTATTTTTATTTTTGTTTATTTTCTCCAGACACGCGTGGTCTGTGAAATCTAAGGGGAAAGGGGGGATGGGGACTGCCGCGTCCCCTCCAACCCCCCCAACCTCGATAATGAGGCAATACGTTGCCCCACCCAACTTAGATTACCGTAAACCTTGTACTGGTACACACATGTACCTGACGACCCGATTACACGCCTGACTAATCATTAAACGTGCTAAAATCCACAGCAAAAAAAGACGCAAATCATATCTTGATTCCACGTATGATCAGTTTTTCATATCTGTATCAAAACTATTATCGTTCTGGTACAGATAAGATTACTTGTGAAATCAAAATATGATTTGCGCCTGTTTTTGCTGTGAAAATTGTTGAAGACATCACTTCAAAGCACGTAATGACAGATTAAATGGTATGGCATTGATGCTAATTCATAGAGGTGTGAAGTTGAATCCAGATGCGGTGTTAAGAGTTTTCTCGTCGTTACCCACGTAGGTATTTGTTCATTAAACCTTTTTCAGAGTAGCTAGCCCAAAGGTTATATACTTGATGCCGTCAATATTAAGTTGTTTATGAACAGTATCATTGCAAAAGTGCTTTAATTTTCATGCAAAATAAATGGAAAACTAAAAAAGCGGCTGGGACTGTGCCCACGCCCCGCCACGGTTTGGGGATACGCCCCATCCCGTCCCCCCCCCCCCTCCCCCTTTAATCTTAGATCCCCCTTTCCGGATCCGCCCCTCATACGTTTAACTTGATAAAGTAAGCCTGTCACTGCCTGCGCATTTTAGAAAGAGCCACCTTTTGGAAACAGCCTAACCAAACGCTCAAACAAGGAATCCGCTCATTTCATAAATAGGCGCTGTGGCGCGTTAAAACTGCAAGGGGGCGTGATTTTGACTTCCGTTTTGGTGGCGTTTCTTTTACACTCATAAGCCGCACATCATGCACGTAGCAACGGGGCAACGGATAATGAAAATGTTACAAAATTTAAAACTTGGATGCGGCGCGCGGTGTGAAATCCAGCCCGTCACTGTCTGCGCATCGTAGAATGGAGTCGAAAGAGTCCGGCCGCTTATATCGAAAATGGCCCAGCCAAGCAAACGCTCAATAAACGAACACATATCAGTGGATAGACTAAACTATTCGCGCATTTATAAATCAATAGAGAAAATGGACCGGCCTTTTGGGCGAGAATCCAACGACCTAGATGTCCTCGTAATGCTCCTATCATGTGTCCATCTCTAATATATTATTTTGGTAGGTTGTGTGCCCATGCATCACATGTTATTATAGGTAAACCAGGCCACGTCCTATTTGTTCTGTGAATTTCTTCAAAGGTGATGGAGAATTCAGTTTAGCTTTGACATATTAAGAACGCGGAATCGCGTGGCAATTCATTGTGCTCGTGTGTATTTACCTGTTTGAGACAGTGCAGTTTAGTTTCCAATCTCGGCCCTCTCATGGTTGCGAATGGATAGCCTCAGGTTTATGATTAGAGAATTAGAGAACTAATAAAATAATGGCGGAAACACACGATGGCTATGTTTCACAGCTCACAATTTCTCAGATAAGGAGTGTATACAACACAACATCATTCTCTTTTATTTATAGTTCGCACGCACCCAGGCCGTAGTCTCGTCCCCAGACCTATACGGGTCTGGCATCTCGAGTCGGAACAAACGATCATATCGATCCATCGTTTGACCACTTCCGATGATTATCAAATCTATGGCTGCCGTTTGGGCCCCATATGCATATAAGTATAGGTGTTGCGGAGACGAGACGTACGTTGTGTTGAACCACAGAGACCGCAGATTACTGACTAGAGATGCTGCCCACACCAATTGCTTGCTCCAACTTCTTGGCAAAGAGTGGGCATATTTAGCCCCTGCGCGCGATTCAAAGGGTCTATAATGTCAGTTGTGTTTCTGAGCCTTAGGTAAAGTAGTTACACTTCACAAAAAATTGGAAGATGTTAAGAAAGACATAAAAGAGGCTGAGTGATGTGAATGTCATTTTGAAGATTAATCAATTGCACCCATATATCTCTCTAGCAGCATCAACCATAGATGTGTGCAAGCCAGTCAGTACAACAGGTTTGGCACTGTGATAGAATTGTGGAAGTAGCTGGCATATGGAGTTATATTTAGTGTGGGTCTGGGTCGAGCGAATGGTAGAGTATTTGTTTATGTACATACGTCATAATTAAAGTGCGCACGAATTCCAAGGTTTGGGTACATTTCCGCCCCTTTCGAACTATACGAGCGTATGCGATAAACATTGCGTCATATTGGTCTGGTAACGAGACTACGCATGCCGTCAAAGCGCAAGCCATGTTTGTAACGCCTCAGGTAGAAGGGCAGTCACGAGATTCGATAAAGATTGAGAGAACGTTATTTTAAAAGCATACTAGACGTGATGCTTACGTAAGTCACCCCTTTAAGGTTTCGTTGCGGTTCCATTGTATATTTCACTTCTTTTTCAACATGTCAAATCAAGTTTGATTTTACATATGATCAGTTTCACTCAGAATATCATGAATCAATAATTCGTTTGTCGTTTGTTCGTTCTGAATGATGAACCATTTCGTTATAGATCAAGCCATTGATTTATTGCATCTATTAAATCTCGCTCTTCATTTGAGACATGATATTCCATTCGACATATCCCCATACATAGGCGGTCATTCGACATATCCAGAAATGACCCATACATAGGCGGTCATCTTGCTTTCTTTAATTCAATTTGAATTTTAACCAACTTTATAATCTATGATATATGTACTTCAAAAAATTATTCCATCAACCATTCTTTAACTAAAATCAAGACAAAACCGTATCCTTTAAGTAATTAATTCGCGGTTTGCGAATCAACGAATATTCCCGTATATCTTCCCATAGACATGTAAGGGGTACTCCAATACCAAGCACACCAGATTTTTCTCGGCATTTGCCCTGAGGGATTGTTCGTACTCTACATTTGCCATGATTTCTAGTGGGGTCGCTGTATTTTTCGTAATACGTCGCATCCCTAGGATTGTCATAACATTGTCCTCAATGTATGGAACCCTACATCAAGGACATTGTAATGACACTCCTCTGGAAGCGCCACCTTTAATAGGAAAAATACGGCGACACCACTAAAAATCATGGCAAATGTATGTACTAATAATCCTTCATGGCGAATGGTGAGAAATCTGGCGTGCTTGGCATTGAAGTAACCCATAAATGACTATGGGAGGATACACGGGAATATTCGTTGATTCGCAAACCACGAATTAATTACTTCTGACTTTTTAACGCTCATTTCTGGATATGATTGCAAATCAAACAATTAGATTTAAACTAGCGCTTGGAACATTACTTTCTATATACTAAAAATAGTAATACAAAAACATGGTATATAAGTCGCCATAACGTATGTAAAGTATAAAAGATTAATTCATCCTTCGAGCAACAAGGACTCGCAACGGGTGCAGCCCCGTACTTCTCTCAAACTACCATCAAACTTTATCTAGAGTTGCTGAAGGTGAGTAATTTCTGACTCCGTTGACCCACCGTTTCTCCATATGAGGAATACTATATGATAATGCATGCACTATACCTTGCCTTCTCTTATCTACAAACAGATAAATTAGCATGCATCTTCGTGATTCTAGACAAATAAAACAACTCCAAGTAAATGTTAGACGGGAATTTTACCATTTATCCTGTTTTGAATGGTAATGCACCCTTTCCTCCATAATTGCATTGAGATAGTTTTAATGATAGTTTCATGTACACTGTAAGATCAAATTTACTACACTTTATCTAAGATATACAATACACTATTCAAGAAATGTAATTATGCTAGGTCAAAATAATCACGCATTGTGTAATCCAGCTATAGATAACATTCCATTTATTTCACTAATTTCTTTTCATGTTCAAGCTGGCTTCGACACCTGGTAGAAGAATAACAACATCCTTCATGTTTGGTCGCTTTATTGGATCTTCAGATATACATCTTCTTATCAGTGGGGCTAATTCTTGCCACACCAAGGTCTCAAGTTGCTGAGCCTGCAATTTAGGATCTGGAAACTGGCCGGTGGCCATTTCGAGCAAGAGTATTCCATAGCTGTATACATCCATCTTTGGTGACTGTTTTTTGGGATTGGAAGACTCTGGAGCTGTATAAAATTCACTATATTTCATTGTCACCTTGGAAATAAAGTTTGCAGAACCATATGCAGAGAGTTTGGCTCTCCAACTGCCTGATCCAAACACTTCTAGAAGCACATTTACACTGTTAACATGTTGATGTATTACAGGTTCCGGTCTTATTTGATGAAGGTAGCTGAGAGCACAGGCTATGTCAGTGCTAATAGAAACCACATGATCACAAGATAAGGTATGTCTTACACTTTGAAGGTTAGTCTGCATCAGTTCAGTGATGACAACAGGGTAATCATAATCCAATGAGGCTCCAATAAATTGCTGGATGTTGGGATGTCTTATGCATGCTGCGGTATCCATCTCTGCAATGAATAGCCCAATATTACGTGGACTGAAAATTGTAGCTTTAATAAACTTAGCGCCCACTTTTGCACCACAGAACACAGCTACTTTTGTTAGAGTCCATTCTTCAACACTAAACGGATTTTCATCTATCACGTGTACATTAATGCCATCAATTCTCCACAAAGACTTTAAGTAGTTAAAATCACATGTGAGGAATGACTGAGGACTGCACTTTCGTTGGGCTTCTTCTTGAACTTTAGCTCGCACCAGTGCAAGTTTATCTGATAGTACTTGACGTTTCTCCTGGAGTTCATGCTTGATGATGATAATTTCCTTAATGATGCATGGAGAAGTGTTAGCATGAATACATGTGTTATGGTGCATTGAAGTCCAAATGATAGTAATCTTTATCCACATATTTCAACTGACTATCAGATAGAGGGCTGAAACAGGTGTATCTTATCACTGATAAAGATTCCTTTATGCATTGTGTATATATATGTTTGGAAATTATATACCATTGAGTTGGAAATAATATGGTTATGAGATATATGACTATTGGACACAATTTCATGACCTAGGTGTTGCATGTTTGAATCGTTATACCGTCCGAACAGTAAACGCTATCAATGTCCTATTTTCAAAAGACTTCACACTACACCTTCTCTCAATAGCACAATACATTACCATTTTTCTATAGAACAATACATTTTGGGGTCTTGCACGTGCTCCGTGTCAGTATCCTGATACTCCACAAGGTGGTTTGAACCCGCCCTAACTTCCGCAGGAGTAGTAAATTCGCTTCAAATTCCGGAGAGGTCCCGTACTTAAAGTTTAGTTCATCCGTTGCGGAGATATAGCTTTGCAAAGTTTGCGCACGGTTTTGCGCTCGATTCGGCCAATGATTTAGGTAATTCAATGTATAGGAGGAAGGTGCCCAAATCATTGGCGTGAACCATGCATATACTTAGCACAGCTATATCTCCGTAACGGATGAAGTACAAAATAGCGAACAGAACAAATCAATACGTACAGGATCTCTTACCTAGAGACCGAATTTGATGCAATTTGATTACTTCTGCCGAAAGTTATGGCGGGTTAAAACCCCGCGGGGGTATCAAACATTGCAATACCGGCACGGAGCAGAGAGCTGCAAAAACCCAAAATGTATTCTATCATAAAGAAATATGTAGTAGGAAGTATTGAAAATAAGATGTTGATTGCATTTACTGTTCAGACGTTTTGACGATTTAAAAACGCAAAGGATTTTTATGACATTAGGGTCACGAAACTTAGTCAGTTGTGAACGGTCCCATATAATCTACAGCTGCGCAGCAACAGTGCATGTTTGAAGTGGATGCTAATTGGAGATTTCAAAATAGATGCCTCTGGCAACCATATATGACTGCTAAAGCACCATAAAATGCCAATATGTGCATGGATTGTATAGAAGTTAAGCATGCAGGAAACTGCTTTATAGACTTGTAAATTGAACCACAGTTTTGGCGAGCAGTGCTAATTCTGTTAACGCAAGTTAAAGGGTTTAGAGCAATTATACTGCACACAGCCTCCAATAATATCATTATAGATATGCAAGCCGCAAACAATTTTCATGGGAATATATAGGCATCATTATGTAAGAAATACGGAATTAATATTATGCAATAACGAATTCTGCGTAAATAACAAATAGGGGTGGAAGTGTATATGACGTCTCTTTCAAAATAATGTGGTGGATGTTACTCTAGTATCTACATGTGTGTTGGGGTATTGAGGAAGTTCTGATATCTAAGAGGCTAAACGTAATACAACGACCATGAATGCAATTGCATAAACTCTAGAATAAGTACATCTTCTCTATAAAACGGAAATCATGCAAGTAAGACCTCATTGTTGTTTCATATGACACGGAAATTTTTGTAGTCAAACTCTAGAAGATACAAGCAAACAGATAATATTTGTTTATGAATAAGTAACCTCATAAAATTCTCTTCATTACTCATGCAGGATATGCAAAACCAATATTGTGCTGTTGGTGACCTTGCAATCTAATTCTTTGCCTTGCTTTTAAAAGCATTTCAGATTTAATCCTAAACTCTTTGCATCGCAATCCACAATGCGGCGGTGAATTCTTCCAGAAGGTTTTATCCATGTTTTTTAAAATTCACATGTATTACAAACATTCTCTATGAGAAAGTTGGTGGCATATAGGATTGGAATAAGGCAACATTGGTGTAAAAACAAGGGTCTAATAAGAAGGGGAAATGTATAATAGTCCTATAATTCGCACACAAGCATAATGTCCTACAAATGGGTAAAAGGATAAAGTAATAGCACAGATGCTGAGTACTACAGATGGCATTGCACAATCAGATTTGCATAAACTTGAGGGATTGTTGAGAGAATTTGGGGATGTCATTGCAGTTGATGATACTGACCTGGGTCAGGTAACCCAGTTCTACCACACTATTGACACAGGCGATGCAAGGCCAATCCGTCAACCACCCAGAAGGTTACCCTTCCACCAACGACATGAAGTACGTAAGTTGGTTGATGACATGCTAAAAATGGATGTTATTGAGCCAGGTCAGAGGGCTTCTCCAGTAGTATTAGTTAGAAAGAGGGATGGGACTACTAGGTTTTGTGTAGAATTTCGCAAGTTAAATGAAGTGACCCACAAAGATGCACAACCACTTTCTTGTATAGATGATACTTTGGATAGTTTGGGTGGTGCACGTTACTTCTCGACCTTGGACCTAGCTACTGGTTACTGGCAGGTGACAGTAGACCCAAAATTAAACAGCCTTTGTGACACCTATTGGGTTATACCGATTTCGCTTTATGCCGTTCGGCCTATGTAATGCACCTGCAAATTTCCAACGACTGATGGAGCAAGTTCTTGCAGGTCTTCACTGGACTGTCTGTTTAGTGTATTTAGATGACAGAATTGTTTTCAGTCGTTCAGTACAGACTCATTTGGAACAGCTGAGGGCAGTTTTCTCACGACTCAAGACAGTGGGACTCAAAGGTAAGCCATGTAAATGTCATTTGCTGCAAACAAGTGTTCATTATCTTGGTCATGTTATTTCCAGTAAGGGGGTGGAAACTGACCCGGAGAAGGTCAAGTGCATTGTTGATTGGCCAATACCTAGCTGTCACAGGGAACCTGCAACAATTCCTGGGTCTAGCTACATATTATCATAGATTTCCGAGCATAGCATCTCTCTTGTATAATGGGACACAGAAAGGAGGTGATTGGGTCTGGACAAAGGACACAGAAAGGAGATGATTGGGTCTGGACAAAGGCTTGCAGTGATGCATTATTTGAGCTGAAGAAACGTTTAGTCACAGCCCCCATATAGGCATTGCCTAACGTTCAGGAAGATTTTATCTTAGATACTGATGCTGTGGGGATGTTCTTTCCCAGGTAATTGGTGGAATAGATTATGCCATTGCATTAGCTAGCAAGGCCCTCTCAAAAGAAATACAGCACTATAAGGAGGAGATGCTAGCTGTAGAGTGGGCCACTTGACATTTTCGACCTTACCATTATGGAAGGAAATATATCCTGCGTACATACCCACAGTTCACATCAATTATAAAGATCCTGAAGGTCAGGTAGCCGGCTGGCTTGAAACACTAGCAGAGTTTGAATATACAATAATACATCGACCAGATGTGAGACACACTAATGCTGATTCTCTCCCTCGTAGGGAATGTCATCAGTGTGGGTTACATCTGGACAGTGAAGAATTTGATGAGGTGAATGTGGCATCAGTGACAGGAGCATCAGTGGTACACTCATTGCTGCCTGTCTGGACTCAAGATAAATTAAGGGCCTTGAAAATGGCTGAGGATGATATAAAGAGTGCATTTGGATGGCTGGAACCAGAAAGTGTCCCAACAGATGCCCAGATCAGTCATCATAGAAACTGAAGTCACTCTGGACTGACTTAGTTATGAAGGATGGAGAAGTGGCAGGACATACCAGGTGGAGGTAATTGCTGTTGTTTTCAACTCATCTTACCTTCATGTTTGATGTCTGGTGTCTTCAGGGGCTTGCATGATTCTCCTATGAAGGGGGGGGGGGGGGGGGGGGGGGGGGGGCATATGGGAGAGAAAAGACGTTGGAAAAAGTGCAGCAGCGATTCTATTGGCCTGGACAGAGAAGAGATGTGGAAAGATGGTGTAGAAATTGTAGTAAATGTGCTGCCAGAAAGTGTCCTCGGAAGGCGCGGGCTCCATTGATCTTGACTAATGTGGAAAGGCCCCTGCAGTGACTTGCCATGGCCCATTACCACAAACAGTGTAACTGTTACATCCCTGGCTGTATGAGATTACTACACAAAGTGGAAAAAAGCATATGCTTTGAAAAACATGGAGGCAGAGAGTGTGGCAAAACCTCTTCATAATGAGTTCATTAGCAGATATGGGGTTCCAGAGTCAATTCACACAGATCAAGGGAGGATTTTTGAGGCAGGAGTAGTTAAGGAACTGTGTCAGCTATTGGGCATACAATAAAAAGACAAGAAGTACCCCATATCATCCACATTCAGACGGTCTAGTGGAGAGATCCAATAGGACACTCTTGGATATACTAAGTATTGCTGTTCAGGATGACGAGCAGAAATGGGACGTTCTACCTTCTATCTTGCTGGACTATCGGATATGTGTACACGAGACGACAGGGGAGACCCCATTTGGGCTCATGTTTGGATGATCTCCACGGCTTCCAGAGGATGTATTCTTTCATACTCCTGTACTTTTCTGTGGTATTCCCAAACAGTACTCACAGGAACTGAAGCTTAGGTTGCAGGCAGCATTTGAGAGGGTGAAAGGTCACATGAGGAGACAGTAACACCACCGAAAGGATTTCTATGACCAATCTGTACATGATAAGCCATATGCAAATGGAGATCTAGTATTTAGGCATAACAGTGTAGTTAAAAGAGGACGCTCTAGTAAATTTCATAAGCCATGGGAAGGGTTGTTTCGAGTGGTAGAAATTCTCAGCCAGCAGTCTCTACAGAATTGTGCATTGTTCTAATGGTCGCTGGAAACTTACAGTGCATTTCAATCGTCTGAAGCCGGCACCGATGCCAGACACGGACAATGAAGAGTTTGAAGAAGAGTATGTTGACTCAGAGGTTAACACACAGGGCAGGGAGGTTAACACCAGTAGCAAGGATGTTGATGCTAAGCCTACTGATGATGAAGTATCAGCCACACCGGAACCTAATATTGGGGGTGAGGTGCCATTGCATTCAGTCTGACACTATTACATATACAGTCAGTCTTGTAATGTGTGTTTTGAGATTCTTGCAATGAGGCAGAAGCTTGGTACTAGCCAACTCTGTGGTGCTGGCGCGAATAGCGTTACAAAATACTAGATATGGACATGCCGACAAAAAGAAAAAGTAGAAGACAGTCCCTTGAATAGTTGGGCCATGCAACCACATCTAAGGAGTAGCATTTATGAAACCCCTCTAGTTGATACACAAGGAGAAATATACATGTATTAAAGCGACAATTTTGTTGTGCTGCATTTGTTTTATACCATACAACATATTGCGCACCTTCAGTACATAACAATCTGATGTCTCATATGCATAGTGATAATTACAACAAAGCAGTCTGTCTAGCTTACCTTGCTCTCAGGATTCTTCAGAACTTCAATTATTCCCTTGTTACCTTTCTTCATAGCCATGTCCAGAGCATTCTTTCCTTTCTGAAAATAGTAAACTTCACTCTACTTTATCAACAGTGCTTTGCTTGATAGTCCTTGGAAACCTCCTTCAAGTGTTATTTTATATATTTCAAATCATTGCTTTATGCTACAATACCATATACCTATGCATGATAGCGTCACTCCTTTTTAAATTAACTCAACTATAAGTTGTACATGGGCATGGAATGAATGTATAGTTGTCAAAGATAATTCGTGGCACCTTAAATCTACATGTGTATTCATAACCCACACATGCATATTATAACAGCCTGCATGAAAATAATGCAGAACTACAGCAGTGCAGATATACAAACCGTATCAGCTTGATTGACATTAGCACCACTGGCAACCAGTGTCATTACCACATCAAGATGCTCTTGCTCTATTGCAATCATTAAAGGACTCCATCTTTTCTGAAATACAAATGTAGGGTAGAGTGAGTAGAGGAGAAATTATTCTGCACACCAGGGCTGACCAGCGAGAAGGGATGAGGGGGTGACCCTGTCCCTGGATTGTGCAACTATTATCATGCATAAATCTACTAACACCATAAAATTGAAAAAGAAAATTACACACTGCTCTTAAAGTCTAGCTTGACCTAATGGAGCTTTGACACAGAAGTATGATGAAATATGACATTCTGACTTGGGTCCATAGAAAATGATTACAGATTGGAAATTTCAAGCCAAGCTAAAACAATGATCAAATGCAAAGGGCTGTTAAACTGGCAAAACGTGAATAGATACACAGGTAGACAAATGTACCCATGGGAGGAGAATGCCCGGTACATAATGCATTAAAGCTACGCAATATCATACCGGTAACTTGATGCATCCACCCCCAAACTATACACACAATGTACATACCATGAATAAAAATTTATACAGATAAACGTACATTAAATGTAGCTGTATTCATATCCGCACCAGCTGCCAACAAAGTCTGTACAATGGTGATATAACCCTTCCAGCTTGCATAATACAATATTGATACTCCAATCTGGTAAGAGTTAAAGATACAAATATGATATGCATCCTCGCACCCTCCCCCCCCCCCCACCCATCCATCCCCATTCCAGCTGATTTATGGGACAGATTCAATAGCTTCCAATACCATAGAAGTTGAAAAAAAAAACTAGGAGTTTACAGAAGTAAGCTAGTTTGAAACAAGGACAGGCAAATTTTTTACATGGACTGGAAACGGCAGCATTATTGCAATACCATCCATGTTGCTTATGAATTATTAATGACTTATACTGGGTATATACTGTGCATGTGCGGTTGTGTTTACTGTCCAGTGTGATGGTTGTCTGGCGCAAACCATTTCCAACTTCACACTGACCTGCAATGTCTCAGCCAGGTTATTATATTGTGTCTCTCCCACTCTCTTACATGGTGTGTCAACGGGTCTAAGATGTGGTCAGAGCTTAATGAACATTGAGACATTGAGACCCCCTGCTGATGTATCTATGCCAATTCACCATTTCATTGTTGCATGGTACTCTTCAGGGTCAAATTGATATCACTGATTAAGGGCTGGCATCATGGAGAGCCATGAGGAGAAATGGGTACTGTTACAGATAAGAGCCTAGCCTTGTCAGCGAGAGAAATCTTCTTAAAATAAACTTTTGAACTGAAAGTCCTCAATTTTTGATGACAGCTTCTTCTGCCGACATTGTATATTTACTACATCTGTTGCAGTTAATGGAATGTCAAGTGAAGCACTTTTACTCTAAGCATCCAGTGTATGGAGCAGGTGCGTATTATGGAAACTGTTTCTAATTTGCTGAAAGAAGCTATGTAAGCTGCTGGAGAATGAAGAGCCAGTGATTTTATAAGTCAAGGCCACCACGAGAGAGCCTGCTCCCAGCTAGTATCAGACATTGCATTCTGTGAAGATTTGCCTTACAAGGGTTGTCAAATAAGGCAAGCTCCTTAGCAGCTGAGCTGGAGATGTTATACTTGCTATTTGGAAGAGATTGCAAAAACCTTAGGATAAATGCAACATGAGGATATTGAAATCCTACATATACAAAGGACTCCACAGCTTAGGCTGATGCTACCATATGGGAAAATATAAGTTGATGATGAGTACCATGGACACACCCTATCTTGACAGGGAATCGACAAAGGTCCTAAAGTGGATGATGATGCCACCTCCACCTCCAGGAAAATTTTTTCCAGTCTCCATTCTTTCTTGGGTTAGTTCATAACCCATATGCATGCATATTATAACAGCCTGCATGCAGATAATGTAGAACAGCTGTGAGAATCAATATACTAACCTTATCAAATTGATTAACATTAGCACCGCTGTCAATCAGTGTCATAACCACATCAAGATGTTCGTGCTCAACAGCAATTCTCAATGCACTCCTATTTGTCTGAAAGACAATTTAGGGTAGAGTGAGTTAAGAGTAGGAGAACTATTGCTGCACACCAGGGCTACCCAGTGGGATAGGAGTGAGGGGGTGGTGGACCGTAGCCTCATTTTATATTAAAGTTATGGGGGGGGAACAAGGAAAGATGGTATAGTAGCAAGTGGTAAGGTATTCAGTGCGCATGCATTGGGCAATTCCAAGGAACTTGGTAATCGTATACTGTAGTATAAACTTGGTTTGTAATCTTTCCTTATTCTAGTTTGATCTAGTAACTATATATTACTAGTTCTTTAGTTTGTGTGTGCATAAAATTCTACGAACAAACCGATACACAACTGTCATTTTTTCCATGATATTGCTAATCGCACATGTCCTGAAATAGTGGATATGGATGCATACTAAACTTCGAATTGTGTTCGAGAACACTTTAAAACCTGGATCATGTTACAATCAATAATAGGGAAGTCAGACAAAGATCCACACTTTCCTGTCAAGTGTTTTTAAGCATATCAATCGTAACAAATGTGTGGCAGTAATATGAATATGCATGACTCGTCCCCAGTATTTCACATCACTAATCTTATGAGCTAATTATTTAGATGAATTATAATAACTCAGGTGTGAGTACATCTATATTGAATTTTATTGAACAAAGTGAACTTTTTATCTACTTGTAGTTAAACTGCCAATAACAATGCTGTGCAAAAGGAATGGTTGTTGGCATGCTTTCATATCCTTTGTTGTTAATGCTGGTAAAATAATAGGTGATAGGTATAATAATAATAATAAGGTAATAATAATAAATGTACATTTATTTCTTTCATGTATTCTCTTGTATTATTTTATAACTACAATAACAATAAAAACACACGGAAAATAAACATGATAATTGTGCAGCGTTATAACAGGTGGGAATAAAGGACCTACCTCATCAGTCAGATCAATGTTGGCTCCACCTTTGATCAGTACCTCTACCGTTTCAAAGTGCCCCTTTTCACTTGCCTCCATGAGAGAGGTCCAACGTGATATCACTGGCTGCGGCAGACCGCCCCTTAATCTTATCTGCCGAAAAGTAAGGTCACTGCTGATCTTTTTTGGCAGACTTAGTCTGGTGTTTACTCGTAGCATAGCAAGAGCTATTTTGACGAGAAGTTTGCCCCAATCATTTGACTAGACTATGTCTGAAACATTAGTTAGGCTTAGGTACTTTGTAGTAGTCTGTTTAATAAGTAGTTATTTTATAGTGTGTTATCATCATGATATTTGTAAATAATATTGTTTAACCTGCTTGGTTATCAAAAGTATAAGACAATCCCTATTCAAGGATGACAGCATCTTTATATAACAACATCCTTACACCAATTGGATGATTTTAGAATTAAAGTGGTGTGTGCTTCTCTGCCCCAGTTGCCATATGTCTTGACAGCCAGAGGAACACATACCCAACCTAGTTCCTGGCACTTAGGATCATTGGCAATGTGCTTGCGCTGCTCGCTAGCAGCAGCTGCAGTCATTCCTGCCTCATTCAGCACACCAGGGGTGAGTGGTGAGGCTACAGTGACATCCCACGCAGCTGGTCCCAGTCCGCTACCAAAACTTCAGCTGGGCGAGTTTGCCTGAGATTCGCTACCAACCTCTCTACCTTAACTCCCAGACGAGCACTGTGGAAAAAGTCAACAATTACGTCTCGCAACCGATTATGGCGCATCACTACATCACCACCCTGCCTGCAGGTCACTACATGATGGCCTAGAGGGTCTAGTGCGGTATCTGGACATAGTGGGCATAATGAACCCCTTGACACATCACGGCCAAGCCACCATTTTAGAACTCATTAGGTTCCAAGTGGAGGCCAAGTGCAGCAGATGGTACCACAGACAACCAGGAAGCAGAGTGAGGGGCTGACTCAGACAACGTACAGGCCTTGTTGGCAATTGAAGAAGACACTAACAATGTCTGGAATGGATAATTATCTAGTTTTTGGGACAAAGTTCTCTGTTTGATAGGAGAGGACAGAACAGATTCTACATCAAATGCATCAGATGAAAGGACCTGGATGTTAGAAAGATTAAATGTCTGAACAAGATACTGATTATCTCTGTCACCAAAGCCAGAGGAGCACACAGAAGCAATAAATGCTGCACTAGAATGGTGAGAAAGAGACTGCAAGCCAAGGCCACCATAGTGTAAACTGAGCTGAACCTGCTGCCATGTGGTATAATTATAATTATATGTATGGGACAGTGTCTAGAAAAATCACCCTTCTAGGTAGTTTTTAAAGTTGTTTGATTTTCTAAGAAATCCAAAAAGCCTGGTCCTTATGCATCCTAAATTGGACTATCCATAATTAAGTTAGTAGCCATTGAATTTATAATTAGCCATACATATCAATGCAAGCTATAAATATATTTAAACACTACGATACAACTGTGTACTGAATAGTCTATACAAAGCTTAGATGTGTGTCAATAATCAATGTTCTTGTGCATAAACAAGGATGTAGTGGTACATCCTTATAAACAGATTGATGTCATTTTAAATACGTCTTTGAGGTTGCTTACATAAATACTATAATACTTTACTAGCCCTGAAAATCAAAATACTCACAACCTTATTTGGTGAAAAAATAAATAACTAACATGTCATTAAGAAGCTTATAGATCAATGGCATTCAAAATTCAGCTTGTACACTACTCCCAATCACAGGGAGTGATTGAAAGAGCTCATGCCACACTGAAGAGAAAATTGACCAGCAACAGCATACATAAATATCTCCACGTGGGCTATCAGAAGTTTCGCTATTTCGCTAGAAACTTTTATATAGGACTTGAACCTGGCATGAATCTGATTACAAATACGCGACCCGTCTCTAACAAAACTCCTGACGATTGGATCGTTTAACTTGTTATATCAATCAAACTAGAAGTCAAAAATGAGCAGTTTTGTCTCTGTTTTATGCCATAGAAACACACGGTTGTAGAGAACAAAGGGTATTGCCAGTCCTCGCACCCAGTCCCGGATAATGGTCTCCTTCTTCTTGGCAACGCATAACTCGGGATAGAATTTCATAGAAACACTTTTAAACATTGAAAATTTCACCAATAGCTTCAGAATAAGCTGGAAGAGCTGCTTTTGTAAAAAGCCGATGTCACATTTTGGTATACAATCGACTAAACGGTATATGTAAGACGCATAATTAGATAAAATTTTAGATTTCTAAAAATGGCAGTACCCAAAATAGAAATGATCTAGTCTCGTACCCAGACCCATATTATGACAGCAGCGGATGGATTACATCACCGCTACGTGAACAGTGGGTCTGGTAAAGTCCTATACTCAATTCTGTCCAGCTTCCCCAGAATGTTGGGGAACCAATCAGATTCGAGGAATGCAGTCATTGCACACCTCGCACGTGCGATTAAATTTAGCAATTACCGACGCAAATGGAGAGAGCAATCGAATCCGCGTGCAGACGTTTGGGATATTCGAAGCTAAAAGAAGAGCATGCAGCTACGAAGCGCAGTAGATTTATTGAGTGGGTGCGATGCATTTGTTAGCTTTCCAACGGGATATGACAAGTCTTTATGTTATGCCATTCTGTCGTACTAATGATGTCAACAGCTGCTTTGAGAACAGTCCCTCTATCTGAAAGATCTAGGTCATGTGCACAGAACATGTATAAGTCTGGATGATCATCGTGTTTCTATTCCATATATGATATAGAATGTCTACTAACAGTAAGTATAAAATCTTCACAAGAATTGAAATCGGCTTCTGGGTCTTTTCTTACATTCCTTCGATTTACCAAGTTCCTTAACCGGTACATTGTTCCTTTGTCGAACAGCTTGCATATTTATACAGTCTAGACCAAATGACCTAAGCGTTTATTGGGAACAGGTTAATGGATATGATTGTGTACTGCTTACCTTTAAATTATTTCTTGATGCGCCATTTACATTCCTCGCGACGTATTATGTAATCACTGGACAGAATTGAGTATAGGACTTTACCAGACCCACTTTTCACGTAGCGGTGATGTATTCCATCCGCTGCTGTGAAAATATGGGTCTGGGTACGAGACTAGAAATGATCCGAGCGAATCGAAACGGTCCGCAAAAAGGCAACGTTATTGAGAGAGTCATGAATCTGCTTGCTTTGCGAAGAGAGTGTGGTACGGGAAGGCTAAGCGCACCCTGCAAAACCAAATGAGGCTATCAGTGGCGGATCCAGGATTTGGGAGGGAGGGGGGGGGGTGGGGGGGGGGGGGGGGGCACAATGAAAGCACATTGAAATGTATAGCTATAGGTGAGGCAGAATCGTGAGCGGCGGCGCCCCGGAGAGGGTGCTCCCTCCCGCCCAGTTAGGGGGTATGGGGGAGTGCTGTAAGCTCCCCAGACCCAGAAGCTTTGCAATTTTAGCGTTTCAGCATAAAAAATCCTACAGCATTTATAACGAAATCTGTAATCGCTGACGCTTTCCTCTTCTTCGGCTTCTGTTGCATGTGGAGTCGTTTGCAGAGCCGACCTGGTCTGCCTGGTCTTCGATTACTATAGCGCAGCTATCATTGTCGCCATCACGACCTCCGCTGTAATTGGATTGTTCAATCTAAGGCCCCCCCACCCCCTCCCCCGCATTTGTTTACAATCATTGAATTGCTAACTAAAGGCGCCTGTATCCTCGCATTAATTAACGGGTGGGTGTGTGGGGGGGGGGGGGGGGGGGGGCACGGGCCCGTTGTGCCCCCCCCCCCCCCCTGGATCCGCTACTGGCTATCGAAAGAGTACTACCGATAAAGTTATTCAAATGTATGTGTAAATGTAGCTACCTACTGTTACTATAAGCTTGGTTGTGGTGGCTGAAGATTACAGATCAATTAGGTATCATCAATTACGCATCCATTCGGAATAATGTGCATGTACAACTTTAGAAAAAATGAATGAAACAAATAAATAAAAAACCTTCTCAATGAGAAAGTTGGTGGGACAAGAGGTCATGGACAGGCAGAACGAGCTGTGAAAACAGTGAAGTCCTTGCTACTGGAGGCAGAGGATCCATTCCTAGCTCTGTTGAATTATTGAGCTACACCATTTCCTTGGGCTTGGTGTTGACTAAGTCCAGCGGAGCTTCTATGTGATAGGCAAATTCGCACCACTCTACCCCAAGCTGTAAGCCAGCTCACACCAGATTGGGCACATTTGAAACAATTTCGAATAAAAGAGCAGCAGTTTAACGGCCGTCAGAAAGCAGATTATGACCGTGGCACAGAACTCGGTTATTATCTGATTTACAACGCAACACAGAAGTTCGGGTAGCCACTGACAAGAAATTAAAAGGTCATGTTCTCTCGAAAGCAAATACCCCTAGGTCCTATATTACTGAGACTCCAGATGGTCGTACACTGCGACAAAATCGTCATCATTTAATGGTAGTTCCACAGGCTAGGGTGAAGAATTGTATGAATGGCAAGATGAACAAGACGGAGGGAGGGAACATAATGATAATAATGAGCAAGAAGAGGGAACTGCAAATGGATCAGACCCAGAAGAACCAGCTGAAAATGAAGTAAGAGATGCTGCTATACCTGTAATTGAGAGAAGACATTTTCGGACCAGAAGCCCAATTGCAACACGATCTAGAACTGGAACTGTTATTAGACCTCCAGACAGATTATAGCCAGCTAGACTTTGGAACAAACAGAGTTGTAGTATAATTATAGTCTGCATGCGCAGGAGTGATTCTAACTAATGTCTTGGTGATACACTACACATTACAAAGCAGCAGTCTATGTATCTGACACAAAGGAAAGAATCTTTGCAGCCTGGAGAATTTGTTGTAGTAGGTGATTTCTCTGAGAACTGTTCCTTTGTATAGCAGGATGCTGCTCAAGGATTTCATTGGAACATGGGAGGATCAGTTAAGAGATCAGCAGCTCGGGCTAGTCTGCAAAGGCCATACAATGACCAGATCATGACACCAAGACAGTTGTTTCACTATGCTAAGGCAAACATTACTTGTTTGCACTTTCATTACTGTACTATAGAGGAGTATGATACTGAAACTTTGCTACTAGAGCAAGACTAATCAATGCTAGAACCATTCCTGGAACTCTGAGACTGCATACCAGTAACCTTCATGCCTAAAGGAAGAGGGCAGTTAGAGGTAAAAGCTTTTTCCAACAGCTCAGAAGGAAGTGTTGTATGTATGCAACCTGATGTAGAAGAGGATGTGGCATTTGATGATATCAAAGGGTTTGTTACAGTACATGTATCACAGCAGGTGGTATCTATTATGCGTACTGCAAACTTTCCCTTCTACTCTTGAAGTAAAACTTAGCTGCTTGGAGCCTGCTAGTCCATCACCATCATTTGTATATCCACGGAGCACTGACATTCTGACAACTCTGGCTACTAATATATTAACTATTGTTGACCCTGAAACCTCAACTGGAAGAACCTACACTATTAGTGAAGCTGAGTCTAGCAAAGCATCTCTAAAGTTGCAAGTAAAACTCTCTACTGCTTGATTATTTTATCTCAACAAGTTATGGTTATTGTTATTTGGTTCGTTGAACATTGATTTTGCTATAATATTCAACCTAAATATGTACTTCCAGCATGAAATTTTGTATTCATGAGTAGTTTGTATAGGGACATGCACTTGTGTAAACTTTGTGGTCACGCGGTCATCAAAGAAACTTTTTAATAGCTTACACCTCTCTGCAATCCCCAAATGATTTTTAGAACGCAAGTTTACCTAACATGCTCAATCAAAAAAAAAAAAGTAAACACCACTTTTTGAGATATCACTGACTCTCCCTTTGATCTTCAATGCTCACAAGTTAATTAAAAAATCATTAAACACTTTTGCACTGGAAGTAATCTTTATGGAAAAAACATTAACTCCATGTCAACTAAACCACCATTTCAGTATTACAAAGATACCTTGTCCTACTGAAATTTAGCACAATTCCAACTATGACTCATTATCCAAAGTGAATTTGAAAGTGAAAATGTGCATACAACATAGTTACAGTAGGATCTTTCATATATGTAAACTTAAAAGAAATCTGAAGGGGTAGTGGCAAAAGTTGTGTGGATCCAATATACCTTATAATTTTACAGAACAAGACATGGGCTTGCATAATCCAAGGGGACAAATTATCCTAGGATACATTGTTTGGGGGACTAATCACCATAATATGGGGGACAGCTGGTCCTAGGACTGAGTGTCCGGCGGATGCCGGTCTTAGGATAGTCACCACCAAGCTGTTCCTTCTCCTCCAGCTGGTAGATTTTCCGACACCGGACAAGACCAAAGAATATGCGCACAATACACATTTGATAGGACTTTCAAACTAAGGGTCCTCAAGGGAGGGAGGGGGGGGGGGCATACATCAGTATGGGATATGCTGTTCTTCCACTAACACTGCCTAGGCCAGCCTAAATGCAGGTAGTCTGAATCCATTTTGGTCTCCTGAATGGCTTATCATAACTGCCACCTTTTCAGCATTAGGTTTTCCACCTTTGGACACTGCTGGTCTTCTTCAGCTGGCTATACTCAGGCATACCACTTTTGGGCACTAGTCGTCTTCCGCCCTTTGAATCCACCTCAATAGGTTCCAGCTCTACACTTGGCCACAACGATTCCCTCACTAATCTAGATCCATGGTCTTCCTGCACAACTGTCAGAAATGGATCCAACCGCTGCCACCATATGTGAAGGGATCGATCTAACCTCAGCCTGCGCACAGCCTGTGCTAGTGCCCCAAGTTGTTCCTTCTCTTCCAGTCGCTAGATTGTCCAATGCTACAAAATACCCATTAAATATACTATGCTATTTAGACACACTTCACACCTATACTCATCATTGCCTTGGTATATAAATTAAGCAACTATAGCGCCGTCATTCGGGTATACTATGTTAGACATTTATATAGCATACCAATACCTGTACATGCCTGTTATCTCAGATAAAACAAGCAGCTGATATATGTAGAACATCTGACAGCAGCACAGTAGATGGCTCACTGTTTGAATAGGAAAGTCAGTTCATGTGAGGAATAAAGTGTCAGTGAAGATACCACAAAATTGACCATACATGTTCAGACTTGATTATGTTGCATAAAACAATGTTCCATAAACCAAGACAGCATTGAATCCAGGCATTGATCAATCAATACAATCCCAATCGTGTGTCTTGTAGTACAGGTGCTCTGGCTCAAATCATTGGATCTCATGCAAAATGACTGTTAACCTTGGAAGCAAAACAGTGAATAACAAACAAATCATATGATTATGCATGAGCTATTTGACGTGCTTCGATCACCTTTCCTGTTGTTACAGCCTCAGGATTTTCTTCAGTTGAGAAGGTTAATTAAATGAGCGATAAAAATTTTAAATGCGGTCTAATTTTTCAACAGCAATCCAGATATTGCATGATCGCAAACAAGAACACTGGGTTACAACATGGTTTTCAAATGGCATAGGATAATTGATGGACTTTCTATGTGCAAACACTTACAAAATGCTGACAATGGAAATGGATTATCAGACACTGTTCAGCAGCAATGAGGTACACTGCGTTTGCAGTTGCAAGGGAAAAATAAACGTTTGATTAGTCTTCGATGTGGCAGCAATGCTTGCTCCGAAATTGAATCGATTACCCTTTCCCAGCTGCATCAAGCACCAACGAAATCAAGAAAGTGTGTACATGGAATGAATTCACTATCCTGCTATACTGCCATTGCTATCTACCTGAGTGTTATATGGCTATATGATAGTGTGTGATGTGTGGGAAATGTTTCCACTAAAGATGTACACAGCTGAATAAGAGCACCTCAAAATCATGTGGAAATGTTCTAATTGCTAATTCACTCTATAGTCAATACATTTATCAACTACATCATATTATCAAACTGCAAACACAAACAATACAATGCTATAAAGCTATATATATATATAATTATATGGGACAGTGTCCAGCTAAATCACCCTTATGGTACATTTTCAAAATTTCCAGAACAAGCAAAAGAAAAGTAATGCTCGCATTGAAATGTATGGCTAATTATAAATTCAGTGCCTAATAACTTTGTGATGGATAGTCCGATTTAGGATGCGTAAGGACCATTTGATAGAAGCCCATGGGTGTTCAAGGAAAATCAAAAAATTTGAAAACTTAAAAAACTAGCCAGAAGGGTTACTCTGCTGGACACTGTCCCATATAGATATATATAAACATGCTTGCACAATCATTTTTTTGCTCGGATAGCGATATTAAAAACAGGTCAGATAGCTGGCATTAAGGTGGGCTAGGTGGCCCACTTTAAAGCCAAATGAGTGACAATTGTTTAGCTGGTTGGTTAGATGGCCCGCTTTATTCCAGCAGGCCCAGTTTAAAAGCATGTCAACAAGCCAGTTTTAGAGTGGGGCCACCAGCCAGCCAATATTCAAAAATCAGGCCATATAAGATATACAATAGAAAATTGATTGTCTGGTGCGTTTGGAGGATACAGTAATTTTGAAGTGACCATATTTATTACTTTATATATTGGATTGAAGCAGAGAAATAGAACCTGTAGTGCATGTTTTCATGGAATTTCTTATTCTAAGGGACACCTATGTCCTCAATCACTTCTTTCTAGCCACTGGAAATTAGTTTGACCATCTGAATCCTTCCTGGAGTTACAGTGGCTGAATTTGTAATTGCACGAGTTAAAATTGTGGGGGAAAAATTCATATAAATGCTACGTTCTTATTCACTGCCTCGATCCATAAATAAATGCAAATGACCATTTCCCGTGACCTGTTCATACAGGTTGCATTTAAAGTAGTATAGTAAAAACAAGTTCATTTCATTTACCTCGAATATGAAAAATCTATCCACATATGCACCACTGTTCAGCAAGACCTGCACAATATCATGATGACCATAACTGCTCGCTGTCTGCAATGGGGGCTGGAAGGAGTAAAATAGCAATGTCACATAGAATTTGAAATAGCTAATGTTCTCCATTTATAAGGATACACCATTTCTATATTCAAACATCATTCTGCAGGAGAACCATAATCACTTCAGAATTGGTATAATAGGTAGAAGAAAGAGCCCTGTCGCTATTAATTTGTCCTGTTTGTTGGTTTTAACTGTGCAAAATGGGTGAAATTTTCCTGCTTGATTTCCGCCAATTATTCACGCACCTGCCTCCCATACATTTGAGGAGCGCAGTTTGCCTAATCATTGGCGGGAATCGAGAGGGAAAATGTGCAAGCACTTTGCACAGCCATATCTTTGCAATGGCTAGAGTAAAAATAGGACAAATTGATAGCTACAGGGCTCTTCATTTATGTGTATATATACATATGTTGGTATCAAAGAAATCACTTGTGCTCTACATGTACAACCAACCGATAAATGCTCATCAACAAATGCCCCTGCTTTAATGAGGGTTTTCACAATCTCAAGATGTCCAGCGCGAATAGCAATACCTAAAGGACTGGGTGTATACACGCGCTGCGAAGAAAAACACAAATTGTACTTACAACGCAATGTACAAGGAATCACAGTGAAACATCACCTTATAATATTCAGTATGCAATTGTACGATGTCTATGTAGTTTACTGTTATATTAGCATCCAACAAGGCTTTAACAACTTCAATGTCTCCTTTCTTGCATGCTTCAGACAACATTGTGTAGGGCTGTTTTAAGAGTTGAAACAATAGAGTTAATCAAACTTGGATGCTTTTCATATACATTAAAAGTATAAACAGCATAGCTACAATGATACAATGCCTATTTTGAGTTCCATTCAGGCTTTATGCTGTAATGATTACATGATCATGAACTTCAATTGATGGGGCATCTTTACAGTGCATGAATTTACTCGTAAATAGTGTTTACTTTCACCTACCACGGTGAGAGAGCACATTTCTAGTGGATTTTCTGCCAGCATTCTCTTCAGTGTGGCTATGTCTCCATTACTCGCAGCAATCTATATGATATACATCCACAGATGTATTCACACACCGCTTCAGTTAATTTTTACGAATGGAGCTTGGATAAAAAGTCAATTCAAATGAAACATAATCAGGGTGACAAAATTTTGTGATCCCAGTATTATCAAAAAAACCATTGCGTTTCAATCGTTACAACGGCTGAACCGTAAACTCTATGGGTGTCTTATTTTCAAAAAAAACTTCGTACTACACTATTCTTCGATTATAAAGTACACTTATGGGTTCTTGTACATGCTCTGTGCCATTACTACAACGTAGAGGGTTTAGAAAACTTCTGGCTGAATCGAGTATAATCAAATCCAACGCTTCAAATTCGGTTTTTAGGTGGAGTAGTCCTTTATCTATCTATTTGTTCTGCTTGTCAATTTTTATTTCATCCATTCCGGAACTATAGCTGTGAAATGTGCGTGCACACGGTTTCGATTTCGGCACCCGCCTCCATACATAGAATTGATTGGCACGAATCGAGCTGGGAACCTTGCACGCACATCGTACAGCAATATCTCCGTAGCAGATGAAGTAAAAATTAACGAACAAAACAAATCAATAGGTACAGGGCCTCTCTAAAATTTAAAGAGATTTTTTACTCCTACCGAAAATTAGCAGGTTCAAACCCTGTTGAGTATCGAACATTGTGATACAAGCACGACGCAAGTACAAGACCACAAAATGTTATGTACCATAGCAAAATGGCGTAGTATAAATAGGAAGTCAGTAGCATTTAAATATCGGATGTTACAATTCAAATGCAATGGATTTTAATTATATTTGGGTCACAAAATTTTGTCGTCATTCAAATTGATAATAAACCAATTATTGTTGATGATATAAACAAAATGATTTGTCCAAGAAACATAAGGGGAAGGGTGTATATTTTGCCACTAAGGTTCCACCCATGGCCGAAACAAGGGTGCTGCACATGTCTACCAAAGCGTTGAATCTGCAGCAGGAATGTATTATAGCCAGCCTGATGGGAGCCAGGCAGGAGAAAGTGGTTTGGGCCTCTCTGCCACAATTACCATCTAATTCCATTGCAATTATGATGCACGCATGCCAAAGCTCCAAAAGTTGGGGTCATTGTTTGTGCTTTCTGGACTCTGCCTCCTCTGCTGCAGCCTCTTCCGATGAACATACTGCACTTAGGATTAAAGGGGTTAACAGAGAGGTCTCTGATGTCGTCAGAATTTAGGACAAGAACAATGGCTGCATGATTGGGTAAAACTTAGGTCGGGTGTAAGACCTTTGATTTACTCACCCTCAATCCAAATTAAGTTGAGTATTATGGCTCAGAGATGGTTGTGGTGAATGGCAATTAATTGGTAACTAAGGAAGGAAGCAAATAATTAATGGAACCCTTCAATGGAAGAAGTTAAGGCAATAAGATCCTTGCTAATCAATAGCTGCATTCTGCCGATGTGTCTGATTATGCTATTGAAGTAGCTCTTTGCCAGATTCAGCATCAGAGTAGAAAAATTTCAGAACGCAAGAAGGAACATTTTTACCACAGAGAAGTAAACTTTTGCTTTTGCTGTGTTTGAAGGAATTCAACCCTTCATTATAATGGATTTCCGTACACAAGCTAATAACTGGTCATAAACCTCTCACCAGTTTACGAGAACCCAAGCATATGTGGGGATGACTCATGAGATGGCTGATTGGTCTCGAACAATTTGTCATCAAAACTTAGTACAAGCTTGGTGCAATGCAGATGCATACACTTACGCGAACACAGTGCACAATCACACACACCTACACATAAGCATGCATTTATGTTTATAAAACGGGTGCTTCATGATCTTATTAATGAAAGTCATCGTCTTTGGTCGCCAATGTTATAAGGTAGGAACCTTGTCTATTGATCCATCAATTGGACATATAAAATATAGTTATTTTATTATGTATAATTATTATGTATAAATGCTCGTTTTAACCTTCAAGATCAACATAAAAAGACCTGTTCAGCCTACATCATGCATCATTTATAATACCAAGAGGGGGCTCAACGATATGCTGACGTACAACGACCTTATTTTTGGCATATGAACACCCTTCCTCCCCCTTGGTAAAGATCTGATTGAGACTAGCCATAATCAGTAAGCCAAAAGGTCAAGGCATGTTGGAGATGAGCTTGGGACAGTACATGTATGTACAGGATGGTCCGTTTGGAATGACAAGGCATCTGATCGATTCTAGGATGAAGTAAGTAACTTAGTTTCATTGCACATAAGACTTGCAACCAGAGGGTGTTAGCGCTAAGGTGAAAGCCTTGGCATGGGGAAACGGTGAGGGAACAGCTGTGATTAAAGACACCGTTAAGAAAGGGGTCTCTTCTTCATGTGCATGGTAAAAAACTGCTCATAAAGAACACACATTGGCTTTCATCAAATTATGGGCCTATGGATGAAGAGGGACTATTTGGTTTGGAAACGAGTCCAATCTACAGTTATAAACACGGACGATGCTGCAGGTAATGTACATCTCTTTTCATGCTCAATATACCATTACCACACGTAATCTACACTTCTGTTAGCTCTCTTTTCATTGCCTATGCCTTTTGGGTGACTTCTGTATTCACTATATTTCTCCATCCAAGCACCACATAAAGAAAATCCGCGCAGTGTTACCCATAGTTTTACTATTCTTTCTACTACTTCAACTATATACAATCCAAATCTCAAGTACTAGTAACTTATTATGATACTCCATACGAATAGGACACCCTCATCATTGGAAAGTAGTTGCACTGATCAGATATCCCTCTTGGTTGGATAAGTCAGCAAAACTCATTATCCAGCGCATGAAACAGTTCAAAAGCCATGCATGTTATTCGCCATGCATGACCAATCCTCCTTGATTCACTACTGTGATCCAATCAGAGGCACCACTAAAGCTCATTTAAATACAACAGTAGATTCTTCTGCCGAAGATGTGAGATATGATTGAGTGAGTTAAAAGCATTCTTTTAAAAGCATCGTAAGTGATGTAAAAATACCAAAATAGCTGGGTTATCCGCTCAAAAAACTATCAATCCCACTTTACCCACTTTACCTAATCTAAACCTACCTGATTTTGGTCACTATTCTCAAGTACCAAACAGAAAAGCTACTTTTCCTTTACCTTCGTCCGCCCCTTCTAACACAATCTCTCATACAAATGTATGGCACGTGATTCGTTTCCAATCGTTCCTTATACATCTGAGCATGAAATGTACTTTGTTGGTGATTTGTATGATTGTTTCTTTTGTCTCTCTCAAGCTTTGTGATAGTTGGATAACGTGAGCTACATGGAGATGTGTTTTGTATTGATGGGATGGCGCATGTCTCTATGAGTGTGAAGATAGATGGTGCCAAGTGTGGGAATATACCTTTTCAGCTGATAGTTTATTCATAGAATGTGATAAATTTGTCCGCTATTTTGTCAGGCAAAATCACACTGTCATCCGTACATTGTTTGTCCTATAATCGATTAGAATGAGCGAAAACTATTTTTACTGAAGGCCGATTTGGACTGTTACATGAGAAAGCTACAGTGTCTTCATGGGCGAGTCAATAATGAATTTTACCTTGTTCATAAGCACATTAGCTCTGAGTGTTTCATCATCAGGCTAAACAATCATTTGGCATAGATTGAGATACATAGCATACAGCCAATTGGAAATAATGCGAGAAGGTTGATAATATGTACCACAATTAAGCCAACTGCCAGAGGGAACTGCTACAGCTTTTGTGTACACAGCATAGATGAGGTGAGCTACAATATTGATGGCCATTGCTTTGGTGGCATGGAAAACTACGCGAATATAGATGTAAGAAACTGCCGTCATATTAGTACATTAAATAGCCGTGTTTGTGCTCATTGATAGACCAGAGTATCCTTGTGGTGAATGCATGTGGTGACAAGTTCTGCCAATGCTCCTGCATGACCCATCATCTGATGACAGAGTTGCTATGTTTGATGGCAGTAACACAAGGTTTAAATTAATTCAATGTACCACTAATGCTAAGTTCATATAGTTTTCAATAACCATACTACTGCTGTCAACTGACATGAAAGGTTTGAAGGCGCATAGTGTTGTCACAAAAGGACCCTCAGAGAGGCACTAAACTGTTAGGGATTTCTTATTTATGCATTGTGTACAGTTGTGCCCATGTGAGGTAGGTACTCATGCACTTTATGCACCCATGTAACACACTGATTTCCTTGCTTGATAAGGCAACAGACCACTGAATCTGAACAGCACGGGCGGATACGTCTGTACAGTAGCTGCATGCTGTTTGCTGCACTAAGCATCGTGTACACACAAGAATATTACAAGATAGCTGTGCTGGTCGGATCAAGAGACTACGTGTCAGCATCTTGCCTGCAGGTTGTTCATTTGACGAGGTGTTGGACTTTAGTCTGTTTTCCAGGAAACCTGCTTATCTTAAGATTTTATAATTCAAATGTTTATAACTCAATGCAAATGTCAGCAGCACACTTGAGTCTTATCAGCCTCAAGTTCCTTAGCCGGCAGCATGCCCCATTGAATGCAGAAAGGCTTTGGGAGACCTAATTGCAACGGCGCTTCACTAGTTGAGTGCATTCTGCAGAGTGAAGTCATGTACGTGCTTTCCCTTCCCTTTCGTCACCTCGACACCACAAACTCTGCAATGGTCTATGAAAGATCACTTTGCATTCTTGATTTGTGTTGGCACAATGTTCAAGTGTTTCAAATTGGCATAAATCGGCTCGTGTTTGGTGGCATAAAGTGATGCCATGCAGTAAAGCAATGGCAATTCACAAACATGCTCAGAAGGCTGTACCTGGACCACCAAAAGTTAGCTAATAATTCAGCTGGAATCCTCTAGCGGATTGGAAGTGGCTGTGGAGGCTGAAGTCCGCTGAGCTCATGAAGGGTCGACGATAAATATATTCAAGTGTTGTATAGGGTCTTTGAACTCGATCATGCATTGCACTTGTCGCGAGTTGTTTACCCCTGTGTATATAAAGGGGGCATGTAATGTTTTTGAATGATGATAAGCTCGGTTCATCTATAAGGTGGCTGTTGCAGGAGTTAACGTACTGCGAGCGATAGGGAGCCGTGACATATGGTGGCAGCGGTGGGATTTGATCGCTAGTTTGTTGTCTAGCAAGTCCGGGTGGTTAATCGTTGAATGACATTGCGATCAGGTAGAGGATACCAAGATATCGAGAGTGAGACACCTATCGTCAGGGTAACTGAAACAGCCAGCGGTACAATGGAAGATGTACAGAGGTTGCTCCAGCAGTTAATGGCAGATCGAGTCCAGCGGGAACATGAGTTCGACGAGCAAAGGAAATGGCGCGAAGAAGCGCAGGTGCAGCAAGGAAAAGATCGTGAGAGGCACAATGAGGAGGCCAGGGCATATCTCGACTTAAGGTGACAGGGTACCCTCCTGGAATTTGAAAAAAAATCATACTAGCTTGTAGCCTGAGAGCATCTTAGAGGACCGTATCATTTTGACAGTTATTAGATGAGCAGTAAAAATGGTACAAATATTCTAAGAATAAAACTTTATAATTGGTTTGTTGAAAACTGTAGTGCTTAAAAATCACCAAATTAGGAGGATAAATATGGAATAATATCTTCTTTCGTTTGGTGCATTCGTTTCCAAACGGAGCAGTAGGTTTGTGCCAAAGCTTATACTAACCATCGTTTCAGGGTGAACTAATTAGGCTACTCATGGATTACTCATGCTGGGCATTCCAGAACAGCTACTTTATCGTGAATACACGTTCTTCATTACTTAATTGTCCTTTTGGTGCATCGATAAAGTTACTACCCTTTTCCACAAATTTACAGCAATTTTTTACAAAGTTACGCATCCCTGGACACCATATTTGTACCTTGAAATTGAAATGTTATAAATAGATAGATTTTCGGTTCGGCTATTTAGAAAAAAGTAACTTATTTTGAAAACAAGGACAAGATATTTTCGTACATGTACGCTCTTCTTGGTGCTTAGCTCCTATCATAATAATATGCTCATAAGGTCTGTTGTCCTGAATGTGCAGGAAAATGAGTTTTTACCGTTTGTATTTCAAGGTGCTCGTAAAACAAGCGGTGCTAGTGTTTCTGCGCGTTATTGAAATGCTATTAAGGTGGCATATCTTAAACAATAAGGTGGATTCTCTCCGAATTATATACGGTACTTGAACAAAACTACCAATTGTTGATGACGTATTTTAATAATTCAGACCCCAAAATACATGGCGGACTCAAACTGCGCATGCGTGCACGAATTACAAGATGGCGGATGCCAAAGTTTAAGGCATTGCGCTCGGTTAAATACGTTACTTATCCAAATGATATCAAGGTGGCATATCTTAAACAATAAGGTGGATCTTACCAACTTTTTTCCCAAAAAAACCACGTTATGGGTGCAACTACCTTAATTGCCAAGTTAGCAGAGACGCGGAAGGCAGATTCCACAAAACCCGCAGGTTTGAGCGTGAAATTGGTACCACAGCGGAAGACGACGTGAAAGCGTATCTCGTCACATTTGAGCGCATATTGACGGCTCACGGCATTGATGAGGATTGCTGGGCACATTTCCTCGCTCCTCAGTTGACAGAGAAGGCGCAACTGGCATTTGCGGTGCTTCCTACCACAAGCTCAGATGACTAAGAAGCAATTAAGGCGGCGATCTTGGCACGTTACGGAATCTACGAGGACGCATATCAAGCGAGGTTCCGAGGCTTGGTACGAAGGGAAAGTGAAACGAACATGGAGACAGCTACCAGGTTGATGGATTTGTTACAGAAGTGGATGAAGGGACACCAGACGGCAGAGGAGATCCAGCAAGTAATCGGGTTGGAGCAGTTCCTGAATACTCTACCCTTAGAAAAACGGCTATGGATAAATGAAAAGAAGCCGAAGACCTATATAGAAATCCGACGGAAGGAACCACCAGTAGCCGAGGCAGCAGCCAAAACACCCAAGACAGATGGTGCGGGAAGGAAGATAAACAGTTGTACGTATTGCGGACGTACAGGACATACTGAAAGCGTATGTCAGAAGAAGCCAAGGGAGGAAGAAAGCGAGGGACCAAGATGCTTGATGTGTAGGAAAGTGGGTCACATCTCTCATAAGTGTCCAGAGCGAAGAGCACTACTTTGGCAAGAGGAAGCCAAGAAACGTTGTAAGGGACCCGGAAGAACGGTATTTGTCGATTAGGTACGGTGGATGGACAGAAAACCAAGATCCTTCTGGATATCGGGTGCTCCAGGACAATGGTTTCCCATCGGTTGATTCCTCCTGAGAACTACTTTGAGGGCAAGGGAGTATCTGTACGTTGTGCGCACGGTGATATTAATTTCTATCCTTTGGCCAAAGTGGAAATAGGTGTGAGGGATCTAAAGCTCATCATGGAAGCAGCGGTGGCGGAGAACCCAACAGTTCCGGTGTTGTTAGGGACAGACGTCCCTCAATTGTTCCAGTTTCTGGGTCGGCACCCGGAGGAGACGTGTCCCCCAAGACGTCCTGATCGTGATGACGAGGGCGAGGGTGCGGCAGCAACTAGAGAAAGAAATTCTCAGAAAGGAGAAGGAGCGGGCAGCGGGAGCGTGACCGCGCTCGGTTCAGGAGAGCACCAATGGTTCTCCTAAGTTGAGTTTTGAAGTTCCAAAACAGGAAGATCCCGTCGTTACCAAATCGGAGGATATTTTGGACATTTCGGCTGACAAACTACAACGGTTGCAGGAACACGATTCCACCCTGGCTAACATCAGACAGATGGTCGCAGATGAAGCTCGGAAGGGTGAGGATTCCGAATATTTCAAGAGAGACGGGCTCCTATGTCGGAGATGGTGCCCTATGGTTGGAAAGAAATTGAGATCGAGCAGTTGGTTCTACCTAAACAGTTGCAGAGGACTGTGTTGGAACTAGCTCACGAGATAGCCCAGTCGTTTGTCCTCTCGATTTCACGCTGGACAGGTAGTTTTGGTTCCTGCTTTTGAGCTGGTCATTATAGAGTCCCGGACCAGAGTTGGAGCAGGTAGATCTGGGACGACATTTTGTTCAGTAGCTTGAGATGGCTGGTGTTTGGCATCTTGGCTCTCTACTCTTTCCGGTACTGGTACCAGGTGTTGGCTATTTCTTCTAACTTGCCCAGATGGAGTACTGACGATGTAGGACCTGGGAGTATCCGCTGGCCTCATCACCTTACGTGGAACTGGATCACTATCACTGCCTCCTGTCACTGACACCTCAGAACCATCACTCAAGTCTGCCCTCTCATGTGACTGATGAGGTACATCGTAGTTATACTTTTGTTTGTTTTTGTATTTTTCATGCTGTGCTTTCAGAGATCCTAAATGAGACTAGTTGGGAATAAACTGTTTGGGTAATTGTGGAACTTAAGTTCTGAGCCTACGTCCCATCAACAGCTCTGCTGGTCTATACCCACACTAGGGCATAGCAGTAGTTCTATAACTCAGCAGACTTAAGGTGACAGGATACCCCTCCTGGATTTTGAAAAAAAAAATCATACTAGCTTGTAGCCTGAGAGCATCTTAGAGGACCGTATCATTTTGACAGTTATTAGATGAGCAGTAATAATAGTACAAATATTCTAAGAATTAAACTTTATAATTGGTTTGTTGAAAACTCTAGTGCTTAAAAATCACCAAATTAGGAGGATAAATATGAAATTATATCTTCTTTCGTTTGGTGCATTCGTTTCCAAACGAAGCAATAGGTTTGTGCTAAACCTTATACTAACCTTCATTTCAGGGTGAACTAATCGGGCTACTCATGGATTACTCATGCTGGGCATTCCAGAACAGCTACTTTATCGTGAATACACGTTCTTCATTACTTAATTGTCCTTTTGGTGCATCGATAACGTTACTATCCTTTTCCACCAATTTACAGCAATTTTATGCAAAGTTACGCATCCCTGGACGCCACATTTGTACCTTGAAATTGAAATGTTATTAATAGATAGATTTTCGGTTTTCGGCTATTTAGAAAAAAGTAACTTATTTTGAAAACAAGGACAAGATATTTTCCTACACGTACGCTCTTCTTGGTGTTTGTCTCCTATCGTAATAATATGCTCAACACTTGATCATAAGGTCTGTTGTCCTGAATGTACAGAAAAGAGTTTTTGCCGTTCGTATTTCAAGGTGCTCGTAAAACAAGCGGTACTAGTGTTTCTGCGCGTTATTGAAATGCTATCAAGGTGGCATATCATAAACAATAAGGTGGATTCTCTCCGAATTATATACGGTACTTGAACAGAACTACCAATTGTTGATGACGTATTTTAATAATTCAGACCCCAAAAAACATGGCGAACTCAAACTGCGCATGCGTGCGCGAATTACAAAATGGCGGATGCGAAAATTTAAGGCACTGCGCTCGGTTAAATACATTACATATCCAAATGATATCAAGGTGGCATATCTTAAACAATAAGGTGGATCTTACCAATTTTTTTTCAAAAAAAACCTTGTTATGGGTACAACTACCTTAAGGCAGGGTCATCCCCTGAATTCAGAAGCCGCTTTGCAGTTTGTACTGCCCTCTCGGCCTGACCATTACCCTGAGGATAATGCGGGCTGCTCGTGACATGCACAAACCCATAGGATACTGAAAATGCCTTCATTTCTCTTGAGACAAACTGCGGACCATTGTCACTGATCAGTCTTTCAGGGATGCCGTATCTTGAAACGATGATTTTTAGCACAGAGATAATTGTAGTTGAGGTAGTAGATGTCAGCTTAACAACTTCTATAAACGAGAAAAATAGTCAACCAACAACAAATACTTGACGCCTTCAAGCTCAAATAGATCGGCTCCAACTTTTTGCCACGGATAATCAGGTAGTTCAGATGCAATCATTGGCTCCACAGGAGGGGTACACCTCTGAGAGCATGTGTGACACTGTTTGACGAAATCTCCAACTTCATTTGAGACACCAGGCCACCACACAGCTGATTCCGCACGAAGTCGGCACTTAAGGATACCTTGGTGTCCCTGGTGAATCTTCAGCATTGTCTCTTGACGTAAGCCCCGGGGAATCACGATACGGCTTCCATAGAGTAGGAGATCATTATGCAGTGTCAGTTTTCCCCTCATCATCCAGTAAGGTTTCAAGTTAAGTGGAAGTTTGGATTTCACTGGCCAGGCAAATTTGCAATAATTTATATGGGCTCCAGTTTCGGCGTCAGCAGCCTGAGCATGGCAATACTTGTCAAGTTGCTGTTTAGTGGCCGGAAGAGTTTCTATAACCGCAGCAATATGGCTCTCCACTTCTTTCTGGAGCTCAGTACAATTGTCAGTGGGAACTCCACTTGGAGCTCAGGAAAGGGCATCAGCAGTGTACATATACTTCCCTGGTACATGCACAATAGAGAAAGCAAATCTCATCAACCTCAGGCGAAACCGTAACACCCGTGGAGGTAGATCATCGAGGTATTTCGAACTTAAGAGTGGCACAAGCGGTTTGTGGTCCGTCTCTATCACTATTTGTTTGCCCAAGATATACTCAGAAAATTTCTCACAAGCCCAGGTTATAGCCAATGCTTCTTTTTCTATCTGAGCATACCGTTTTCTGTTTCACTCAATGAACGAGAAGCGTATATAACTGGTTTCCACCCATCATGGTGCGCTTGAAGGAGGACTGCTCCTAGTCCATACGAGGAAGCATCAGCTGACAGCTTGGTCTCCAACTCGGATCATATAGAGAAAGGATAGTGAGCTTAGTCAGTTCTGCTTTTGCTGTTTCAAATGATTCTTCCTGATCTGGGCCCCATGTCCAGGTAGACTTTGCACTCAAAAGCTCTCTCAGTGGCTGGGTGATGGATGCAAGGTTTGGGGAAAACTTTCCTAACTGGTTCAACATTCCCATAAACCTCCTCAATTCAGAAACATTGTTTGGTCGGACCATCAGTCTTATAGCAGATGTTTTTCCAGGACCTGCACTGATTCCATCCTTATCAAAAACATGGCCAAGAAAGGTCAAGGTACTAGTGCTAAAAACGCATTTGTCTTTGTTCAGCATTACCCCCGCCGACTGAATTCTCTTGAGGGCATAAGCCAATCTCTGATCATGTTCTTCCTGTGTCTTGCCAAATATCAGTACATCATCAATTAAGCACAAAGTTCCTTTCAAACCACATAGAAAATCATTCATTCTCTTTTGGAAGAGTTCTGGGGCACTAGAGATACCAAAGGGAAGCTTATTGAAATGGTAACGTCCAAATGGGGTGACAAACGTAGTCAGCAAACGAGATGATGGAGCAAGAGGAATTTGCCAAAAGCCACTATTGGCATCAAGCTTACGGAAGACCCTTGATCCAGCTAGCTGGGCAAGAATCTCATCCACTCTAGGAAGTGGATAAACTTCCCTTAGAACACATTTGTTTAATGGCTTGAGATTGACACAGATGCGGATAGCTTCATTAGGTTTCTGTGCCACCACCATCCCAGCACACCAAGGAGTATGAATTTCGACTTTGGAGATAACCCCAAGACCTTCCATTTGGTCTAATTCGGCTTGCACCTGTTTACAAAGAGGGATGGGTACATACCTGGGAGCAAACAGAGAGACTGGTTTGGAGTTCCTTTTAAGTTTGATCTCATAGGGTTCACCCAGATTTCCTAGACCTCGAAACAGAGTAGGGTATTGTACCAGAATCTTGTCCTTGAAGCTGCTTGTAATCTCATTGACCCTGACAAGACCCATGGACCGAATAGCTGGAATTCCTAGCAAATTGCCCTTTACAACAAAAATCTGGTGTTTCTCTGATTTCCCTTGGAATGTGAGGGAACCAACAAACTCACCAACTATTGGTAATGGTTGGTTTGATGGTCCTCGCAGTATTTTTGAAGGTTTAGTCAGCTTTCTTCTGCCTTGTATCTTCTTGTAATTTTCTTCCGATATGGCTGTGACATCAGCACCAGTGTCTATCTTGAAGGGTAGAGACTGTCCACTTACGAGAATTCTTGCCATCCAGGAACCCTCCCGGGAACTCTTTCCTTCCCCAACTGGACCAAGGAATACTGTCTCTACCTCTACCTGCTCCTCTACCTGCTCCTCTACCTCACCTTTGACCTTATCCTCCTTATCCAATACTTTCTGTGAAGTCCTCTGGGAAAAACATTGGGACTTGAAGTGTCCTCTTCTATGACATCGAAAGCAAGTCACTTTCTGAGCTGGACACTTCCCTGTTTCATGCTGATTTCCACACCTGGTACAGGATGAAGACGAATCCTTTTGTTGTGCCACCTTTCTCCTTGAATTCATCCAATTCACGTCTGCATCCACACATTCTTTATCACCATCCATCTGTCCTTTGAGAACCCGCTGTTGTTCCCCAACGGATTCTGATTGACGCACCATCCGTGCCGCTTTTTCCAATGTTAACCCGGGGTCCAACTGTAGTCGTTTGGAGAGTGCTTTATCAAGAATTCCTATTACTATTCTGTCACGAATCAATTCGTCTCGGAGTTGTCCATAGTCACAATTTCTCGCCACAGCATGCAACACTAAAATATACTGTTCTGCCGACTCACCCTCCAATTGGTCCCTGCTATTAAAGCGCGCGCGTTCGAATAGGGTAGATTAAGGTATATTCGCCAGGGGGGAGTGTTCGCCACCCTTCACTTCAAACGCAACGCCAAGACGTACCTTACGGCTTTTTCTCTCGGGACAAAATGGAAATACTACTACTTGGAGTCTGTGTTTATGGCCCACCATTTAAGTTCTATGTACTGTTTCAGTTCTTGCAAAATAATGACATAAACTTAGCTACCTCATTTATTGGTAAAAATTGTGCGGGAAAACCGCACAATCACAAGCAAGTTCGGTTGGTGCAAGTCAGTGTCTGGAAGGTAGGTAATGATCTCCTGCGCAAGGTAACTTTAATCAAGGAGAGTGATTGTTCCTCTATATCCAGTTGCTTTTATTTTTGAACTAAATGCTCTGGCATGATACTTAGAGTGGGTTGCGAACTCTCCTATTGTAATTTATGCCCTTAAGTAGTAGTCGCCAGGGGTGGCGACTACTACTTAACTCACCAAGTGAAGTTAAAACACTTCAATCTTGTACTATTAGGCTTCTAAATGTTTCCAATTGATTATATATAAGCAACATGAGCTATTTATGTTGCGAAGGAGTATTCGCCAGGGAGGTCGGGTATGGCGAAATCGACAATCATAGGCCTACACGCATAGACTGGTATCAGAAGTGACTGCTATGGCAAGATCGAAAAGATTTCTTATTTTTCAGGTAGTGGCCTCATCTTCAACTTGGTTCATGATTCTGAGAGATATTATGGCCTAGTGCCTGTAGTGTATGCCAATGATGTACCTGCCACTTGCATGTATGAATTTCAATAAAATGATAAAATTACTCCTAAACATTTACATGTACACTCCCCAGTTAAACCTAACATAATGGAGCAACGCTATTTAAAGTACTCGGTTAAGTCAATGGAGTCAGCTTTAAGGGAGTTAAGAGAGGGACACATGTCTTGCAAGGCAGCAGCCAAGGCATTTGGAGTCCCAAGAACAACATTGCGGGACAAGCTTGCTGGGAGAAGCCCTGAAGAAAGACAAATGGGACCAAATGCTGAGGAGACTGCTTTGGTAACCTTCTGCATAAAGCTATTGAAGTGTGGCTTTCCCATCAACCGTGCATGACGATTTGTTTAACACTGTGCAGAAGATTGTGAAAGAAGATGGCAGGAAAAACCTGGACTGGATTTGCCTTACGTGTGATGGGAGCTTCTTCAATGATGAAGAAAACGGTGTGGAAAGTAGGTGGGTACAATGCTCAAAGTGCCTCTCACGTCAACTGTATCAGCCAGCTTCATCAGAGCCTATTTGACTTGGATGAAGATGATGAATACCTGTGTCCGGAGTGCTTTTTTACAGAGCCAAATGTGGATGATTAAGCTTACCCCATACATAGCCTTTATTTATCACCTTGCCTTGATTCAACTTCCAATCATTTAGGCTTCCTATCCAAACGTCACAGGTTCATACTTCATCCTATACTGAATGATTTGTTACATAAATCAGTTTACTACTTAAAAGTCTGGTTCATGTGCTAAATGTGCATGCAAGGGTGAGAGAGCCTTGTCAGGAAATCAGACAGTGTTTGGATCACAACAGTTTTTATTCCTTGGCCTGCATGTATGGTCAAATTACAACAACCACTAGCATAATTTTTTACTGGTGGTGTATAAATTACATTTTCCCCTGAGACTGCACGCATCAATTGAGGCCCATGTTAGTGGGCCATGGTAGCCCTCTACCCAAACTCATCCCATGCTTCAGCCTTTAAATTTGTACGTTTTTAAAGTCACTGCAGGGTTTATGGAGGAAGAAACGGAAGGCTTCCTATTCAAAATGCCAGGGTCACAAAGAACAGCGTTGCAATGGTGTTTAAAAGCTACAGGGGTAACGTTACCTTGTTTCAGAAACTTTGTGTCAAACGTACGCGTTTCTACACGGCGAAACAGCGATAAACAGGGGGGTGGCGAACACTCCAATTGTAATATGGCGGAAGACCAAGTGGGGTGGCGAATATACCTGAAATACGCTTAATTGGATAAAACAGTCGTTTTGTTTTGTATGGAGCGCGTTGTTGAATAAACGAAGCGATAATAGTGTAGAGTAAGGACTGAGGATCTCTTGGAATCAAGTATGTTTGCAAAAGTACCCGTCCGTTTTGCTACATATGTAAGAAAACCGAGATCGGTACTCGCGGGTGGCGAACAATACTTAATTTACCCTATAAATATAAGATTCTTTCTAACCCCGAAAAACTTTTCGAACGTATCAACCGCTTCCGTGTACTTCTTTTTTGTCTTGTCGGTAGCACCCGACACCGCGAATACATCTCCTGCCTCCTCACCCAGGCAATATAACAGTGTTAACTTGCTTCTCCTCGTCCTCTGTTGAAAGACCAGATGCCACACGGTACTGCTCGAAACGTCTCAACCACCGAGGCCATTCGTCAGGCTTTCGGAAGTCAAACGGCTGTGGGGGTACTAAACAGCTGTCTGCCATTTCGCCACCGCTGCCACCATATCCAATAATCGAATCAGTCAAGTTCGCATGCGCATCCACATATAAATAACACACGGCTGTTTGCGGCTGGACATTTAGTTTGATAATTAGAGCGTTACGGTGTCGGAGGGATCAATGACTCCCCGGCTGCAATGACTCCCCAGTCATTGACACCTTAGGTTCACGTGACTCCCGCCTGGGTTCAATGACCCCCACGTGCTTGACGATTCTAGATCTATTATAGTTACAGCTGGCGTGGCGTTGAAGATGGAGGAGTTTAAGGAAGAATTGAGAGCTGTTGAAAAGTACCTGATATACGGAGAATATGAGGAAGGGATGGAAAAAGGCGAAAAAGCTAACTTCAGGAGGAAGTGTCGAAACAACTACAAGCTGGAAGACGGTGTGCTACACTACCGCAAGAATATTACTTGCGAGGGCAAAGATGATGTTGTGGCGTGTTTGCGTTCGATCAGATGAAGAGAAGGAGCGCATCCTCGAATCATGCCACGCTGGAGTTGCAGGTTTGTTGCAATCTTCTGCTTGATTTCAAATAATAGATTTTGTATGCACAGGTAGTCATCTGGGACGTGACAAAACAATAGATAAGATCTCCGCGAGATTTTTTTGGAAGAATATGTATGAAGATATAAAGAAGTACGTCAAGGAATGCGATGTATGCCAAAGGATGAACCCTAAGTTTGTAAAGAGCAATGCAAAGTTGCATCCAGTTCCTGTCCGTGCACAGGTGTGGCATAAAGTAAGTGTGTTACTGAATTTTGATTGAAGAAATACAAATAATTTTATTCAACATAGGTGGGTATTGACTTGATTGGTCCATTGCCTGAAACGAAAAAAGGAAACAAGTATATCGTAACTCTTTTGGACTATTTTAGCAAGTGGCCTGAGGCATGTCCAATTCCCAACAAGACTGCTTTAGCAGTGGCACAGTTCTTATTTGAGATGTTTTGCAGGTTAGTTATATTTATATATACCTTGGATACTATGTTTTAATTCATTTAATTTGCTGCATAATGTTATCATCTACTTGCTTGCAGATTTGGATGCTGTGAAGTGGTTATCTCAGACCAAGGACGGGAACTTGTTAACGCAGTGCAGGCTGAATTGTTTGCATTAACTGGAACAAAACACTGCCTTACATCTGCATACCATCCACAAAGCAATGGGCTTACAGAGAGGTTTAATCAGACTTTGCAGACTGCACTGCAAAAAGTAGTTAATGATGAACAGAACAATTGGGATGACCACATCTCTGCAATACTCTTTGCTTACCGAACAGCTAAACAGAAAGCTACTAAATTATCTCCTTTTGAACTGATGTATTGTCGGTAAGAATTCATTATTTGCACCTCCTTTCATTGGTCATGTCTTTGGTTTCAATAGTAAGGCTATACTTCCTGTGGAGATGGACCCCTTGAATGAAGTGAGCAGTGGCAATGAAAAGGAAAGTAAAGATGATGAAAAGGATGCTGAAATGGGAATTATAATGGATGAGGAAGATGATGAGAACACAGGATGCTCTGGTATAATTGAAGATTGGATTGATGGTACTACACATGAAGCATGCAGTGGCCTGGAAGTAGACCATATAATCCAGCGTGCCAAGGAAATGCAGCAACTCAGGGATAAGATATATGAAAGGGCACTAGCAAATATTCAAGTTGCACAGCAAAAGGACAAGGCATTATATGACAAGAAGCATGCTTCATCCAAGGTATTGATATGGCAATTGTTAACAATTAACTTTTTTTCAATCTTTACAATAAAGGTGTTCAGTGTTGGAACCCAGGTACTTTTAAGGAATAGTGCTCGAGACACAAAGAAAGGAGACAAATTGAAGCCACGCTGGATGGGTCCCTACTGCATTCACACTGTCAATGACAAAGGTGTTTACACTTTGCGTAATGCTAGGACTGGGAAGGTTCTAAAAAATGGAGTGAATGTGTGTCGATTAACAGAGTATCATTCACATTCTTTGGAGTCATCAGTTCTACCACAGCCCATATCATAAGTTGCACCTAATTGTTTATCATCAACAGGAGAAAATAAGACAGTTGTGATCGATGAAAATGCTCCAACACCTGAAAAGATGCAGAGCAAGGTGTGGATAAGTATTTTGAAACTTTATTCATCTGATAAAGATGATTTGGAAATGGTAGAGAGCTGTCTGATGCTGTCATTGATGCAGCTCAGACTCTTCTAAAACACTGTTATACCAATATCTCCGGTTTCCAGTCACCACTACTGGGAAGAGTGCTCCAGTTTGAACCAGCTTCTCATAATGCAGTACAAATTCATCACACTGGTAAGCTCATGTTGACTATATCATAAATGTATAAGCTTTATTGCTTTTATTGTTCAATGTAGAAGGCCATTGGGTGTGCAGCAGCAATATTGGAGCCAAACAAGGCGAAGTGCTGTTGATGGACAGTTTGGTATCATCACCAAGTGATTCCCTACTTCTCCAACTTGCACAGATTTATCAAGCTGCACCAGATGTGCAGAATATGTCAATTAGGGTCCTTCCTGTGCAACAGCAGAAAGGAAGCAAAGACTGTGGATTATTTGCAGTAGCATTTGCAACAGAATTGTGCAGTGGGGAAGATCCCACAAGAGCTGTATTTAAACAGTGCAGCATGCGACAGCATCTGTATAACTGCCTTGAGGCTGGAAAAATATCTCGATTCCCACAGTATACAAAAAAAGAATTACGTTCTCTTCCAAAGAATACTGCCAAGCACTCCACACTCAAGACTTTTGACCAAGAACTTTTCTGCCTGTGTCGTCTGCCTGAGTGCTATGACAAACGCATGGTGCAGTGTACAGCGTGTAAGAGCTGGTATCACTTCCAGTGTGTGGGATTTAAATCAAAGAAGGAAGTCCCTAAAAGCTGGAAGTGTAATAGCTGCATTAGTGAATAAGAGTTTCAATTTATTGAGTGGCTGCACCATTGTTGCATCATGTATTTGTTCTTCAGTCATATTATTATGTATCCTACGAGAGTTCATCGCAAAGATGGCAGAATTTAATTAACGTCATATACCAACCAATCATTGCAATCATCTGGGATGGGGGTCATTTATACCTAGGTACCAATGCTTTATAGGGGAGTCATTGGAATCATGGGGGGGTCATTCATACCTAGGTACAAATGTCCGGGGGGTCACTAATCTCTAGGGGTCAATGACCGGGAGTCATTTATCCCTGGTGATCAATGACCGGGAGTCATTGAAAACGGGAGTCATTAGTACCTACGACAACGGTATATGGTGTAGAAATCATGGCGGTTAGCCTCATTATCGACACCATATGTTCAACGATGTGCCTTGCAAGTTGCTTACATCTGGTGTTATTATAAACATATGCAGTAGTACCAGCAATCATCTGGCTTCAAGACACACACCTGAAACGATAAATTACGCTATCCAATTAATACACGCGCCACGTTTTCATAGGCATACGAGGTACGGCACGATCGAATAGGTATGAAAGATGCGCGAATTCCACGTAGCTGCCAATTTTCCCACATATAAGTTGACATACAGGCAATGTGAAAGCTTCAAGTAGTTGGTTTATGTCACCCACTAAGCGCGGCCGGCTGTTTTCGGCCTGAAAGGGCTGCCTGTTTTCTATGAATAATCATGACTCGTACAATGGAGTACCATTGCCAACACGTTCAGCTGCATTGCAGAGTGTGAAAAACGCATGTCTTCTAAGAGAGCAAGCAAAAAGGAACCGTATTCAAGTATTCAGGCCTTGCATGGTGTGGCATTTCACTCTGAGGAGGATGCAGCCATGTATCCCCGAAGCCCAGCTAATAGTGTAGCTCCTGCAAGCAATGATTTCAAATGCTAGTATCAAATAGTTGTTAATACCTAAAACATAAGAGTAAGATGTTGATGCATATTGACCAGTAAATATGATGCTATGCTTATACACTGGTTTTGTAACACTTCATGCCCTCAATTGAAGCAAGCTAGTGGAAAGGTGTGGTTCACCAGGCCAGTTAATTAATTAAGGGCATACTATTAAGGCTTAGAAGTACAATAGCAATATTTCACACCCCCACCATTTAATGCTCTTGTCAATCTGCACGATGCACTCACATACATCGTGCAGGCGACAAACTTTCATGTCAATTCTACAGTATTTTTTGTGCCCTCTCTTTGCTTATGTTATAGAACAGTATAGGCAGCCTCTGGAGCTGCATCTTTGCAGTTGTATTATATATCCCTATTGTTATGACACAGCACTCTTACCCCCTCGATACCTAGCTTGGTATTAAACATCGTAGCAGAGTGAATGTTCCAGGGACATCAGGCTTGAAGTCAAAAATCAGCTATAGCTGGATGTTCTGATATGTATATGGCATCTGAGACCCTAGATTTTTTATATTGACAATGGCACAAACCTAGTCAAAGAATAGCTTGACTCTTCATTACATGCATGTCTGTTAGGAAATATCCACCAGCCTTAGCAACCACATCAGTCAGCATGACAACACTGTAATGAAGGTCTCCAGAGTGAACCTTGTGCATAACTTAGTGACTAACTACCTGAGAATTAAAATCTATTAAGTGATCAGTGATCAAAATAGGAAGCATTCATTGGTGGAGTCAGGGATTACAGTGAGTGCAGAACAAGATTCACAGCTGGCCTAGCAATCATTTAAATGGCATTAGCTGCACAACACCCATAAAAATCAACTACAAAAAAATCTAAAACGCAACTTTGCTTATACATACATGCATGTAAATGGCACGTAAAGCTTCTACTACAAACTATATCTCCAGGAAGAGGTCAGAGGCAAGAAACCTCAAAGGGGCCGGGCTGAGATAGCTCTCCATTTTTACTGCCATTGTTCTAGCAGAAAGAAGTTATAAGAAGACACCTATATGTTTCCACATTGATGGAAAAGCTGCTGGGTGCATGGATAGCTTAAATAAGATGATACTTATAAATCAACTCGCTATACATAGCTTACAGGCTCACCCTGCATGACAACTAAATCCCCAGTGATGAAGTATGGTATGGATCAAGCTTGGACCTCTGCAAGGATGGAGAGGCACAATAATGTGTACTATGCATTGCAGATGTAAAGGTTTCTACTTGATCTTTATATCAGGTGAATCAGGCACTATGTACCCCACAGCATTGGAATATCAAAACACCACGCATTTCCATTTCCATCACTATAGTTGTCAACGACCTACCAGGTTTCACACCTGACACCTTGAAACGTTTATGCGCTCACTTTAAAAGTTAGTTATCGATTAATACATCTGATTCAGTCTTGCTGCCTAAACAACATCAGCTGAACATTGAATGCCAGTATAAATGCTGCATGACTTTATAACCTTTAGCTCTTAATGCCATTCACCTAGTTAACATCATCTTCATTACATGCACTAGGCTTGTATAAACGTGGCAGGATTCAGTCAGTCTCCTTCCGGCTTGCAGAACAAGGAGTCAAATCCACGTATGCATCCATGCATAATTGCATGCACAGAATAACATGTGCTGCATGTGCCTACATATAAGAGATGCAGTTGCAGAGCTATACAATGCAGTGTGTGATGGAGAACCTTATCAACATCGTGTCACAAGATGTGGCAGCAATACCACAATCAACAAAGATTGAACTTTCAGGACTATACCTATCGTTGTGCTTGACACGGCATTAAAACTCTTGTAAAATCACCGATATATGACGATCTGTAGCGCCATCATTTCAGCCGGCCGCACTTAGTCTATACGCTATCTAGGTAGTCTTAACCTTCCGCTACCTAATCATGCTTAGCTTTGTCCTAGGAAAATTGGCAGTGGTCCACTGTTCAGTTCTTTGTGGAGGATATCCAACTGAGGTACTCGGCTTGCGAGCGCTATAGCTAGCGGGCGCTACAGAGTTGTGGCACAAAATTTATACGATGGATAGATAAATGGTATGTCTATACTAAAATGGCTGTTACATGTCGGTGCAACAAGTACAGTCCTTATATAGCTCGAAAATACAAAGTGCTTGGTTAGGTCATGATGCATGATGTCATCGTTTCAATATTTCGGGGCGTAGGTCTTATTGTCCAACATTGAATGGGCCGCAAACAGCCGTGAACAACAGTATAATCCCACACCCTGGGTAGTCTCGTACCCAGACCCACATCGCAGCTGCGGATGGATACATCACCGCCTACGCAACTACTCGCGTAGGCGTTGATGTATTCCATCCGCAGCTGCGATGTGGGTCTGGGTACGAGACTACACCCTGGGTGGCAGGTAGTCGGGCGGGCCGACCAAACGCGGTGGTAAGGCCCGCCCGACTAGGTGGCAGGCTTGACAGGTCAGCCTACAGCTCTGCACGCACGCTGGAAAGAATGCTATCCGTTCGTGCAAATTCATCTTCTGAACAAACGCGGTAACGTGTTGGTAACACGAGACTCAGGTGTACAACGTGGCATTACCGGACCACCCATCCTTACCTCCATATGTACGTCTTGTTCCAATTCTTTCCTCGCTGAAAATCAATGCTGAGTTGGCCAGAGATAATATATTAGACCGTGACTCTGTGCCGTGGGCAGATCCAAATGAGAATTCAAATATGCCACGCCCGTTGAAACACACATCAATTAATATTTAATAGACCCTTTAACGGCGTAAGTTATTCTTAATCGCGTCACTTCCGGAGTTCTTCCTGTGTACGGGAGACGTATGTGTCGTGTGTAAAATGACTCGTAAGTTGGACAAGAGTGTATCCAGGCCGACGCCACAGTACTAGTGGCCACACTACATGTAACTGCATGTACAGGAACTTCCATTTCAGATGGGCTTCGAACCCCAAGTGAATCCTGACCACTATTCCCTTCAGGAATGACATTTACATCCGCACTTGATCCAACTGGATACAGATCAAGGGGATCGCTTTTTCCATCCAAAGGAAAGTGACGGCTGCACACGCGATGGTAAGCTTTAATATCCTTCTCTACCGCGATCGAATCCAACGTGCCCTCAATAAAGGAGGACACGGCTGTGTGCTCTCATTGAACGCGTGGAAATTAGGCTCTCCCGCCGCCCTCCGCCCAAAAGTTTGAAATGGATTTGCTGTCCCATAGCAACGAACCGGACAACCGATGTCCTTTGGAATGCGCTATGGTTAAGAAAGACCTCTGAACGTCATATAAAATCACGTGGCCTTACCGCACAAAAAGGTGCGCAACTTGAATTGAAGTGAGGTACTTATTCCAGCGCGTACTGACCTATATATGTACATTCTGAACACTATAGTGGTACTCGTGCATGCACATCGATGGGCTATATCAGTATGGTATCTTGATGGTTGTACTTGTTTCTACTAAAGGCGTGTGTTGCCGAATTTTCTGAACTGGTGTTCAAACGCTTTGAGAACCGCTATTTTTGTTGACTACTTATTCGCCGGGACAATAGGAAGGGTCGTACGGAAAGGTAAAACGTTATGTTTATATATCATGCATCACGATTTTCTTTTCTCTGAAGGGTTTAGAGCTGCAACCGGCTGCGTGTCGACTGCATGCCTGAGCACCTCCATGATATGCATTACTCGTTGTAGGTATGACCATTCACACTGCAGGGATTTGGAGAGAGCAATATTAACACTGTCTCAACAACATCTGAGTCCGGATTATGAAAATTTTAGTAGTACACCGAGCATGATGAGCGTTTAGGTCCTCAACCATGGTTTAGGTACTATACTATAATATGGTTTAGGACCTAAACTGAACAATGTTCGTGTATGGGCGAGTTCACATGACATATGTTTTACTGTACAGTAACCCTTAGCGATTAATGTCCCATCTCTTGTGGACTAGGCCCTAGCTAAATACGTCATAACTAAGGAGTATTTGGTCTGCATGGGCCTATAGACAGAGAGAGTACTAGTATTGAGGGCCGATATAAACGTGAGCGATGCACCGAACGTTATATCTACAATAAAGGTTAGTAGATTTTACAGATTTGATTCTATGTCTGCCTTTCCATGGCGTTTATAAGTATTACAAGTAATAAAAACATTCTCTACACGTGAAGGTTGGTGGTATATGGGAATCAAAGGTGATGGTGGTGTAAAAAGCAAGGGAACAAGGCTTCTGATTGAAAAGGAAAAATAGAATAACCTATATTAGCAGCATGTTGTCATATTTAAATGTGCGTGCTAATATAGGTCTATTTCATTTTTCCTTTTCAATCAGAAGCCTTGTTCCCTTGCTTTTTACACCACCATCACCTTTGATTCCTATATACCACCAACCTTCTCGTGTAGAGAATGTTTTTATTACTTGTTTCCTAAATTTTTCTGGTGGATTTGGTATTGTATTTTGCTCTTGAAACGCATAGAATCAGGTAGCATAAACATCAACTTGCGCGATGATGACAGGTTTATATTAGAATCTGCAATTCTGTTGAGTTGTGTACCAAATATTACACTAGTCCCCAGACTATCTCCATTGATATTGATAAAGGTTAAACGCGAAGCCATATAATACAAAGGATAGATGTACTCTAAGTAAACTGATCTCACGCTATAATCAGATAAATCATGCACCACAATACATGACCAAATTGACGTAAGCAACTTTGGCGTTATACACACATTTCAAACAGCGCATATTAAAACGGAGAGACGCAGTATCTCTAACCGCTGTAACTAAACTATTCCTTCCATTTTAGCGATATACCATGCATGCTCATAATTTATCGATCCAACATTTATCTATGCCGTAACGTACCTTTGGGTGGTCGTTTTGTTGTTCCTTTCGGTACCGCGCTTGACATACGCACGTTTGGCAGATCTGGCAGCTTATTTCCACTTTTAAATGCTCGAGTTCGAATCAGAATTGTCCTTGAGATTGCATGGTAAAACCATCGAATTTGATAACGCTGGTTATATTATACTGGTGCGTCATGAACATTGTGATAGCTGATGTAATGTGCTATTTGTAGATCAACACCAAATAAGGTACAACTAGCTTCAGCTAATTGCCCGATCGGTTAGGCGTCTAACAGATACCTGAAGATAACATGCGGACACATCCTGAAGCGATTGGTACACATGGCGTGCTTTACAAACGTTCCTGTCGTGAGTTATGCTATCCCGAAGGAAGAAGAAGACGACGACGATGACGACGACGGAGGAGAAATTTTAGGTGGGACTGGGTACGGACGATGGGGACGAGTATTTTTGTTCTCTAAAAGTACACCGTCTTATGACACATATATAACTCAGAACTGTTCTCCTTTTTGATATTGCTCGATTGCCACTAAAAGTGAAGCGACCCGACTCTTGGCTGTCCCGCTAGACGCGAGTGACGTTTTTTTAATGACATTCATGATACAGCAGGATTCCTATATGGAACCTACTCGCGTAGGTTCCGATACCATTTGCCAGACTGTACATGGTTGCATCGAATGTTCTTTAAATCTAGTACAACAAAGGTTTGTACCCTTTAAGACTCCTGCCTGTTCGTGGCTTTTCCCTACACACGCGCGAGAGGGTGCATTAATGGGATTACACAAAAGACCAACTCCATGCAGTAATAAAATGTATCATCCAAAGATATCATCCCATCCGTCAGGTCATGGGTTATTGTAGGCGAGACATGTGGAGTCCGCCATGTATACCCTGTAAGGTTTCAAGTTGCCTAGGTAACCTGCATCCATATACATGTACTGGATACCAAAAAACCTACACAGGACACCCACATCTAGTGGTGTACCCAATTCTTGTTCAAAGCAAAGCCAAGGCATTTCTCACAGAGGAAGAGGGGAGTGGCCAAAGAGGGGTTACAGTACATACACAGGCCTACATGGGAAGAGGGGAGGGGCCAAACAGGGGTCACATTACTGTTGTTTAGTAGTTAACCCTTTGGATGCCACATGAGTATCCTTATAGCTCCGTATAGTGTAACTGTAAAAAGCCTTGAAGTTGCTGACTAATGGTATCTATATACATCCATGTATTGGGCCCCTGTGGCTACATAAAGAGGGTGATGACCGATTGGACCTTAAGATACCTCAGTCTCTGGAGTCATCCTAGTGCCCAGGCCTCCAAGAAGTGGTCCCTGGAATGGGATGGTTCCCATGTCTCATGCAAGTGGCCCTGTGGGACTCCAAGTACTCAGTAGTGCATCATTTAGAACGAATACTCACACCTATGCTGACTGCTGACTCATACATACATCCATGCATTAAGCCAACATGTCACCTCTCCTCCTCTAATTGAAATGTGCAAACCAAAGGGAGTGTTGTGTTAACATTTTAGGACTAAGGTAGTACCATAGGAATGTGCAAGATGGTATTAAGCACAGCCCTTCACACACAACTCCCCGGAATCCAAGTCCATATGAGTACATATGATCCCTCTATGGGGAGCATGTGTATATGCATGTGTGTGTGTGTGCATATGGTGTATGGGTGTGCATTTGTGTGTGCATGGGGTAGGGGCGAGCATGTGTGTGTATGGTGTATGGGTGTGCATGTATTGGCATGTAGAGATCTTGTGGGGCGCATTTATTGTGAACAAGAAATAAGCAATACATGTAAGTATACTAACCATGCAATGGGTGTCTGTGACGTGTGTAGTAATGAAATTTAAACATCAAACCAAGCAAACTGTATGAAAATGAGTACACACTGGAGTCACACACATACTTTGGTGGTGTAAAAAGCAAGGAAACAAGACACATTATGGATTGGTACCAGAATACAACAAGACGGTCCTACATTTAGCCAAGAATCATGCACATTGAATTTCAATTAGCTAAATGTAGGACCGTCTTGTTGTATTCTGGTACCAATCCATAATGTGTCTTGTTTCCTTGCTTTTTACACCACCAATCCCAATCCTACATCCCACTCTATTTGTCAAAGAGAAAATTTTTATCTACTTGTTTCCTTGCTTTTTTCCCCTACCATGCAGAGGGATTGGTTTGTCTTGAAGCCAATAACGTAATATAATTGTGCCAATTAGCACTATCAGTAATTAAGATTTCATCAGCATTCAATGATGTTACATAATTGTGGTTCCCAATGAGCATTGGGGATGTGCTGCTGTAACACCAGGTCTGATTGCTTATGCGAGGTTTGTTCGTGGTATATGTGGTGGTGGTATATGTGGTGACACTGCGCGTGCGTATAATGCCTTTTCACATGTTTATTTGATCAAAAAACACATCTTATTTTTAGTAAAAATTAGCGTGTACAATTCTTGAACGAGAACCTGCATCGCCTTGTACGTCCTGGTCGTCCCCTCCTGTAGTGATAAAAATAACTGAAGCAGGAGTGAGAGGGATGGATCAGCCGTGGCAAGTGGAGCAGGGACAGGAGGAATGGGTTCGTCCCCGATGCTGCTGTACATACCCGCTATATCTTCTATTGTAGGATCCATAACTGTATGTAAAAGAAAAGTACACCGAACCATATTCGCACCCCATATTATGGTCTTGAATAGAACAACTGAGCAATGATTCGGAGATTACCTTTATATATATTGCTGCACCTCATTGGTGGGAAAGTAAAAATAGTTGGCTTATCAAACCCGAAGTGAGGCTTCAAATGGACGTGTTAACTATGGTTGCATTGCAATGCTGATAAAGTCCTCATACTTTTTTGGGTGATGAAAATTATCATTATTCCAATTGTCACTGAGTAATGAGTTCATACTTTGTTTTCTCACATGTGGATTATACATAACAACTTGTGAATCAGAGTTGGCATAAGGTACAGGCTTGATACCTTCCACCAAAATGCAAAAGTTAGCTACACCCAATTAGATCCTGTACCATATGCATAGCATACATGATTAAGTTTGACATAACAGTTCATATGCTACCATCGCTAATTGAACTCAAGTACCCCATCTCTTGACAATCAATCAGCATATGGACACACTAATTTTAATTTATATATTGGTTGTGGAAGGTTTATGCACATATACGCCAGCATCGCTACGTCCCAAGCAAGCTGACATGCTAATTATATGTATACTAAGCATTACACATTTGCACATATAACCTTTTGCACATAACCTTCCCTTAAAAAAATCTTGAACACATCTATGTTTGGAATTACAGTGCTATGCCATCTTATTCCTCTACCTTGTAGCATGTCAGGAAGTGTGACATACATTGTCAGAAGCCAGCTAGAGCTGAAGTGTTGTGTCAACAGTTACAGGTGTTAATGTAACATCTGGGAGCAAAGCATCAGCATGCTGAGGCAGGCATGAAGTGCTATTCCCTAGCCTGCATGGCATGTGATACAAGGAGCGGGACTCAAAACCAGTTTAGATCCAGTATTCCTCATCCCCTTATTAAAAACCCCTGCTCACCCGTAACATTGTTATACTGTATTGTGTGGTATTATATTGAGGGGTGTTCATACACAATTCTCATCACAAATGTCTGCACTTAGGTCACGATCAATGTGGCAACAATTACCAAGGTCACCTAGTGCTACTCTAATGTCCGCTACAGGCTTTGTGAAAAGTAACTTCGTTTATATAATTATATCTACCTCTTCACCATTCAAGCATCTACACTGACAGGTGCAAAGCCACTTTTTGGGATGGTCATTACTTTCACCCTTACTTTTATCCTTTACTTCATTACCCACGACACACCAGCCATTAGTGTCAACAGGGATTGCTAACATTCTAGTGCATACTTTGGTCAACCAACCATTCATGTGGTTCTTTAAAATCTTCAACAACCTTTTCTTGTACGCTTTATTGCTATTTAGTGTCTTTTCAAGCAACATACACCCTGCCTTTAACATCTCTTGGTTCAAAGAGATAAAACCTGATTAAAAATTAACCTAACTTTTCATTACATTAAAGTTACACATCAGAATGCTCAGTAATCACCACAGTACTTGTTACAGTATACACATAAACTCACCGTTTAATCTTGACTTCTTATTGTCCAGCACTTGGGAGGCAGTGTTTAGATCAGACCCAGACTATTTAGCCTTTTAAACTGCTCTTCTTGTTTCAGCATGATCAAGGTAGCGTTTGTGTTCACCAACCCGCTTGGATTCAGGGCCTTTTTGGTACCGCCAGGTTCTTTCTGTGTCTTGCTTCGATCTGCGTCGTCTTTTCTTGCTCGCTTCGTATCAGTGTCTTTTTCGTACCGCGCCCGTCCAGCGTCTTGCATGGGTCATCATCAGAGATACAGTTTGAAAATACAATTAAAATAGGATGACGAGGGTCTGTACCTTGCCCTTTTCTTAACCCGATCTCTTCTATTTCTTTGCTCGCTTCGTTTCAGGATCTTTTTTGTACCGCGCTTGACGAGCGTCTCGCATGGGTCATCATAACTTCAGTAAGAAGTAAATATATACATGTTGATAGATGGGAAGATACAATTAAAAATAGGATGACGAGGGTCTGTACCTTGCCCTTTTCCCGACCCGATTCACTCCAAGATCCCGTTGTCGTTCTTCGGCTCGCTTCTGCTCAGAGTTCGCCTGGTAACGTTCTCCGGCTTGCCACCGAACTAGGTTCATGCTTTGCTCTCATTGTACCGATCTCTTTTGACGCGAAGGCATGTTTCAACCAGAACAAAAAAACGAACACGTGCATGATCACGTGCTTAGTAAACGGGTCCTGGGCAATTCATCAAAGTTCCAATAGCAATTTGTATAGACGAAAGCCCGACAACATATGGGTCCAAGCATTTAGTTACGATCCTTATCCAACTGTCCATCCGCAAGTATACTTCATTTTTTATAAATCGGCAAAAATACACCCACGCACACTCTTTATTAATTTATATCGAAACTAATATAAACTATATAGTTTCAATATTCACATAGGATGAAACTTTGCATCGAGCACTACATTTCGGTGCAAATATCATTTTTTCCCGCTTTTCCTAACTTGAGTTATGTTTGACGAAAGGAAGAAGGAGAAGGAGAAGAAGGAGAAGGAGAAGGAGAAAAAAAATGGCGGATTCGAGGGATCGACTATACCGTCTGGAGACAACGGCAGTGTTGCGAACATCGCGCGTTGGACTATAGATGCAGCGTGTTTTGGGCAGATTTTATAGCGACTGGCAAGTGGCTACGAAGCGTATATTCTGTTTTCTAACGCTCGATCGAAAACCACGCCTACGGAGCCAATCCTACATAGGACCTACTATCGTAGGTCCTGATAATAATAATATGATTCCCCTGGCCTGATGGCAAAGCACACACATATGGTGCTTGGTACAAGGATACCATTGTAACGTGTCCACCATACAGGTCTGTATGATGTCATACATTAACCAGAAAACCTTACCACTAGGGGCCCAACACATGGATGTATATAGATACCATTAGTCAGCAACGTCAAGGCCATTTAGTTTGATTGGCACACTATACGAAGCTATAAGGATGCTTATGTGGCATCCAAAGGGTTAACTACTAAACAACAGTAATGTGACCCCTCTTTGGCCCCTCCCCTCTTCCCATGAAGGCCTGTGTATGCTCATGTGACCCCTCTTTGGCCCCTCCCCTCTTCCCATGTAGGCCTGTGTACATGTGACCCCCCTTTGGCCCCTCCCCTCTTCCCATGTAGGCCTCTTTGGCCCCTCCCCTCTTCCCATATAGGCCTCTTTGGCCCCTCCCCTCTTCCCATGTAGGCCTCTTTGGCCCCTCCCCTCTTCCCATGTAGGCCTCTTTGGCCCCTCCCCTCTTCCCATGTAGGCCTCTTTGGCCCCTCCCCTCTTCCCATGTAGGCCTGTGTACATGTGACCCCTCTTTGCCCCTTCCCTCTTCCCATTTAGGCCTGTGTACATGTGACCCCTCTTTGGCCCCTCCCCTCTTCCCATGTAGGCCTGTGTACATGTGACCCCTCTTTGGCTCCTCCCTTCTTCCCATGTAGATCTATCAGTATGAACATGTGACCCATCAGGTCCATGGTCCTCTGTGAGAAATGCCTTGGATTTGCTTCAAGAATTGGGTACACCACTAAATGTGGATAGGTTTTTTGGTATCCAGTATATGGGTGCAGGTTACCTAGGCAACTTGAAACCTTACAGGGTATACATAGCGTACTCCACATGTCTCGTCTACATGCTCCAACCAAACATGTCACCTCTCCTCCAGTAACCCATGACCTGACGGATGGGATGAGATATATTTTATTACTGTATGGAGTTGGTCTTTTGTGCACTCCTATTAATGCACCCTCTCCTTCCACCCACCTGTATCCGCTGAGAGCAGGGATGTCAGGGGGCCGGGTCCTTTTTCCTGTGATGTTGGTTGATTGCATAAATTGGTTTCCCAACATATCGGATGTGCTGACTGATAGCTACTGTTATTGTTCCTTTCCTGTAGGTCTGGACACTCACTAAGTCACGTATGGTCTTTTAAGGCTTGGTGTCCCTTTCAGCTCTTCTAATACTTAGTTTCTATTCTAAGTGATTTGTATCGATTCCTTTGTTCAGAAAAATAATTCTAGCTTATTTACTCCCTTTTGGAATCAGATCAGGATGAATGTAACTACATGTACCTCGCATATTTATGTAACCAGCTCCCTTCCCCATATGTGCTGCACCATGTGATGCCCCACCACCCTGTCAATCATCAATTTGGTTCAAGTTCATTGCGTCACACACATACACACAACCACACAGAAGCACAAAGAACAGGTGCCCTGATAACATTTTGGCGGAAAAAATTAAATATTAAGTTGATGGCGGCACAGTTGGCGGAGCCTTCCGCCAAATTGTCGCCGCCAAAACATCTTGTCAGTACGGTACTTAAAACGCTTCCGCGCTTTGCGCGGGAGGGGGCACATCTCCCTCCCGCTCCCCCCCCCCCCCCCCCCCCCCCCCCCCCCCCCTACTTGGCACCCCTTCTCTTGCCTGGGTTGAATTTTAGACCTTTCGCTGGCTCTGCAGGCCCGTAGGCTGGGGGGGTTCCCTGGGTTCCCGGGAACCCCCCCGCCTGTCACAGATTAGTTTCGGCCACCCCACTCCAAGATTAATTTTTATCATTCACTTAGCTAATTTAACCCCTAGGGGGTATTAAGTAATATATTTGTTGTTCTTATAATTTTATTTGCATATCGTCCGTTGAACGGTATCGCCAAAATATACACAGGGGAAAAAATCATGTTACGGACCTTGAGTTTTACCCTATCCACCTTGGGATCTGTTCCATGAAATGTATTTAAAGTGCCTATGTCAAAAGTGAATACATTTGATGGAACAGATCCCAAGGTTGATAGGATAAAACGCAAGGTCCGGAACACGATTTTTTTTTCCATGTGATATACGCGCATTTGCCTCTATTGCTACTTTGGCTTACTGCTCACTGCTGCTTACTCCATTTGTTTTTGATATAAAACGGTCGGAACAGAGGGAAAGAGAACGCAATTGATCTGCTAAATTGTGCAAATCAAGTCGCTTGACAGCTTTTATCTTTCCAAGAAACGTAAAATGGCTGAAAACTGTACCAAAAGTGCAGGGACTTTCACTTTGCCAGAAGGCGAAGCTACTTACTCCAATAGTAGTTTGCAACTGCCCGATGACGATCAAATGTCCCGGCCTCAAACTCCAAGTGAAGTCAGTAGTGGATGTAGATGGATAGAGAATGCCATATGTCCAAACGGAGTCACACTTTCTTCAAAGCACTGCAAATGACATTGGAAGGTTCGTAAATGACCATTTATCTCTCAGTGAAGTTACACAAGCTATAGGGCGACTACTACCAGGAGAGAATGGTCTTATGCGTCACTTTTTGGTCCTATCTACGTCCAGCGATTTGGAGCCAGAAAAAGATTGTCTGAAGCAAGCTGAATGGGAGATCAAAGCATTGCATGTCGAGCTCAGCCCACATGCATACTAAAGAATACATACATTATATATGACTTCATTGCAAACTTCTTATTGCATGTGTCTACATGCATATGTATAAGCTAGATCGTGATTCTTCATACATGGGTCTTCCGGCTAGAGATACAATAATGTACATAATCTCTTCCTTCGTATCAATATCGGCTGCGTAAACAAAGTGCATCCACCGCTGGTGTGTCCTGTGTGAGAGTGGGTGCATGGAGGGTTGTCCGTGGGATTCAGTGATTCAGGTTGTATTATGTATAATAATAGTTCCAGGTTTAATGATTAAGGAACCCCCCCAGTTTAAAACCAGCCTACGGGCCTGCTCTGGGTTGTACACGTCTAAAAATGCAGCCCAATTTTGTATCATTTTGCCTCCATGTTTATTTCACATCTTAATGGTACTGGGAACGACCTCGTAGTCTAATTATCCGCGTACTCGGTTTTTCATTGCCAACTGGGAGCTGCAGCGATGGAGACGGCTGGCTCAGGCACGGCTAACGAACCTGCAAGTCAGGGGCGCCCCACCAGAGAGAAATGGTAAGTCTGTCGGTAGATTTGCGAAAAGACACGTACGGCTTTGCCAACATGCTGCTCTGCATGTTGTAGGAGCGATGGGACGAAGCTTCTTTGTCAGCCGGGCTCTCTGAAAGTCCTCAAACAGTTCGCATTGTCCGGTGAAATGTTCAAGTTTGGAATCCGCTCTGTGTGCTGGAAGGTGAATATTGTGTACATGTGTGTTGGAGGAGGGTGGTGGGGGGAGGTATGTGCTAGCGTTACATTCCTCACTCCTGTAAATATCACAGCCTCCATATAATATCACCCCTCCATCCGATTACCACCCCACCCTCCGTCCCATATTCACCATCATCACCCCTCCACTCCCTCATTGTCATATCACCACCACCATCCACCGTCAGCACTCCACCCCCTCTTAATCACCACCTCCATCCCCTCACCCTCCATCCCCTCATCATTCCTCCACCCCCTCACCACCACCATCACTCTTTCATCCCCTCACCCACACCTGTAATGTTTGCTGTTGTTAGCATGTGGGACACCTGGTGCTGTTTGTAGCACAAGAATATAATAGCTTTTAACACATGTTGCCTTTTCCACCTCTCTCCTCTCTTCTCCCTCCCCTCTCTCCTCCCTCCCCTCTCTCCTCCCTCCCTCCCCTCTCCTCCTTCCCTCCCTTCCCTACTCCCTCCCCAACCCCTCCTTTCATAGCTGTTCCTCGGTTGTTTACCTGAACAGCAGGAACAGTGGAAAGAATCATCGGAAAAAAACAGACGTCTGTATGATGACCTCTTGAAGAGGGTATGCAGTGATTACCTCCTCCCCAGTACCTACCTTACTTCTGCCCCTCCTCCCCAGTACTTTACTCTACCCCTCCTCCTCAGTACCTACCTTATTCTGCCCTCCTCCCCAGTACCTACCATACTTCTGCCCAGTACCTACCTTACTCTGCCCTCCTCCCCAGTACCTACCTTACTTCTACCCTCCTCCCCAGTACCAACATTGTACCTTACTTCTGTTCCTCCCCCCCAATACCTACCTCACTTCCTTTCCTCCTCCCCAGCACCTACTTGACCCTCACAACCTCTCCCTCAGTCTGGACGTGGCAGTGAACAATCCTCTCTCACAGGACTCAGAGGTAAGCATGTCCACCATTTTGTTCACTTACATATCACACATGTGAAAATGAAAATACACGTGTGAACACACCACACATGCATAACACGGAAATAAAAACACCCACATGAACACAATGCACACATGTACACACACACACAAACACACACACACACCACACACACACACACACACACACACACACACACACACACACACAGAGCCCCTGGCACAAATACTTTCAGGATGGCGAGTTGAAGCAGAGTATCAACCAAGACATCACACGTACTTTTCCTGATGTGCCATTCTTTAGACAGCAGGAGATTCAGTAATGCTTACAATCACCACCTGCTCTATATTCTCAATTTCTTGTATTCCTCTTTCCTATCCTCTTCCCATGCCTATCCCTCCTCCCTCCCCCTTCTTATCCTTCGTCCCCACTCCTTGCCTCCACTCCTTACCTCCTCCCCACCCCTTACCTCCTCCCCACTCCTTACCTCCTCCCCGCTCCTTACCTCCTCCCCACTCCTTACCTCCTCCCCACTCTTTACCTCCTTCCCACTCTTTACCTCCTCTTCCCCATGCCTTACCTCCTCCTCACCCTTCCACACCAGGGACACCATGCTCCAGATACTGTTCTGCTATGCCAAGGAGCACCCAGAAATAGAGTACAGACAGGGAATGCACGAGCTGTTGGCTCCCATACTATTTGTCCTTCATACGGAGAGGAGAGATGTGGAGAGAGATGACTCCTTGTCGTAAGTGTATGTATGTAAGTGTGTGTATATATGTATGTAGGTTTGTGTATATATGCATGTGTGTATGTATGTATGTATGTTATGTATGTATGTTATGTATGTATGTATGTATGTATGTACATGTATGTATGCATGCATGTATAGGGTCAGGTACATGAGATGAACTAGTGGGTGGGTCAGGTGCAATGGACTGGAATTCCTGATGCAGTGTGCATAGCTTGAACAGAACATCTTTGTAATTTTGTCAATTATGACAAGACACTTATGTAAACGCACTAAGTTATCTAAGGTTCATATATGGACTTTAACCTCTCCTAGCCTTAACCCCTTGACGACATAAGCCTTTAGTGTCATGTTAGATCAGCTTTAACCCCTTAGTGTCATGTTACAGCAGCCTTAACCTCTTGGGTTGGTGTGATTGCACACAACTGTTTTGACGCAAGGATTTGCTTTTTTCCCCTTAATTTGTATTTTGTTTCACCTCTCACTTATATCACCTCTCACTCATATCACCTCTCACTCATATCACCTCTCACACATATCACCTCTCACTCTTGCATACCCAACCCCAATAGTCCAGAGTTGAAGGTTGTCATGGACGCAAACTTCATTGAACATGACGCATAGTAAGTCAACATTTTCTTTTAGGTATTTATTAGAAACGGTTAAGCAATAGTTAGAGGGGGTTAAGCAATAGTTGGAGAGGGTTAAGCAATAGTTGGAGGGGTTAAGCAATAGTTGGAGGGGTTAAGCAATAGTTGGAGGGGTTAAGCAATAGTTTGAGAGGGTTAAGCAATAGTTGGAAAGGGTTAAACAATAGTTGGAGGGGTTAAGCAATAGTTAGAGGGGTTAAGCAGTAGTTGGAGAGAGTTAAGCGATAGGTCAGAGATCAACACTTATGAATAAATACCCCGTCCCCTTTCACCTACGCATCTCCACACTACACACCCACCAGCTGTCTATTTGCTGAGCTGATGGAAGACCCCATGCAGAGCTGGTACATCCAATCACAAGCTGAGATCACTTACCAGGCCATGGTGTGTGTCCTCCCACCCTTCCTCACCCCCTCTCCCTCTCCCCCCGCTCTCTTCCCTCTGCCCCTGCCCTATCTTAATATGTCTTCTTCCTTTGTAGACTCAACATGGCAGGCAAATGGTTCATGATCCACGAAGCCAAAAACCTTTTGAAGAGAAGAATGAACTGGCTCCAGTATGTTGGGAGCACGCACTTGTATGGTGATGTCATCACTCTTCCTCCTCCCCAGACTTCTCCCATCAATCGTAAACTTGAGTATATTCATGAGGTACTCCTCAAGAAAACTGACTTCTTTCTCTACCAGCAGCTCAAGGAGCTAGCCATCCCAATGCAGGCCTATGGCATGTGAGCTGGTGTGGGTGTGGTCATGTGAGCTGGTGTGGGTGTGGTCATGTGAGCTGGTGTGGGTGTGGTCATGTGAGCTGTGTGGGTGAGGTCATGTGAACTTGTGATTCATTCATACATTGATCTGAGCAATTACAATGTAGTATTATCAGTACATGTACATGTAGTATGGGGAGGGGGGGCGGCAGGGGACCACTGCATGTAGGGGGTCAAAGGGGGCCAGTGGCTCCTATCTACATGTTCAGGATGGGGGCACAATATATGCACACGCTAGAAGTTAATGTAATCATTGTTAAGTGAATATTACATAAATTGCAACAACCTTCAACTTGAAATGCTGTCCCTTTGGACTGCTCATCTGAAGTGTGTCACATGCCGGTGTGCACTCAACATGTGGATATCCATATATGGGCAAAGTCACTCTGCCTATATATGGTATATTGCATATTACCCTTATGTGGTTATATGACACCCTTGTATGGTTTATGTCACACTACCATGTATGCCATGACATTCCTTGGTGCTGTCAAACTTCCAATACATTTCAACACTTCGTTCACACACTAATGCACACTGATGGACTGTGGGTGTACACTGATGGGCTGTGGGTGTACACTGATGGACTGTGGGTGTACAGTACACTGATGGGCTGTGGGTGTACACTGATGGACTGTTGGTGTACACTGATGGACTGTGGGTGTACACTGATGGACTGTGGGTGTACACTGATGGACTGTGGGTGTACACTGATGGACTGTGGGTGTACACTGATGGACTGTGGGTGTACACTGATGGACTGTGGGTGTACACTGATGGACTGTGGGTGTACACTGATGGGCTGTGGGTGTACACTGATGGACTGTGGGTGTACACTGATGGGCTGTGGGTGTACACTGATGGGCTGTGGGTGTACACTGATTGGCTGGGTGCACACTGATGGACTGTGGGTGCACACTGATGGGCTGTGGGTGTACACTGATGGACTGTGGGTGTACACTGATGGACTGTGGGTGTACACTGATGGACTGTGGGTGTACACTGATGGGCTATGGGTGTACACTGATGGGTTGTGGGTGTGCACATTACATGGCATACCTTTTCCATCACCATAGTTGCATGTATAAGGAGGCTGCAACTTCAATCTGTTGGAGAAAAATGTTGTTGGCGTAAGCAAACCAGTGATGCCACTCCCTGCTGGCATGGCTGGATTAAATAATCGGCTTTGTCTCTTATGAGGTAGCACAAGCATTTGCTAATGAGCCTTCTTAAAACCTCCTACCACTGCAATGGGTAGAACATCTAAGGACGTGTACAGTTTGTCTTGCACTAACAGTCTATGTGCAGTCAAGTTACCCCCCAGCCTGATATACCTACATTAGGTGGTCATGAGGAGCTTTACCTGCTGGCAGTAGCAAATTGGAGTTAGTAAGGGAACTGCAGCTGCATCCAACAGGTGCTGCACTCATTAACCTGAATGGCCAGCTGCAGTGGCTTTGGGGAAACTTACACATGCTTTCAGTACGCAGATTTTAAGATGCGGACTGTACGATGTCATTGAGGTGTGAATAATAACATTTAATTAGTTTTCATTGATTGACTGTACCATATAAGTATAAGTGCGACAAGAACCGTATTCATCGAATAATGACTCGTTCCCATCAACAATAATTCGTACATACGTTTTTGAATTATTAAATAACATTACATGTTGACAACAAACTCATAAACATGCACACATGTAAACAGTTCATTCTCTTGTTGGGGTATGGTGTAGGAGCGAACCAGGGTTGATGGAGCGTTAGCTACAGTATAAGGTGCTGAGGCGACCATATAGGTCTGCTACTACCTTGGACTTGGGGGTTGTTACCACAAATGGCTAACCTGAGAGATGACCCTCTGGTCCCCCCCCCCCCTCCCTACGCCACTGTATCGCAGGTCTCACTTCCCCCCCCCCCCTTTTGGAAAATCCTGTTTCCGCCCCTGGAGAAGGTGCTCCGGGTGCTTGAGCACCCCCCTCGGCGAAAATTGCATGTAACCGTTAGTTATTTTGGACAACGTATTTGCTGTGTTGCCAAAGGCCCCCACTTTTCGTATCGGACCTGCATGAAGCAGACTGCATACCCCCCCCCCCCTCTCCAACCTCTCACACACACACTTTTCGTATCGGACCTGAGGCAGACTGCACCCCCCCTTCCCCCCCCCCCCCCCCTCGCTGAAATTCTGGATACGCCACTGTATACTACGTATGTGGGTCAAGCTATGGTTGATACGCACATGTAGAACGCCTATAAGCACCTCAGATGTAACGTACCTGAGTGAGTCACACAGTGGCAGAGCCCGTATAAAAACGTCCATTATGTCATGCAAGTGGAAGAATTAATAATGGGACATTCAGTACCTAACACCACTGAAGTGACTCAGGAACCTTGAAAAGTAGAGGAAAGAGAGTTTTATGGTATCTGGCCCCTTCCTCGATGATCTGGCTAACATGTTAATCACTGATTCTTACTGCAACTACATGTATCACAGATCCTGAGAAAAATGCACAAACATCTTGACAAAACCCAAATTTCTACACAATTTCTACTTGTGTCTATGGACGTGTTGTTTTAGGGCCATGGAACCTACAGATAGACCCTGAATTTTGTTTCATCAATAACGCATAGTGAAAGACGTTCTTAACAATATTTTTGACCGCTTTCCTTTTTTCTGTCGATTCCTGATTTATACTGAACAGAAATGCACTTTGTTCCATACATGTCAATGGACGCATGCGCGGAAAATTAACGGACGTTTGCAATGACGCGTCAGGAATACGTAATGAGCGTCCGAAATTTCTGGTAATGAACTCATTCCATGCGCAGATGTATAAGGAACGATTGGAAACGAATCACGTGCCCATACATTTGTATGAGAGCTTCGCGGGTGATGCTATCGCACCTTTTATGTGTTAGAAGGGGCGGACGAAGTAGCTTTTCTGTTTGGTACTTGAGAATAGTGACCAAAATCAGATTATAAAAAGTGTGTAAAGTGGGATTGATAGTTTTTTGAGCGGATAACCCAGCTATTTTTGTGGTATTTTTACATCACTTGCGATGCTTTTAAGTGCTGTTATTGCTTTTAAGTGCTGTTATTGGAGTCTGTGTTTTTCTGGGATAGTCGCATGCACTCTTATGTGATGTCTACATATGAGTATGTCTGTATACTATTTTTAAAGAGCAGAGATGCCAACTCACACGCATTAGCTGCATGTACCATGTATTGAAAAACATGCTTTTATATGGCCGCATATAGTGAGTGTCTCACGAGACTATATGATCTTGCTGGCATCTCTGAAAGAGATCAAAATTCGATTGCGCGCCAGCGAAGGAATGAAGAAAGAAACATAGTACCTGTACCATCGCAGGGCCATAGCCAGAAGGGGGGTTGTAACCAAGGAAATAGCTAGTAAAACACACGATGTTCCCCGAGATGCTATAACTGTCCAGGTTGGTTCGATGACCATTCAGAGTGCAACACCAGGCCGTTCATTGTCAGCCTACTGAAGAGGCCGGTCCAATGCTTGTATCCTTCCCGATATCTGCTTTTATGCAGAGAGGATCAAAAGTGTTGATATCCTTTCGTTGAGGCGTAAACACTCACTCAATCATATCTTACATCCTCGGCAGAAGAATCTACTGTTGTATTTAAATGAGCTTTAGTGATGCCTCTGATTGGATCACAGTAGTGAATCGAGGAGGATTGGTCATGCATGGCGAATAACATGCATGGCTTTTGAACTGTTTCATGCACTGGAGTATGAATTTCGTTGACTTATTCAACCAAGAGGGATATCTGATAACTCAGTGCAACTACTATCAAATGATGAGGGTGTGTCACGGAGGAAAGTGTCCGTCGGAGTAAGTTATCCTACCGGACATTTAACTCTGGTGTAAATTGTCCCCCGACGGAGTAAGTGGTCCATCATATAAATCATGTAAATTGCAATTCAAACTAGTGCGCGGCCACGTGGTGTACGTTGTTAATCACTACCGATAAGAGCTTAGCTACCAGCTGGCTTTCAGTGTTTGTATGTGACTTCTATAGCTGATGTGAATGGGTGAGACTCATGAGAGGACATATGAAAACGAGGAAGAGAGTTTGCTGATATCAGTTGAACTCAGGGTACATGCATCAATCCAGCGAAAAACAAACTGTCCTAGGACATATTATTCCAGAGTAAGTTGTCCTAGGACATCATAAATTGTCCGCGGGAAGAGAGTTAGGGGTAGGGACAGTTTACTCCAGATGAGGACAGCTTACTCCGAAGTAACTTGTCCTAAAGGGACAGGTTGCTCCGGAGTAAAGTGTCCTAGGACAACTTACTCCGGAGTAAATGGTCCGGACTCCGCAGACAGTTTCCTCCGTGACAGGTGACCTATTCGTATGGAGTATCATAAGTAGTGTAATAAGTAGTAGATTTGGATTGTAACTAGTTGAAGTAGTTGAAAGAATAGTAAAACTATGGGTAACACTGCGCGAATTTTCTTTATGTGGTGCATGGATGAAGAAATATAGTGAATACAGAAGTCACCCAAAAGGCAAAGGCAATGAAAAGAGAGCTAACAGACTGAAGTGTAGATTACGTGTGGTAATGATGTATTGAAAAAAATTCTTAGCATGCGTGAAAAGAGATGTACATTACCTGTAGCATCGTCCGACTGTTGATTGGGCTCGTTTCCAAATCAAATACTCCCTCTTCATCCATAGGCCCATAATTTGATGATAGCCAATGGGTGTTCTTTATGAGCAGTTTTTTTTACCATGCACATGAAGAAGAGACCCCTTTCTTAACAGTGTCTTTAATCACAGCTGTTCCGTCACCGTATTCTTGTGAGAAATCCTTCCTTTGGTTTGCTTCTCTTCCTTCCATCATATCCATCTTCACATGTTTTTTCCCCATGCCAAGGCTTTCACCTCAGCGCTAACACCCTCTGGTTGGAAATCGTATGTGCAATGAAACTGAAGTAGCTTACTTCATCCTAGAATCGATCAGATGCCTTTTCATTCCAAACGGACCATCGAAGTTTGCTCCTGTACATACATGTACATGTACTATCCCAAGCTCATCTCCAACATTCCTTGACCTTTTGACTTACAGATTATGGCTAGTCTCAATCAGATCTTTACCAAGGGGGAGGAAGGGTGTTCCTATACCAACAATAAGGTCGTTGCACATCAGCATATCGTTGAGCCCCCTCTTGGTATTATAAATGATGCATGACGTAGTCTAAGCAGGTCGTTTGATGTTGATCTGCATGCAAGGTTAAAACGAGCATTAGAGTGATTTATTCATAATAATATAACTATATGATCTATGTCCAATTGATGGATCAATAGACAAGGTTCCTTCATACCTTACAACATTGGCGACCAAGACGATGGCTTTCATTGATAGAATCATGCAGCACCAGTATTATAAGCATGAATGCATGCATGTGTGTAGGTGTGTGTGATTGTGCACTGCATTCACGTAAGAGAAGGGAGCATCTGCATTCCACCAGGCTTTGGATGACAATCAGCCATCTCATGAGTCATCCCCAAACATGCTTGGGTCCTCGTAAACTGGTGAGACCAGTTATTAGCTTGTGTACGGAAATCCATTATAATGAAGGGTTGAATTCCTTCAAACACTGCAATAGTTTACTTCTCTGTGGTAAAAATGTTGCTTTTTGCCTTCTGAAATTTCCTACTCTGATGCTGCGGAAGCCATTGATTTATTGCATCTATTAAATCTCGCTCTTCATTTGAGACATGATATTCCATTCGACATATCCCCATACATAGGCGGTCATTCGACATATCCAGAAATGACCCATACATAGGCGGTCATCTTGCTTTCTTTAATTCAATTTGAATTTTAACCAACTTTATAATCTACTTTAAGCAGGTCTGATTATGATATATGTACTTCAAAAACTTATTCCATCAACCATTCTTTAACTAAAATCAAGACAAAACCGAATCCTTTAAGTAATTAATTCGCGGTTTGCGAATCAACGAATATTCCCGTATATCTTCCCATAGACATGTATGGGGTACTTAAATACCAAGCACGCCAGATTTTTCTCGGCATTTGCCATGAGAGATTGTTAGTACTCTACATTTGCCATGATTTCTAGTGGGGTCGCTATATTTTTCCTATGTAAGACGTCACATCCCTAGGATTGTCATAACATTGTCCTCAATGTATGGAACCATGCATCAAGGACATTGTTATGACACTCCTCTGGAATTAAGCGCCACCTTTAATAGGAAAAATACGGCGACACCACTAAAAATCACGGCAAATGTATGTACTAATAATCCTTCATGGCAAACGCTGAGAAATCTGGCGTGCTTGGCATTGAAGTAACCCATAAATGACTATGGGAAGATACACGGGAATATTCGTTGATTCGCAAACCAAAAATAAATTACTTCTGACCTTTGACCGCTCATTTCTGGATATGATTGCAAATCAAACAATTAGATTTAAACTAGCGCTTGGAACATTACTTTTTATATACTAAAAAAGGTAATACAAAAACATGGTATATAAGTCGCCATAACGTATGTAAAGTATAAAAGATTAATTCATCCTTCGAGCAACAAGGACTCGCAACGGGTGTAGCCCCGTACTTGTCTCAAACTTTATCTTGAGTTGCTGAAGGTGAGTAATTTCTGACTCCGTTGACCCACCGTTTCTCCATATGAGGAATACTATATGATAATGCATGCACTATACCTTGCCTTCTCTTATCTACAAACAGATAAATTAGCATGCATCTTCGTGATTCTAGACAAATAAAACAACTCCAAGTAAATGTTAGACGGGAATTTTACCATTTATCCTGTTTTGAATGGTAATGCACCCTTTCCTCCATAATTGCATTGAGATAGTTTTAATGATAGTTTCATGTACACTGTAAGATCAAATTTACTACACTTTATCTAAGATATACAATACACTATTCAAGAAATGTAATTATGCTAGGTCAAAATAATCACGCATTGTGTAATCCAGCTATAGATAACATTCCATTTATTTCACTAATTTCTTTTCCTATTCAAGCTGGCTTCGACACCTGGTAGAAGAATAACAACATCTTTCATGTTTGGTCGCTTTATTGGATCTTCAGATATACATCTTCTTATCAGTGGGGCTAATTCTTGCCACACCAAGGTCTCAAGTTGCTGAGCCTGCAATTTAGGATCTGGAAACTTGCCGGTGGCCATTTCGAGCAAGAGTATTCCATAGCTGTATACATCCATCTTTGGTGACTGTTTTTTGGGGTTGGAAGATTCTGGAGCTGTATAAAATTCACTATATTTCATTGTCACCTTGGAAATAAAGTTTGCAGAACCATATGCAGAGAGTTTGGCTCTCCAACTGCCTGATCCAAACACTTCTAGAAGCACATTTGCACTATTAACATGTTGATGTATTACAGGTTCCGGTCTTATTTGATGAAGGTAGCTGAGAGCACAGGCTATGTCAGTGCTAATAGAAACCACATGATCACAAGATAAGGTATGTCTTACACTTTGAAGGTTAGTCTGCATCAGTTCAGTGATGACAACAGGGTAATCATAATCCAATGAGGCTCCAATAAATTGCTGGATGTTGGGATGTCTTATGCATGTTGCGGTATCCATCTCTGCAATGAATAGCCCAATATTACGTGGAGTGAAAATTGTAGCTTTTATAAACTTAGCGCCCACTTTTGCACCACAGAACACAGCTACTTTTGTTATACTCCATTCTTCAGCACTAAGCGGATTTTCATCTATCACGTGTACATTAATGCCATCAATTCTCCACAAAGACTTTAAGTAGTTAGAATCACATGAGAGGAATGACTGAGGACTGCACTTTCGTTGGGCTTCTTCCTGAACTTTAGCTCGCACCAGTGCAAGTTTTTCTGTTAGTACTTGACGTTTCTCTTGGAGTTCATGCTTGATGATGATAATTTCCTTGAAGATGCATGGAGAAAGTGTAAGCAAGAATGTGTTATGTCCAAATGATAGTAATCTTTATCCACATATTTCAACCTACTAACAGCTATAGGGCTGAAACAGGTGCATCTTATCACTGATAAAGATTCCTTTATGCATTGTGTATATATATGTTTGTAACTTATATACCATTGAGTTGGTTATGAGGTATATGACTATGGGACACTCTTTCGTGACCTAGATGTTACACGTTTGAATCGTTATACCGTCCGAACAGTAGACGTTATCAATGTCCTATTTTCAACACTTCACACTACACCATTTCTCAATAGTACAATGCATTATGGGGTCTTGCAGCAGCACGTGCTCTGTGTTAGTATCCCGATACTCCACAGGGTGGTTTGAACCCGCCCTAACCTCGGCAAGAGTAATAAATTCCGGTTGAAGGTAGAGAGGTCCTGTACCTATTGTTTTGTAAAGGTTTACTTCATCCGTTGAGGAGATATAGCTGTTCAAAGTTTGTGCACGGCTTTGCACTCGATTCGGCCAATGATTTAGGTACTTCCAATGTATGGGAAGCGGGTGCCCAAATCATTGACATTAACAATGCATATACTTAGCACAGCTGTACTCTGTAATGGATGAATTACAAATTAACGAACAGAACAAATCAATACGTACAGGACCTCTTACCTACAAACCGAATTTGATGCGATTTGATTACTTCTGCCGAAAGTTATGGCGGGTTCAAACCCCGCGGGGGTATCGAATATTGCAATTCAAGCACGGAACAGAGAGCTGCAAGACCCCAAAATGTATTCTATTATTAAAAAAATAGTGTAGTATGAAGTATTGAGAATAGGATGTTGATTGCATTTACTGTTCAGACGTTTTAACGATTTAAAAACGCAAAGGATTATTATCACATTTGGGTCACGAAACCTGGTCAGTTGTGAACGGTCCCATATAATCTACAGCAGCAACGGTGCATGTTTGAAGTGGATGCTAATTGTAGATTTCAATATAGATGTATCTGGCAACCATTCATGACTGCTGAAGCTTCATAAAATGCCAATATGTGGATTGTTTAGAAGTTAATCATGCAGAAAAATGCTCTATAGACTTGTGTATTGAACCACAGTTTTGGCGAGCAGTGCTACTTCTGCTAACAGGGTTTAGAGCAATTGTACTGCACACAACCTCCAATAATAGCAACATATATTGCAAGCCGCAAACAATTTCATGGGAATGTAGGCATCATTATGTAGGAAATACGGAATTAATATTATGCTATAAGGAATTCTGCGTAAATAACATATAGGGGTGGAAGCGTGTATGACGTTCTTTCCGAAATAATGTGGTGGATGTATGTTGGAGTATTGAGGACGTTCTGATTTCTCCGAGGCTAGGTGTATATAACGACCATGCATGCAATTCCATAAACTCTTGAGAATAAGTTATCTTCTCTACGGAAATCAAGTAAGACCTCATTGTTATTTCATTCGACATGGAAATTTTTGTAGTCAAATTCTAGAAGATGCAAGCTAACAGATGATATCGAGAGCTACGTTAGTAACTCTCGATATCATCTCGTTAGTAACACTCATACAGGATTTGACCCCGATTATGAATGTCATTAAAAAAACGCGACCCGCTTCTAACAAGACTCCTGACGAGAGGATGGCTTACCTTGTTGTCGTCATCGTACAAGAAGGCAATAACAAGCAGTTTCGTGTTTGTTTGATGTCACAAAACCGCGTGGTTGTAGAGAACAAAACTATTTTCCAAACTCGTACCCAGTCCCACGTCTTCTTCTTTTTGTTCTTGACCGGGATAGAAACACTTTAAATAAATGAAAATTACACCAATGGCTTCAGAATTCGTTGGCATTCTCGCTTCTGCGGTCTAAACGTCTCGAGGCTACATGACATATATCGGTGGTCGTGTTAGCAAAGCACGTTTAGTTAAGCTTGCTGCACTGACACGACTCGGATAGGCCATACTTCGCTCTTTATACGAGTATACATGATATAATCAAATGTGTACGGTCTGGGCACTACACGTAGTGGTAATTAACTGTGGCATGTATCAGTTTTTGCACTACATGTATTTAATAACGTGCACGTGCGTACTATAATCATCGATCGTTGTAGCTCTTTGTAACTTAGTAAAGTTGTTTTTCTTAAAATGCCTTCACGTCAGGAAAAGAAGAAAGCCAAACGACGAGCAAAGTACCTCAAAACTCAAGACGGCGTATTAGATTCAGCTCGCGCTGAACTACAAAGCAGAGCCTGAAAAGAAACGTGCCTCTCAACGTGAAAACTATCGTGCAGAGCCTGAAAAGAAACGGACTCTCGACGCGCAAGGTATCGAGCAGATCCTGAAAAGAACGGACCTCTAGACGTGCAAGGTATCGAGCAGATCCTGAAAAGGAACGGGCTGTTATAAGACAGTGATATTGCCATAGTCCTGAACGTGCATCTCGCTCGGCGAAAAGAGTTAAGGTCCCTCAAAGGTATGTCGTACCTTTACAACCTCCCTCATATCAAGATGGATTACTTAACATGCTATAGCTCATAATCGGGTATGAATAAAGATCAATGAAACAAGCAAATAAAAAACATTCTCTATGAGAAAGTTGGTGGGATATAGGATTTGAAGGCAATGGTGGTGTAAAAAGAAAGGAAACAAGGGTCTAATAATAAGGAAAAATGGAATAGTCCTATATTTAGCACATTTCTGTATGTAGGATATAGTATATTGTTCGTGTGCTTAATATAGGACTATTCCATTTACCCTTGTTATTAGACCCTTGTTTCCTACCTTTTTACACCAACCATTGTCTTCAAATCCTATATGCCATCAACTTTCTCATAGAGAACGTTTTTTTATTTACTTGTGAATAAGTAACCTCATGAAATTCTCTTCATTTCTCATGCAGGATATGCAAACCAATATTGTGCTGTTGGTGACCTTGCAATCTAATTCTTTGCCTTGCCTATAAATTAAGCATAATGTTTCAGAATTAATCCTAAATTCTTTGCATTGCAATCGAAATTTGGCTGTCAATTCTTCCAGAAGGTTTTACTTTCTCCAATTCATACCATAAATCACACTGAATCTTTCTTGGAATTTTTTCCTAGCAATCCTTGGATGTATTGTATGTTGACTATTGTCTGAGATATGGACACGCCGACAAAAAGCAGCATATATTCCCTCCGATAGTTATGCCGTGCAACCACATCTGCATTTATTAAACCCCTCTAGTTGATACACAATGAGAGATATACATGTATTAAAGCGACAATTTTGTTGTGCTGCATTTGTTTTACCTTATACACCTTCAGTACATAACAATCTGATGTCTCATATGTATAGTGATAATTACAACAAAGCAGTCTGCTAGCTTACCTTGCTTTCAGGATTCTTCAGAACTTCAATTATTCCCTTGTTACCTTTCTTCATAGCCATGTCCAGAGCATTCTTTCCTTTCTGAAGGTGTATGAAAATAGTTAACATCACTCTATTGTACCAACAGTGCTTGGCTCAATAGTCCTTTGAAACCTCCTTCAAGTGTTGTTATATATATTGCATTTAGTATGCACATGTTGCTACAATACCATACACCTATTATGATAAATACACGTTTCTGTCGGTTGAGTAAAGCGAATTAGACAGAAACTTAACTCCCTCCCGAATGCGATTGCCTGCACGGCACGTGGCTGCACGGCACATGATGCTGCCACATGCTGGATGGGGTTTAAATGGGGATGTGCGCAAGAGAATTGTCATTCTAAGTGTTGTGCACATGCTGCAAACGTTAGATGAGCACTGAAGAAAGTGACGCAGAGCAGAGAGATGAGGCAACATCTTCCCTGCGCTGCTGTCAATATGAGAAGTTATTGACTGTTTGGCGAGGGCAAGAAGAAGCAGCAGAGCGCAAGGAAGGAGAACTACATTTTCAAGTGGAAAGGAAACGAGCTCCAGTTTAAGTTTAATGACATAGTGGCGGACATGGTCGCGGCGGCTAGAGCAGCGATCGCGATAGTCGAGCCGGCAGCATCAAGTTCGAAAGCGCTCCTGGATCAGTACGCGAAGGAACTAAACGAAGGTGTCTTCACATCAGGAACGTGGCCTCTGTTGAGTAATCAGGAGGACCTGGAGCTACGATGGTTGGCCCAAGTATTACCAGCCACGGTCCTGAGGAGCAGAGCAGACAGTACCACAGAGAAGTACCTTGGTGCCTATCAGTGTTGGAAGACCTGGGCGGACGCAAGACAAGGAGTGCCCACCTTCCCAGTACAACCCTGGTGCTGTACACGCAGCACCTCAGTGAGTTTACGGAGAGTAAAGCTGCAGTAGAGGAGGCAGTGCATGCACTATCATGGTTGCATGGGGTAGCTGGGCTCCAGCCATTGGGTGGGTTACCCTTAGTGAAGGCTACCTTAGAAGGTTTGAGGCGCATTTTGGCCAAGCCTAAGGTTCGGAATGAACCAGTGACGGCTGATATGTTGAAGGCCATGGTGGAGGCCGCTGGGCCAACTCCTCCCTGACAGAGATCAGGTTGTTGGCGGTGTGTTTAGTGGCATTCGCTGGGTTCATGCTGTGTGATGAGCGGATAAGGCTCATGGGTGAGGATATCACATTCAACACTGAGAGCAAGGTAATTAGAATAGTGTCCAATAAAACAGATCAGTACCGTGAAGGTTTGTCATTGGTTATAGCTCGCACGGGGGAGCTGACATGCCCTGTTGGGATGATGGAATTGTATTTCCGTATTGGGGAACTAGAAAAGCCGCCCATGGAGTGCATGTTTCGGGGAATAACGGTTACCAAATCAGAAGGCGTTAGTTATACCAGGTTAAAGGAATTACTGTTAAGTAAAATTTCTCAGTTGGGTTTTGACCCTAAGCTTTTTGGGTTGCATAGCCTGTGGGCAGGGGGAGCCACAGCGGCAGCGAATGCAGGTGTACCTGACAGATTGTTCAAACAACATGGTTGCTGGAAATCTGAGTCAGCCAAAGATGTCTACATTAAAGATTCGATGGAGAAATAACAAAGTGTCCAAGCAGCTGGGCATACAGCACTGCGCCTCGTTCTTTGTGTTTTCTATGTGGTTGTGTGTGTAAGGGTGGTGGGCAGCGTGCACAATGAACTCTAACCAAAGTGGTGGTTGATAGGGAGGTGGGTAGGGTGTATCACGTGCGGCAGCGGCATGGGGAGGGAGACACATGTTTCTGTCAGTTGAGCAAAGCGAATTAGACAGAAACTTAGCTCATGGCACGTGATGCGGCCAAGTGCTGGATGGGGTTTCAATGGGGATGTGCACAAGAAAATTGTCATTCTAAGTGTTGTGCACATGCTGCAAACTTTTCAGTTTTGAATGCAGTGGGATGCGTTGTGTAAATGGGGTGCAGGGATGCATTTTGTGTTGGGTGGAATGTTCTGCTCCTTGACAGCAGAGATAGACCAGGACAATAGAAGGGGCAACGGAGAAGACCTGAACTGTCATGTGAACATGTAGTATAGAAAGGATGCAATTTGTTTTGGGAGTGTTTTCCTTGTTGCAGGTTTTGTATCAATTAAAGGGTTTTCCTGCTCCAAAGGTTTTTTCTCGCTCCGTGTGTGTTGTGTTTTGTAATGTTGTTCTATGTGGTTGTGTGTGTAAGGGTGGTAAGCAGCGTGCACAATGAACTCGAACCAAAGTGGTGGTCAATAGGGAGGTAGGTGGGGTATCACGTGTGGCAGCAGAATGGGGAGGGAGCGTCTCTCGTTTTCTATTGAGCAAAACTATACATAGTACATGTGCATCCAGGAATGAATGTATAGTATTCGTGGCACCTTAAATCTACATGTATATTCATAACCCACACATGCATATTATACCAGCCTGCATGAAAATAATTCAGAACTTCAGCAATGCAGATATACAAACCTTATCAGCTTGATTGACATTAGCACCACTGGCAACCAGTGCGATTACCACATCAAGATGTTCGTGCTCTATTGCAATTATTAAAGGACTCCATCCTCTCTGAAATACAAATGTAGGGTAGAGAGTGAGTACAGGAGAAATTATTCTGCACACCAGGGCTGTCCAGCTGGAAGGGATGAAGGGGTGGCACTGCCCTGGATTGTGTAACTATCATCATGCGTATGCATGTATCTACTAACACCATAAAATTGAATAAAAAAATGACACACTGCTCTTAAAATCTAGCTAGAACTAATCGAGCTTTGGCACATACATGAAATAGGTGAAGTGTGCATGCTTTAATTGGAAGATGAGCTTAAGACTAAGGTAAGCTATATTGCAAAGGGGCTAAAGATACCAGCAGCGCTACCAACACCGCAACAGAATCCAGGCCAGATGTCGTCATGCACGTTAATTACCACAGTGAACCCGGCTTTTTATCAGTGACCATTGAGCCATTCAGATTTAAATCCTGCAAGGGGCTGTTCCTAGACCAGAGTTTACATTTTAAGGTGCATGCATGACATCATGCACATAGTGGTCAGGTTTTAGTTTGGATACACATTCAATACATAGAGCAACAGTTATTACCTATCCTATACTAATTTACCCAGCTCTTTGCCTGAGAGATAGCTACAGATGATGGCACTGACACACAGGGCTGTGCTAACTACGAGTGACCTGTTCTATTCATGCTAGTTGTGTTATAAGCACTATTTCCCGAGTTATTAAGCCAGATTATAAGTAGATCCAAGTTTTTTTAATTTAATTTCAATCCAAGTAGCAATATGTTTAATGATCACATTTGCTCCATGGGTTCTATATGATTAATAACTTAATACACATTATTACTATCAACCAGGGATGGCCCATACTTGGGGCAGGCAGACACTTGTGCATAAGAGCTGGCATCTTTTTTGGTATAATCTAACATAAAGAGAACTATTGATAGATGCAGGTCGCCATTGATTGTGTGGTGAACCAAAATGGTTTGGAGCGATTCATTTTAATGAATAGTGATCATCATAATTAGGCACATTGTTTACCAATTCATTGGTTGCATGAACTAATTTTAGCTTGCATATAGACCACGTGATTGTGTCCAACACGATCACATGCTATGATTATATAAGTACCACAGAATAATGACAGAACAGGTCATTGCTCCAAACCCCACTCCACCTCAAACTGTCAAAATCCACAAATTTAAGAGAAAGCTAACAAATATTATGTCTAATGTACCGGGCATCCCCCGGGGTACATTTGTCTACCACGGTGTAAAGTTATTCATGTTCTGCCAGCTGTTTAGTATCCCTTTTACATTTGACTGTCCATGGTTGTTGTACAGGTCCTTTAGCCAAAATTATCAAGCACTAATTTTTTCTCTGGTCAAAGCAATTGAGTTAATTAGCAGTTGTAGTAACCATGGACATAATGATCAAATGGCTTCACTTTGACATTCTGACTTGGGACCATGGAAAAAGAATTAGAGATTGGGAATTTTAGGCCAAGCTCCAAAAACGATCAAACGCAAATGGACTGTTAAACTGGCAGAATGTGAATAAATTTATTTTCTGTACACAGGTAGACAAATGTACCCATGGGAGGGGATGCCTGATACATTATGCATTAACGCTATGCAATATCATACCGGTAACTTGATGCATGCACCCCCAAACTATACACACAATGTACATATATGAATAAAAATTTATACAGATCAACATACATTAATTGTAGCTGTATTCGTATCAGCACCAGCTGCCAACAAAGTCTGTACAATGGTGGTATGACCCTTCCAGCTTGCAAAATACAATGTTGATATTCCATCCTGGTAAGAGTTAAAGATACAAAATATGATTTGCATCCTCCCACCCTTATGCACCCCCATTCCAGCTGATTTATGGGATAGTTTCCATGAATTGCTATAGCTTCTAATACCATAAGAGTTTAAAATGTTACAAGAACTAGGAGTTTACAGAAGTAAGCTCGTTTTAAACAAAGACAAGCAATTTTTTTTACATGGGCCGCGGTCACTGATAAATGGCAATAATTATGCATCACGATCCATGCTGCTTATAAATTATTAATGACTTTTACTGGGGATATACAGTGCATGTGAGGTTGCGTTTACTGATGGGTTAATAAAACCTACATTAAACTATATTATGATTACACAACTAACTACACTGCACTACTAAATTTACAATGCAATTCTACTCAATATAGCTCTGGAGTTGGCTTTAACTACATGTAGATCCATAACCCCCGCAGCTATGGTTTGGTTGGTTAGTGAGGTGTACTGTGCTTCTACATCCCATGTGTCAACTGCTAGTGGCACAGTGATCCATCCAAGTTATTCTTCTGATCATTTTCAGAGTGCTTCATGACTTCTGCGGATGCAGCTGCTGACCCCCTGTGAGTCCCTTTTCAGCAATGGCATTTGAGTTATGCGGTGATAACACTGTCAAGGGCTTCTTTTCTGCTGCAGTACCAATTGCCCCACAGTCCAGTGTGATGGTTGTCTGGTTCAACCCACTTCCAGCTTCACACTGACCTGCAATGTCTCGGCCAGGTTATATCATTGTGTCTCTCCCCCTTTCTTACATGATGTGTCAAAAGATCTAAGAAGTGGTCAGAGTTCAATGAACATTGAAACCCCCTGCTGATGTATCCATGCCAGGTCACCATTTCATTGTTGCATGATATGGCACTCTTTAGGGTCAAGGTGAAAGCCCTGACCAAGGGCTGGCACCATGGAGAGTCATGCGGAGAAATGGGTGCTGATACAGATAACAGCCTAGCCTTGTCAGTGAGAGAAACCTTTTATTGGAACTGAAAGTCCTCAATTTTTGATGGCAGCTTCTTCTGCCAACATTTTATACAAGTAAATAAAAAACCTTCTCTATGAGAAAGTTGGTGGGATATAGGATTTGAAGGCAATGGTGGTGTAAAAAGCAAGGAAACAAGGATCTGCAATAGTAAGGGAAAATGTCATAGTCCTATATTTAGCCCGTTTGTAGCATACTATGTTCGTGTGCTAAATATAGGACTATGGCATTTTCCCTTACTATTACAGATCCTTGTTTCCTTGTTTTTCCACCACCATTGCCTTAAAATCCTATATTCCACCAACTTTCTCATAGAGTCGTTTGGTTTTGCAGGGCTTCCTGTACCGCACTCTCTTCGCCAAGCGAACATATTCAAGAATCTACCAATAACGTTGCCTATTAGCGGACCGTTTTTTCTTGGTCTCCTTGATGCCACCATTTTTTCTGTAAGATATCTGAAATGTTGTCTAATTATGCGTCTTATGTGTGAAACTATTTCATATCCTATTTATACATATTGAGGTAGAATATTGGGCTACGTGTATCATGCTGCCTTCGAGAATCTAACAGAGTTGCCAACTTTTAGAGCGAGTAAAGCGTGAGATTGTGAATAATTATTTGATCCAAACAAGCAGGAGGGGGGAGGGGGGTGGGGTATCCCCGCTTGCGTTGCCCCAAATACGAGCCCGGGGAGGGGGGGGGGGGGGGGGGGGGGGCTCCCTTGCTTTGGGCCAAATACGAGGCCTAATGATGTATATATGGGGTATATCTGAGTCAATAAATTACAATTTGGCTGTGATTTTATTGTGCGTGAGTTTGAATACTGTCCGGCGTGAGATATATAATCTTCAAGCGTTGAGGGCATAAGAGAAACCTCAAATGGGTGAGTCTCACGCCGAATGCGTGAGGGTTGGCATGTCTGATCTAATAACATCGGCTTTCGAGAACTTCACATTGGCGACGAGGGTGGGATTTCGGAACAGACGTTATGGCAGTTTCTATTGGGAAAATCGGCAAGTTCGATGCAGCGGTGGAAAATTGGAGCAGCTACCTAAAATAGGCACTGCGGAATCTGTGATTATAGACCGTAAATTCCTAGACGTCAGAAGAAGCATTTCTGTTTGCAATTATAAATTTTTTTATTGACACCATTTGGTAAAAACGATCTAGTAGCTTCTTTATGCTTCATTTTGGCTTACTAAGCATTCAGAACGACTGCCGAATGCGTCAGCAATAGACCAGACTAGTTTTTAAGTTTGTAAATATTACAGCGAATTGAAATTCAGTTTTGAGTAAATTATGATAGCAGCATAAAATATACGCAAAGAATTCATGTCAAACACATCGCTTGAATCAGGTAATTATAATTGCTTTCTTGCTCAAAGCGCGATCGCAACTTGGTCAATTTGAAAAGCCAGGCACGATGTAAATCCACGCTTTGTGCTTCCAGGGTTACAAATAGGAACGATCTCCTCATTTAGCTGCGTGCACTCATCGCAATAATATGCTGCCTTTCTTTCACAGCAGACGCTATACATTTCCGTTCAGACGCTATACATTTCCGTTGCACACTAAGTACACGGCCATTGTGTGAGGTGCCTTCTTCATCTTGCTCCAGTCGCTGACGCTTGTACTGAAACACTGGACACTCTCTCATGTTAGTTTTTAGAGTGTGTCTGCTCAATATCTTTGCAACTACTGTCTGTAATGGCTGTACTGTGGGCGCTTCAGGCATGTGTTTCCGAAGACGTGCGGAAGGCCCAGTGTCGTGGAACGACGATTTATAGGTAAGTAGCTGCAAAGATAGGCGCTTTGTATACTCTCTGTGGGAAAGATTGGGAGCAAGAGGATGAAAATACCGGAAGGCAAGATATGCATCAGTCTCGCACATGCCGAAGATAGTAGTAAAATTGCGATGCCACCACGTGTGCGTTTTCCAATGACGCTCCAACTCAAGGCCCCCCTAGCGTAGATAGTTATGGACATCAACAGCATTTGCGTTGTCAAAATATGCCTCCACAACTGCTGGCCTCTTTACTTCTTTAACACATGGTGCACTTGTTCTGTCTTCTGGTGTGGATTGACGAAAGCGCTTCTTGTACGTAGGGCAGAGTGCTTCAGTCGTCCTGCTGGTACTAGACATGAACATTTTCAGTTTCTTGTCACTCCAGTCCACAGCCATGTACTGCTTTCCATCAATATTGATCTGGAGCACACAATGGTCACCTCTATTAGTGTAAGGATATTTCTGAAGCCACGCTTTCGGAAATCGCTTGTGAGCAGTCTTCACTAGGGAAGACCACGATGTTTGTGGAGTGCTTCTGCTGTCTTCAACGAAGCATGAGATCTGCAGGCATCATCATTTTCCAAAAATCCAGCTTCGTGGACCTCTCGTGCAATGGATGGTGTAATGCACCCTTGCGCTGATATGCTGGCCCGTTTAGTTCAACAGTTACGTCACCCATTTTACGCGCCATTCAACACCATCGAGTACTATTCTATCGTCATCGACATTATACCCTGCTGCCGTGTCCCGATTGCTCCAGTTGGTCCTTCTGCATCACGCAAAATGCATGCGGGCATAAACAAAGAGATGTATATGATAATGAACCACAACGGATAGTGAAAATTGGGAGTCTTACCCTTCTGAAACGTCGCTTGCTCGACGGGATGTTCCATCTTCATCTACTTCGCGCATCTCATCACTGTATTTGGTGCTGTTTTCATCGGAGGAAGTATTGGAGCTGAGGAGTCTTCTTCCTCCTGAGAAACAGCCCTGATGGACGTTGAGGGGGGCGGAATTAAATGCCTTGCTCCAGTTCCAACGTCCTAGCTGAAAAACGCTCCAAAACACCGCCATTCAGCTTTACTATCCATTTTCGTGCCAGTCCTACTCCTTCCGACGCTTGCACAACTCCTTTCTGTGTGGAAAACTTGCCTCTCAAAACCCGCACTCCGCTACCAACTTTTATGCCCTTCGCCAGTGAAAGCATGCACGCGACGATTCGGTTAAGAAATGAAAACGAAATAACTTTTAATAGAAAGAGTAATGTTTCAGCTTCGCATGGTATCAATTTGCAAATTTTTACAACACGAAAAAGTACCTTAGCATTATACAAATGAACACCTACAGGTAAGCTTATATTGCATATACGTAGGCGCTTGTTCGATCTACCATTAAGTGTTGTTCAAATCGAATACAGTTTTCTGCCCACGATTTTCGACTCTAAAACGCTGCGTCTCCTCCAAGGTAAGTATTTTCCCCTCTAGATAATTCATCCTTCTATCTTTCTACGAAATTTCATAACGATTGGATGAAGCGCCGGGTACCTTCTACGATGCGCCAGTTATTGAACATCATTGAACCGATACATCCAATGGTACTGTACACCAGGATCTAAAAAAACATCATATTTAATATCTTACATCGTAACGTTTGAGTTTAGATCACTAAAAATGTCGGATTCCAATCTGAGACTGAATTTTCAAGGTCAAAACATTAAGGTATCTTCAGACTCAGGTTTTTGGCTTACAACTCAACAAATAGTCCGACTTAAGAGCTCATTTTTGTTATATAGATAGCTCATTATAATAGCTTTATATATGGAATGTTTCAACTCTTAAGTCCAATTCGTTTTGAAGTTAGGTTTGTTTTTATAAGGTTTTTGATATGAGTGCTGCTTAGCATCATTACGGCCGAATTAATTCGACTTAAGAATCACGTCATACTACTCAGAGTAACCATATATTTTTTTTTTGGACATTTGCTAACCATAATAAATATTGCTACAAAAGCAGAAATTTAAGGAATTTTATTCAATGTTAGGATTCTTCAGTAAATGTATAAGATATACGTGACGTCAGTGTGGGTGTGCGTGCAATGTACGTCGAGTTATTCGCTTCAAACGCCATGGGGTCTTTTCAGAACCAATGCAGCGTGGCATCCCAAATGGACCCTTCCTCTCATGAACCAAGCTCGAGTGGAACAAGAGCTAAGAGACCAATCCGAAAGCACGATATGACGACTCTATTAGCGGAAGTTACCAAATCACATATTGGACAATATACATGTAGTGCCCAAAAAGCAAAGTTACCAAATCACATATTGGACAATGGATGAATCTGACGAAGAAGGAATTGATAATACAATTACAGTTATTGAAATGCTCGTGACCTATTTAACTGCATGGTGATTTTAGTGTTTGTGGCTGATGGAAATGATATCCTTCAAAAGGGCCTGGAAAGAAACAGGCCTCTCAACGTGAAAACTATCGAGCAGAGCCTGAAAAGAAACGGACCTCTCGACGCGCAAGGTATCGAGCAGATCCTGAAAAGGAACGGACCTCTCGACGTGCAAGGTATCGAGCAGATCCTGAAAAGGAACGGGCTGCTAAAAGACAGCGATATTGCCATAGTCCTGAACGTGCATCTCGCTCGGCGAAAAGAGTTAAGGTCACTCAAAGGTACATCGTACCTTTACAACCTCCATCTCATATCAAGATGGATTACTTAACATGCTACGGCTCATAATCGGGTATGAATAAATATCAATGAAACAAATAGCACATTTCTATATGTAGGATATAATATGTTGTTCGTGGACCCTTGTTTCATTCCTTTTTACACCACCATTGCCTTCAAATCCTATATGCCACCAACTTTCTCATAGAGAATGTTTTTTTTTACTTGTGGATACTAATAAACCAGTAGCCAGTACATACAAGCAGTTGACGGATGCTCTCACCGCGCACTTGGTTCCTAAACGGTTCCGTTTCCATAAGCGGAATCAGATGGAAGAGGAAACAATTAAGTCATACGTTGCCGTAATACAGAAGCTTGCAGAGGACTGTGCTTTTGGAACAAGCTTGTCGGACACTCTCAGAGATAGGTTAGTATGCGGAATGAGAGACGAGAAGGTGCAACGACGCCTCCTGTCAAGGCAAGACTTAACTTTCAAGCTAGCTGTTGAGGAAGCTGAGATGGCTGAAAGGGCGGCGAAAGATGCGGCACAGTTTCATGAGACGGATGCGCGAGAAGTACACCGTCTACCGCGACCACTGGGACACTGCTACAGTTGCGATGGTAACCACGACTCGCAACAGTGCAGGTTTATTAATAAATAGTGTAAGTACTGTAAGAAGCAGGGTCACATTGAGAGGGCATGCAGAACAAAGAAAAGAGAGCTTAAGGCTGGTGCAAGCAGAAGAGCACAAGGAGCTGTTAAAACAATGGAAGGACAAGACAGTACAGAGAACGATGAGATAGTAAACTGGGGATAGGTGCATGCACTGGAAATGGAGCAATGGAAAGGAGGGAAACAATTGTATGTTGAGGTTTCAATTGAAGGTCAGTGTTTAAAAATGGAACTCGATACTGGAGCAGCAGTCTCTCTACTGCCTTACCAACTATACCAGGAATGGTTTTCCGACTTACCTATCCACAAATCCAAGGCCTGCCTCAAGACTTACATGGGTGAGAAATTGTACCCTCATGGACAAATAACGGTGAATGTGCAAAAGGGAGGGAGTCACAGCAAACTACCACTGCTAGTTGTGGACGGAGTTGGACAACCATTGCTGGTGAGGAATTGGCTAGCTGAAATCCCTGTCAACTGGGATTACATTAAGGCAGTAACAGTGGGAAAAAAAAAAGTTGTAGAGAGGGAGAGAAATTTGAAGCTGCTGCTGTCCATTGACCGTTGATCCCCTTGGATCAACGGTCAATGGACGGACGATCAAGAAACTAACACGCTACTCAGATCCCGATGTCAGAATGATAGGGAGGATTGTGGTGTATATGTCAAACTATTGAATATCCTATTTATACATATACATGTATAGGGTATTGAAATAGAAAATAGGCTATGTGCATCATGCTGCTTTCAAAATCTAATAACATCGACTTCCAAGAAATTCACATCTTACATATACCGTATAGTCGATTGTTTACCCAAAATATAACATCGGCTATTTTATATGAAAGAGGCTCTTCCAGCCTGTTGGTGAAAATTTCATTGTTTAGAAGTGTTCCTATCCCGAGTTATGCGTTGCCAAGAAAGAGAAGAACAAAGGAGACCATGTTCCGTGACTGGACGGGCAGTACCCTTTTGTTCTCTACAACCGTGCGGTTCTGTGACATAAAACAAAGACAAAACTGCTCATTTTTGACTTCTAGTTCGATTGCTATAAAAAGCTTAACAATCCGATCGTCAGGAGTCCTGTTAGAGACGGGTCGCGTATTTTTAATGAGTTCAAACTGTGGGTCAAAACCTATATGGAAGTTTCTAGCGAAACTTCCGATTTACTACATCCGTTGCAGTTAATGGAATATCAAGTGAGGCACATTTATTCTAAGCATCCAGTGGATGGAATAAGTGCGTATTATGGATGGAAACAGTTTTTAATTTGCTGAAAGAAGCTATATATATGCTATATATATGTTGCTGGAGAGTGAAGAGCCAGTGATCTTATAAGTCGAGGCCACCACGAGAGAGGCTTAGTTGAGCCTGCTCCCTGCTAGTATCAGACATGGCGTTCTGTGAAGATTTGCCTTACAAGGGTTGTCAAATAAGGCAAGCTCCTTAGCAGCTGAGCTGGAGATGTTATCCTTGCTATTTGGAAGAGCTAACGAAAACCTCCACAGAAGCGAAGAAGGATAAGTGCAACATGAGGATATTGTGTCCTACTCTTCCAATAGACTCCACAGTCAATGCATGCTTAGGCTGCTGATACTACCATATGGGAAAACCCACAATATTGAGTACCATGGACACATCCTATCTTGACAGGGAATGACCAAAGGTTCTAAAGTGGATGCTGTCAAGATAATGCCACCCGCAGGAAAAATTTTTACAGTCCCCATTCTTTCATGTGTTAGTTCATAACCCATGTAAATGCATATCATAACAGCCTGCATGCAGTCAATGTAGAACAGCTGTGCGAATCAATATACAAACCTTATCAGCTTGATTAACATTTGCACCACTGTCAATCAGTGTCATTACCGCATCAAGATGTTCGTGCTCAAGAGCAATTCTCAATGCACTCCATCCTCTCTGAAATACAAATTTAAGGTAGAGTGAGTTAAGAGTAGGAGAACTATTGCTTCACACCAGGGATCGGGGTGAGGGGGTGGTGGACTGTAGCCTCGTTTTATAAAGTGATGTAGGGAACAAGGAAATATAGTATGGTAGCAAGTGATAAGGTATTCAGTGCGCATGCATTGCGCCATTCCAAGGATCTTGGTAATCGTATACTATAGTAACTTGGTTTTTAATCTTTCTTTTACATACTAGTTTGATCTAGTAACTATGTTTTACTAGTTCTGTAGTTTGTGTATGCATGCAAGGTGCGTATTCGAAATGGAGACCTTAACGAAATTCTATGAACGAACCGATACACAACTGTCTGGGACGTTAGCACTGAGAACGAATAGTATAAGAAAGATATACAGACAAAATTAATATATGCATGCACTCAAACATGCCTAACTTTATAATATGGCATGGGAACGAGGCTAGGATCTGACCTTAGCATGCACATCTACAAATTGAATGAGATTATGACATGTACCTAGAACTGCTCATGCGTAGGCACAGAATGTTATATGCACCAAGGACTTTAATTTACTATGAAATAAGTGAAGTGCGCATGCTTTAATTGGAAGATTACCTCAAGACAAAATTGTGCAAAGATACGAGCGGTGCTACCAACGCTGTGGTAATGTTGGAAAAACATAATATGGTACATCTTTGCATTGTTAATTGCCACTGCCAGCTGTATCTCAGCGGCCATTGAGCCATTCAGATATCAAGACAGTGTGGAGCTGTTCCTAGACCAGAGTTTTTAATTTATACTGCGTTGTACATTTTTTTCCATGATATTGCTATTCGCACATGTCCTGAAATAGTGGATGTGGATGCATACTCAACTTTGGTAATGATGGTAAACTAATAAACTTATAGCAGGTGGGAATAAAGGACCAACCTCATCAGTCAGATCAATGTTGGCTCCACCCTTGATCAGTACCTCTACCGTTTCAATGTGCCCCTTTTTACTTGCCTCCATGAGAGAAGTCCAACGTGACAGCAAGTTGGAGAATGAATTCTAAAAAAAATCAAATGGTGTATGTTATATAAGGATGCTATCGTCCATAAATTGGGTTTGCCTTATACTTTTGATAACCAAGCAGGTAAAAATTCAATATTACATTTATTATTATTATTTATTTTTATTTTATTTTATTTTTTTGATTAAATAACATGAATATACAGAAACAACACTGATTAAATACAAAGTACAGCTCTACAGTACACAAGCTGTCCTAGAGAGGATAGCTGTAGCATTAGCCCTGACCAGGTGGAGATTCAGTCGGCCATAAATCTCATTAAGTACGATGGACTTTGGCCGACACATGGAAGTGGCAAGTCTAGAGGCTACAGAGGAGATAATGGCAGTGTCTTCTTTTCCCCAAGCTCCATATGTTTCAACTACCATAGGGACACATACCCATCCTAGATCTGAGCACTTGGGGTCATTGGCGTGGTGTTTCCTAGGCTCAGTGGCCTGGGCAGCAATTATTATTTTTATTTTTATTGTTATTTAATTTTTTTATTTTTACAAATATCATAATAACACTGCTTCTCTGAAAGCACCGCGTTAGACACCTTTGAGATTGATTGGATGCAGGCACAACTCAGTCTTAGTAGGGGTGGACTTGGCCTTCATAGCTTGTCATGTCATTCAGTTGCAGCGTACCTAGCTTCTCTTAGTAGTTCAGGCTTTGACAAGTCTTTTAACTTGCATATGTCGAAATCAATCGGGCTTTTTAATGACTTAGTGCCAACAGCTGATTCCATCACTGAAGAGATAGTGGCCACCTCTTATCTGTGCCAGTACACTTTGTCTAGCATAATTGAAGATCAGCAGTTTCACTGTTTGATCTCTCCTCTCTGGCCCATAGAGCTCACTTATTATCAGACTCATCACATCATGCTACTTCTTGGCTCACTGTTAACCCCTCTCCAGGCCTTAACCTGCATCTAGAGCCTAATGAATTTCCGGTTGCCATCAAGTGGTGGCTGGGAATGGATGTTTCCTTTGGCTCATGCTGTCCCTATTGTCCTAACCACAGGCTGGACCCGCTTGGTCACCATGCATTGACATGCAAATACAGGGGTGATGTGGTCTTGCGTCACAACAGCCATCGTGATGTCTTTGTGGAGTCTTGTCATAGGGCTTGCTCAGGAGGTCTTGTCAAAGTTGGAAATGGTCTTGGTCTTGATAGGCTGCCCTATCGTCCTGCTGATGTACTTATTAACAACTGGCACCTTGGCAAACCTGCTGCTTTTGACCTTACTATCCCTTCACCCCTCAACCCAACCACTTTGACTGAAGCGGGGGTGAGGTGTGGGTCTTCTGCTCTTGGAAGTCATATGGATGCTGGGGCATGGAACTACAACAATCCTTTTCACGTCTTGCGGCTCATCTAGCCATCCAAATGGGATACAATAAATCACAGGCTACCACCATCCTGTATCAGAGGTTAAGCCTTTTGCTCGTGAGAGCCAATGCTAGAGCCTTGCTCTCTCGTGCATCGTCAGGGGAGGGTTGAGGTGTGTGGGTGTGGGGTGGTTGCTGCTGTTACTTTGATTTTGTTGATGTGCTGTATTATTATTAAAAACAAAAAAACACACTAAGTAATAACTACTTATATTAAACAGACTACTACAAAATACCTAAGCCTAACAAATGTTTCAGACATAGTCTACTCAAATGATTGGAGCAGACTTCTCGTCAAAATAACTCTTGCTATGCTACGAGTTAACACCAGACTAAGTCTGCCAAAAAGATCAGCAGTGACCTTACTTATCAGCGGAGAAACACAGATGGCAAGCCGAGTGGCCAGACGGGTAAAAGTGGTGTGTGCTTCTCTGCCCCAGTTGCCATACGTCTCGACAGTCAGAGGAACACATACCCAACCTAGTTCCTGGCACTTAGGATCATTGACAATGTGCTTGCGTTGCTCGCTAGCAGCAACTGCAGCAGCTGCAGTCATTCCTGCCTCATTCAGCACAGCAGGGGTGAGTGGTGAGGCATCCCACACAGCTGGTCTTCCTCTCTCCCAGTCCGCTACCAAACTATCAGCTGGGCGAGTTCGCCTAGGATACGGTGTTAATTCACTACCAAACTCTACCTTAACTCCCAGACGAGCACTGTGGCAAAAGTCGACAATTACGCCTCGCAACTGATTATGGCGCATCACTACATCACCACCCTGCCTGCAGGTCACTGCATGATGGCCTACAGGGTCTAGTGCAGTGTCTGGACATAGTGGGCATAATAAACCACTGGACAAATCATGGCCAAGCCACCATTTTAAGGCTACCAAGAACTCATTAGGTTCCAAATGGAGGCCAAGTGCAGCAGATGGTACCACAGACAACCAGGAAGCAGAGTGAGGGGCTGACTCAGACAAAATATGGGCCTTGTTAGCAACTGAAGAAAACACTAACAATGTCTGGAACAGAAGATTATCTAGTTTTTGGGACAAAGTTCTCTGTTTGATAGGAGAGGACAGAACAGATTCTACAGAAATGGCATCAGATGAAAGGACTTGAATGCTAATTGCCTAAACAAGATACTGATTATCTCTGTCACCAAAGCCAGAGGAGCACACAGAAGCAATAAATGCTGGACTAGAATGGTGAGAAAGAGACTGCAAGCCAAAGCCACCATAGGGTAGACTAAGCTGAACCTGCTGCCATGTGGTATAATATTAATTATACATAAATGGGACAGTGTCTACCAAAATCACCCTTCTGGGTAGTTTCTCAAGTTTTTTGATTTTCTATGAACCCCCAAAAGCCTCTATCAAATGGTCCTTATGCATCCTAAATTGGACTAAATACATATATCATTTTTCTCCCAGTTCTACTGATGCTCATACATCAATATACTATACTCTAATAAGAAGAGTACTGATGACACAAGTTTGCTTGCTCCACATGCTGTTCTTGAAACGTTTTTGTTGATGCTGTATTATGAGCGACAAGAAAGCCAAGGGGAATCAAGACATTTGTTTTCAGGTACCTGGCGGAGCTTGAGGTCCTGCAGATCAGATGAAGACAAAGCGCAGAAAAGCAGCCGATTCCATGGCCTGTTTTTTATATGATTGTGAAGAATGGTGTGGAAGACAGATGCTGGATTATTAATGAAGAGGATGAGGAAAGAATGATGGTGGCGTGACACAATGAGAAGCTAGGTAAAAGAAAACGTTTAACTCATCAGCATTTACTGCCCAATGTGGAGGAAATAAGGTCCTGCGAAACTACATCCAATGTAAATAGGAACTGATATTGTCGGTTGACACAATGGAAGAAAAAGGCATTGTGATTTAATTTTTACTTCTGTTCTGTGCATTGTGGCCTGAGGTTCAGCAATGTGCTGACAATGTAATAATGTTTATCTTTTCACTCATTGCAAGATTTTGGTGCTTTACCATGGTTGTGAATTCGGTTGTTAATCACTCTTAATGACAGAAATCAAAAATCACAAAGCTAATGCCTACTACCCCCAAACCAACGATTGGAAAGAATGAACGAAACAGTGACTAAAGCTCTTGTGAAGTACATACAACAATTTGAACAAAATGACTGGGATGACGAATTGGAGTCCGCTCTCTTTTCTTATCGCACAGATAGTGTTCATGCAACGACAATACACCATTTACCTAATGTGAGATGAGAAGCAACCCTTCCTGTTCGGATATTTGATGTATCTATACCTCAGAAGGACTTGGAGCAACAAGGATTGCATTTGGCATTGTAAGGATTGTAAGACACTTGCTTAGCAGTACTGATCTTGAACTTATACATGCATCTAAATATTCCAGTATGGCCATGTTAATTTATCAGCTGGATACAATCTCACTTGTAACACATTGATATGATTTGTACTTGCCATGATGAGCTGATTAAAAGTGCAAAACTAACTGACTATGCATGAATATGCTATACTTCATACTTTTACAGGGAGAGACATGCCAAATCCAAGGGGACGAATTATCCTAGGTTACATTTTTTGGGGGACCCATAACTATAATATGGATAACAGCTGGTGCTAGGACTGAGTGTCTGACGAATGCTGGGTCTTAGGATTCAATGTCCGGCAATTTTTTTCAGGGACATGTAGTTCTGTGTCACCACCAAGCTGTTCCTTCTCCTCCAGCCGGTAGATTTTCTGACACCAGAAAAGACCAACAATTATGTGCACAATACACATAGGACTTTCAACCAAGGATCCTCACCAGCAATCCTTCTAGAACAGCAAGGCAACGCTATTCAGTCCCACTTAACACCTTTATTCAAAGATCGGTTGTCGAATGCTATCATACACACACATTGCTCTGTATGCTGTCTGCTAGAATTTCCCTTTAGCTTCTGCATCACCCTTCCATCTGCATTGCCAAAGGGGCCGTTCATAAATCACATCACATCGAAGGAGGGGGGGGGGAGGGGGGGCATACAACAGTATGGGATAATGTGTGACGAGGGGGACCAGTTCTGTTGTTCCTATTAAACTGCCTAGGCCGGCCTAAATGCAGGTACTCAGAATCCATTTTGGGCTTCTGAACAGCTTATCATGACTGTCCACCTTTTCACCATCAGGTTTTCCACCCATAGACACTGCTGGTCCTCCTCAGCCAGCTATCCTCAGACATACCACTTTTGGGCGCTTGTCTTCTGCCCTTTGAATCCACCTCAATAGGTTCCAGCTCTACACTTGGCTACAACGATTCACTCACTAATCCTAACTAAATCCATGGTCTCCCTGCACAACTGTCAGGAATGGATCCAACCGCTGCCACCATGTGTGATGCGATCGATCTAACCTCAGCCTGCGCACAGCCTGTGCTAGTGCCCCAAGTTGTTCCTTCTCCTCCAGTCGCTATATTGTCCAACCCTAGACAAAATACCCATTAAATATACATTCAAACAAAGGATCCACGTGGCAATGCTATTCAGACACACTTCACACCTTTATTCATCATTGCCTTGGTATATTAATTAAGCCGTCATTCGGGTATACTATGTTAGACATTTATAAAGCATACCAATACCTGTACATGCTTGTTATCTCAGATACAACAAGCAGCTGATATGTAAAACATCTGACAGCAGCACAGTAGATGGCTCACTGTTTGGATAACTTCATGTAGGTAATAAAGAGTTAGTGAGGATACCACATATTGACCATACATGTTCAGATTTGATTAGGTTACCATGTTGCATAAAACAATGTCAATAATGTTTCAAACAGAATCTCATGGTGTGTTCCAAACACCAAGACAGCATTGTTGTACACATGAATCCAAGACATTGGTCAATCATTAGAATCCCAATCATGTGTCTTCTAATGCAGGTGGCCTGGCTCAAATCATTGGATGTCATGCAGAATGATCGTTAACCTTGGAAGCAAAACAGTGAATGATAAGATTATGCATGAACAATTTGACAGGCATCGATCACCTTTCCTGATGTTACAGCCTCAGGATTTTCGTCAGTTGTGATAGTTAGATAAAAAATATTGATTTAAATGCGGTCTAATTTATCAACAGCAATCCAGATATTGCATGATCATAAACAAGAACACTGGGTTACCACATAGATTTCAAATGGCACAGGATATTTGACGGACTTTCTATGTGCAGAGCATCTATCATAGATCATCTAAATGCTAACATTTGCAAAATGCTGCATGACAATGGAAATTGAATATTAGACACTGTTCAGATGCTGACAATGGAAATGTAATATCAGACACTATTCAGATGCTGACAATGGAAATGGAATATCAGACACTGTTCAGCAGCAATGTGGAGCGCTGCATTTGCAGTTGCAAGGGGACAAAAACTCTTTGATGTTGCAGCATTGCTTGCTCCGAAATTAAATCGTTTACAGGCCCCTTTCCCAGCTGAATCAAACACCACCGAAATCAAGAACGTGTGTAGATGGAAAGAATTCACTATCCTGCAACATTGCCATTGCTATCTACCTGATTGTAATATGGCAGCTTGATAGTGTGAAGTGTGTGACAAACGGTTCCACTACAGATGTGTACAGCTGAAAAAGAGCAACTCAAAATCATGTGGAAATGTTCCAATTGCTAATTCATTCTATAGTCACTACATTTATCAACTACTTCATATTATCAAACTGAAAACACTATACAATGCAATAGAGCTATATATAAATATATATACAAGTAAATAAAACATTCTCTACGAAAAAGTTGGTGGGATATAGGATTTGCAGGTAATTGGTGGTGTAAAAAGCAAGGAAACAAGGTCTTATCAGAAGGGAAAATGTAATGGTCCTATTTTTATAGCACATTTTGTAGGCATATATTGTTTCTGTTCTAAATATAGGACTCTTACATTTTCCCTTCTGATAAGACATTGTTTCCTTGCTTTTTACACCACCAATTGCCTGCAAATCCTATATTCCACCAACTTTTTCGTAGAGAATGTTTTTATTTCCTTGTTTCATTGATTTTTTTTGTATGCCGATTCTACAGCGTCGTCTCTAACTGCAAGTATCTCGCACGTCGTTTCGCTCGTTCCTTTTTTCAGACGTTAAGGCATTTTGATAAAAACAACTTCACTAACAAAAAACGTTTCACACCAAACAACGATAGAATCACCAAAGATCTAGTTGTGTGCTATTTATACAGATGCCTCAATTTCTATATACCTTTGTTACGTTACACAAGATATCAATAACACGCCGTATAGTCGATTCTGTACCGAAGTATAAAATCAACTATTTTCATCAAGAAACCCCTTCTGACCATTTCTAAATTTAGCGGTGAAGTTTTCATCGTTTTAAAGTGTTCCTATCCCGAGTTATGAGCCCGCAAGAAATAGGAGGATTGTTCCGAGACTAGGTACGAGAACGGGCAGTACCCTTTTGTTCTCAACAACCGCGCGGTTCTGTGACATAAAACTGCTCACTTTTGACTTCTAGTTCGAATGCCATAACAAGGTAAACGATCCATTCGTCGGGGTCTTGGTTGAGACGGGTCTTTAATGAGTTCATAATCCGGGTCAAACCTTGAAACTTCCGATATGCTTGCACGATCATTTTTTGACTCGGATAGCAGTATTAAAAACAGGTCAGATAGCTGGCATCAAGTTGGGCTAGGTGGCCCACTCTCTCAACAACCCAGTTTTAAAGCCAGCCAATATTCAAAAATTAGGCCATGTAACATGAAAAATTTATTGTCTATTGCGCTTGGAGGATACAGTAATTTTGGAGTAACCATATTTTTAACTTTATATATTGGATTAAGGCAGAGAAATAGAGCCTGTAGTTCATGTTTTCATGGTATTTCTTATTCTAAGGGACAACTATGTCCTCAACCACTTCTTTCTAGCCACTGGAAATTAGTCTGTCCATCTGACTCCTTCCTGGAATTACAGTGGCTGAATTTTAATTATTACTTTAAATGCACAAGTCAATCTTCTGGATAATTTTTAACATAAATGCTAAATTCTTATTTGCTGCCTCGATCCATAAATAAAAGCAAATGGCCATTTCCCGTGACCTGACACACAGGTTGCATTTAAAGTAAAACAAGTTCGTTTCATTTACCTCGACTTTACGAAATCTATCCACAAATGCACCACTGTTTAGCAAGACCTGCACAATATCATGATGACCATAACTGCTTGCTGTATGCAATGGGGGCTGGAAGGAGTAAAATAGCAATGTCACATAGAATTTGGAATATCCATTTATAAGGATATACCATTTCTATATTCAAATATCATTCTGCAGGAGAACAATAATCGCATCAAAATTGGTATAGTATGTAGAAGAGCCCTGTCACTATTGATTTGTCCTGTTTGTTGGTTTTTACTGTGCAAAATGTATGACATTTTTCTGCTTGATTTCCGCCAATTATTCACGCACCTGCCTCCCATACATTTGAGGAGCGCAGTTTGCCTAATGTGCAAGCACTTTGCACAGCTATATCTTTGCAATGGCTAGAGTAAACATCAACAAATTGATAGCTACAGGGCTCTTCAATATATACAAATTACATATTATATATATATATAATATAATTATAATTATAATTACAAATTATATATATATGGGACAGTGCCCAGCAAAATCACCCTTCTGGCTAATGTTTCAAGTTTTCAAATTTTTTGATATTCCTTGAACACCAATGAGGTTCAATCTAATGGTCCTTATGCATCCTAAATTGGACTATCCATCAAAAAGTTATTAGGCACTGAATTTATAATTAGCCATACATTTCAATGTGAACGTTACTTTTCTTTTGCTTGTCCTGAAAATGTTGAAAAAGTACCACAAGGTTGACTTTGCTGGACACTGTCCCATGTATATATATATATGGGACAGTGTCCAGCAGAATCACCCTTCTGGCTAGTTTTTCAAGTTTTCAAATTTTTTGATTTTCCTTGAACACCCATGAGCTTCTATAAAATGGTCCTTACGCATTCTAAATTCTACGTTACTTTTCTTTTGCTTGTCCTGGAAATTTTTATAAAGTACCATAAGGGTGATTTAGCTGGACACTGTCCCATATATATATATGGGACAGTGTCCAGCTAAATCACCCTTATGGTACTTTTTCAAAATTTCCAGAACAAGCAAAAGAAAAGTAACGCTCGCATTGAAATGTATGGCTAATTATAAATTCAGTGCCTAATATCTTTGTGATGGATAGTCCGATTTAGGATGCGTAAGGACCATTTGACAGAAACTCATGGGTGTTCAAGGAAAATCAAAAAGTTTGAAAACTTGAAAAACTAGCCAGAAGGGTGATTCTGCTGGACACCGTCCCATATATATATATATATATAATTATAAACACATATACACCAAAGAAATCACTTGTGCTCTACATGTACAACCGACCGAAAAATGCTCATCAACAAATGCTCCTGCTTTAATGAGGGTTTTCACAATCTCAACATGTCCAGCACAAATAGCAATAACTAAAGGACTGGGTGTACGCTGCGAAGAAAAACACAAAATTGTACTTACAACGCAATGTACAAGGAATGACAGTGAAACATCACCTCTAAATGTTCAGTATTAACGTCTACGTAGTTTACTGCAATATGAGCATCCAACAAGGCTTTAACAACTTCATTGTCTCCTTTCTTGCATGCTGCACACAGCATTTTGTAGGGCTGTTTTAAGAGTTGAAACATCAAACATTGATGCATTTCATATACATTAAAAGTATAAACAGCTTAGCTACAATGATACAATGCCTATTTTCAGTTCCATGCAGGCTTTATGCTGTAATGATTACATGATCTGAACTTCAATTGATGGTGCATGACTTTACCCGTAAATAGTACTTACTATCACCTACCACGGTGAGAGAGTACATCTGTAGTGGATTTTCTGCCAGCATCCTATTCAGTGTGGCTATGTCTCCATTACTCGCAGCAATCTATATGATTTACATCCCACAGGTGAGTATTTTGTTTTCACACACCGCTTCAGTTAATTTTTACTAATGGAGCTTAGTTAAATAGTCAATTAAAATTAAAAATAATCAGCATTAATTAAAATGTGGCACAGTTCACGACAAAATATTGCGATCCAAATAGTCATTGCATTTGAATCGTTACAACGGCTGAACCGAAAACTGTATGGAAGTACAACCCTGGTGCAATGCAGATACATATACAATTACGCGATTGCAGTACACAATCATGCACACCACACACCTACACACATGCACGCATTCATGCTTATAAAGCGATTGCTGCATGATCCTATCAATGAAAAGTCATCATCTTTGGTCGCAAATGTTGTAAGGTAGGAACCTTGTCTTTTGATCCATCAATTGGGCATAGATAATATAGTTATACTATTATGTTTACATCACTCTAATGCGCGTTTAAACCCTGCAGATCAACATCAAAGGACCTGTTCAGACTACGTCATGCATCATTTATTATACCAAGAGGGGGCTCAACGATATGCTGCTGTTCAACACCCTTCCCCCCCCCCCCCCCCCCCCCCCCCCCGACCCGGGTTAAGATCTGATTGAGAGTAGCCATAATCTGTAAGCCAAAAGGTCAAGGCATGTTGGAGATGAGCAAGGAACAGTATGTACAGGTGCAAACTTTGATGGGTTGTTTGAAATGACAAGGCATCTGATCGATTCCAGGATGAAGTAAGCAACTTCAGTTTTATTGTACATAAGATTTGCAACCAGAGGGTGTTAGCGCTGAAGTGAAAGCCTTGGCATGGGGAATAAACTGGTATATCATGCAAAGATGGATGAGATGGAAGGAAGAGAAGCAAACCAAAGGAAGGATTTCTCACGAGAATACAGTAAGGGAAGAGCTGTGATTAAAGACACTGTTATGAAAAGGGGTCTCTTCTTGATGTGCATGGTAAAAAGCAGCTCATAAAGAACACCCATTGGCTTTAATCAAATTATGGGCCTATGCATGAAGAGCGCCTATTTGGTTTGGAAACGAGCCCAATCAACAGTAATAAACATGGACGATGCTGCAGATAATGTACATGTGTTTGAATTCCCCCCTCTGTACTTCTTCATGCTAAGCATTTATTTCAATACATCATTACCACACGTAATCTACACTTCTGTTAGCCCTCTTTTCGTTGCCTTTGCCTTTTGGGTGAATTCTGTATTCACTATATTTCTCCATCCATGCACTACATAAAGAAAATCCGCGCAGTGTTACCCATGTGTTTGCATTGATGGGACGGCGCATGTCTCTACGAGACTGGGAGTGTGATCACAGATTGTGGGAATATACGTTTTCAGGTGATAGTTTATTCATAGTATGTGATATATTTGTCCGCCATTTTGTCATTCGTACATTGGGCTATTCCATTCAATGACAGTACAGGGGTACTGATGGATAAATAGTTATTAACAGTGGTTAGCTTTGATATTCGTAATATCCAGGAGAATTTATTAACTGTCCGGGGTGATTTAATGTTGTGTTATCAGTACCTCTGTACGATCATTAAATGGAATAGCCCATTGTTTGTCCTATAATCGATTAGAATAAGCGAAAACTATGTTATATTTTTACCGAAGGCCGATTTGGACTGTTAAATGAGAAAGCTACAGTGTCTTCATGGGCGAGTCAAAAATGCATTTAACCTTGTTGAAAAGCACATTAGCTCTGAGTGTTTCATCATCAGGCTAAACAATCAATTCGCTTAGATTGATCTAGCCATTTGGAAATAATGAGCGAAGGTAGATAAGCTGCTGTCCATATGCACCACAATCTAAACCAACTGCCAGAGGGAACTGCTAAATCTTTTGTGTACACTGCATATATGAGGTGAGCTACAATATAGGTTTGTTTTTGTTTGATGGCCATTGCTTTGGTGGCTCGGAAAACTACTTGTGAATATACATGTAAGAAACTGCCGCTATTTTAACATTCTAAATAGCACAGTGTGTGTCTCATTGACAGACCAGAGTATCCTTTTGGTGGATGCATGTAGTGACAAGTTCTGAAAACGCTCCAGCATGACCCACAGAGTTCCTATGTTTGATGGCAGTAACACAAGGTTTATATAAATTCAATATACCATGGCGTTCCCATGGCGACATTAATGTATATTTAGAATTGTGCAGCGAGGTGGGTTTTCAATAACCATGCTACTGCTGTCAACAGACATGAAAGGTTTGAATGTGCATTGTGTTGTCACTTGTCACAAAAGGACCCTCAGAGAGGCACTAAGCTGGTAGGGATTTCTCATTATGCATTGTGCCCATGTGAGGTAGGTACTCATGCACTTTATGCATGCATGCAACACACTGATTTCCCTTCTGTATATAAGGCGACAGACCACTGAATCTGAACGGCACGGGCGGATACGTCTGTACAGAAGCTGCATGCTTATTGCTGCACTAAGTATGTCGTTACGTCGCTTATACATCTATAAGCAACGGCGAGGTAATTATCGTGTCGCTTATAACAGGTAAACTTAACTTGCTTTGGGACCATAGGTGTTCAAGAATTTGCGCCAAGGCTAGGTACTTCAATACTTGACGTACGTGTACCGAAAAAGTGGTAACCGAAAAAACGAGTAAAAATTGTGACGGAAGTGACGGATTGAAGTTGTACGGGATATAGAAGCGAAGGCTAGTTTGTATTTGTTCGGTCGCAATTGAGGACTCTGCTGTGCTTTTCAGGTAGGATACTAAATTATCTAAGCCTTGGTGCAGTCAAACCCTAGAAAACTAGACTTGTTCAATATTTCTGGCGCGCTGAAATAATGGTTGATTTTCATATTCTGCAAAACTTTTGTATGTGTTGAGCGGAGGGGATAGAGTTTTAATAAACAGGTTCCAAAGGTTATAATCTACTGGCATTCTTTTTTTCATGGACTTCAGACGATGCCCAAGGTATTATCAAATGGCCTTGGTGATTGCACTTGATATACGCTCTTTGTAAAACCAAATCACGTACAAAACCTCTTAGTGTAACAAGCACTTTTTTTTACTAGTTTCTGTAACTTATAAAACAGTGGAAAATAGTTTCATGTGTCTAATGATCGAGCACATTATAACTCTAATTAGAGCGTACCTTAATCTTAATAAACATGGACGATGCTGCAGATAATTAATGTACATGTGTTTGAATCCCCCCTCTGTACTTCTTCATGCTAAGCATTTTTTCAATACATCATTACCACACGTAATCTACACTTCTGTTAGCCCTCTTACATAAAGAAAATCCGCGCAGTGTTACCCATGTGTTTGCATTGATGGGACGGCGCATGTCTCTACGAGACTGGGAGTGTGAAGATAGATGGTGCCAAGTGTGGGTATAGACCTTTTCAGGTAGTAGTTTATTCATAGTATGCGACACATTTGTCCGCCATTTTGTCAGGCAAGTCACGCTGTCATCCGTACATTGGGCTATTCCATTCAATGACATTAATAGGATACTGATGGATAAAATAGTTATTAACAGTGGTTAGCTTTGATATTTGTAATATCCATGAGAATTTATTAACTGTCCGGTGTGATTTATAGTAGTGTCATCAGTACCTCTGTACGGTCATTAAATGGAATAGCCCATTGTTTGTCTTATAATTGATTAGAATAAGCGAAAACTATGTTATATTTTTACCGAAGGCCGATTTGGACTGTAATATGAGAAAGCTACAGTGTCTTCATGGGGGAGGTGTTTCATCCTCGGCTAGACAATCAATTCGCTTAGATTGAGATACATAGCATCTAGCCACTTGGAAGCAGCTGTCCATATGTACCACAATCTAAACCAACTGCCTAAGGGAACTGCTAAAGCTTTTTTGTACACTGCATAGATGAGGTGAGCTACAATATAGGTTTGTTTTTGTTTGATGGCCATTGCTTTGGTGGCTTGGAAAACTACTCGTGAATATGCATGTAAGAAACTGCCGCCATATTAGTACATTAAATAGCACAGTGTGTGTCTCATTGACAGACCAGAGTATTATTTTGGTGGATGCATGTAGTGACAGTTCTGAGAACGCTCCGGCATGAACGATCTGATGACAGAGTTGCTAAGTTTGATGGTAGTAGCACTAGGTTTAAATAAATTCAATGTACCACTAATGCTAAGTTCACCGTAGTTTTCAATAACCATGCTACTGCTGTTATGAAAGGTTTGAAGGCTCATTGTGTTGTCACAAAAGGACGCTCAGATAGGCACTAAGCTGGTAGGGATTTTTCCTTTATGCATTGTGTGCAGTTGTGCCCATGTGAGGCAGGTACTCATGCACTTTATGCATGCATGTAACACACTGATTTCCTTGCTGTATAAGGCGACAGACCACTGAATCTGAACAGCACGGGCGGATATGTCTGTACAAGAAGCTGCATGCTTTTGCTGCACTAAGCATCGTGAAGACACAAGCATAATACACGGTAGGTGTGCTGGTCGGATCAAGAGACTACGTGTCAGCGTCTTGTCTGCTGGTTGTTTATTTGAAGAGGTGTTGGACATTGTCTTATTCTATGTTGCATAGTAGTCTGTTTTCCAGGAAACCTGCTTATCTATTGACCAGTCACACTGTCTGTATGATATGCACTCCTACATGTATATCAAGCTTAAAATTTTATAATTTCAATGTTTATAACTTGCAATTGTCAGCAGCACACTTAAATCTTAAAAGCCTCAAGTTCACTTCAAGAGCCTTAGCAGCATGCCTCATTGACTGAAGAAAGGTTATGGGAGACCTCATTGCAAAGGCGCTGCACTAGTTGAATGCATTCAGAGTGCAGTCATGTGCGTACTTTCCATTCCCTTTCATCATCTCGACAGCAATGGTCCGTGAAAGATCACTTTGCATTCTTGATTTGTGTGGGCACAACTTTCAAGTGTTTCTAATTGGCATGAATCGGCTCGTGTTGTACAGTGGCATAGAGTGATGCCAGTAAAGCAATGGCCACTCACAGACATGCTCAGAAGGCTGTACCTGACCACCAAAAGTTTGCTCATAAATTCAGCTCAAATCCTCTAGCGGATTGGAAGTGACCAAAATGGTTTATAGTACATGGATGACGGAACTTTTGTGCCAGTTTGGACGCGTTGATAATAGGACTGCTTTGAAGATTATATAATTATTTTTGCATTTGGCTGTTGCATGATGGAGCTGTGGGCATGGAAGACAACCGGTATTTTTCAACGAAAATATGAATGTATACGTTTACGTATACCGCACCGTTAATACAATTTAATGCCTGCGCTTTGACCAACGTGTACAAGGCTTCGTTCATCTAAAAATGGTACTCGACGAGTTCAATTGCCTAAGCATGTCGTTACGAGGAACCTATGCGAGTAGGTTCCATATAGAAATCGAGCTGTATCATGAATGTCATTATAAAAACGTTCTGCGGGACAGCCAAGAGTCGGGTCACTTTGCTCTTAGTGGCAATCGAGCGATATCAAAAAGGAGAACAGTTCTACGTTGTATCTGAGTCACAAAACGGTGTACTTTTAGAGAACAAAAATACTCGTCCCCATCGTCCGTACCCAGTCCCACCTAAAAGTTCTCCGTCGTCGTCGTCGTCTTATTCTTTACTTATTCTTCCTTCGGGATAGTATAACTCACGACAGGAACGTTTGTAAAGCACGCCAAGTGTACCAATCACTTCAGGATGCGTCAGCAGGTTATCTTCTGGTGTCTGTTAGACGCCTAACTGTTCGGGCGATTAACTAAAGCGAATAGTACCTCATTTGGTATTCGGTTAACAATACCCAATTAGCTATTTTTAAATGCAATGATTTAATAATAGCCACGTGTCGTGGGCGTGATTCAAATTCTTAATATTCCTGCACGCTGTGGAAGAGGTATACGCACTGAATCTAAGAGCATCTGAGGCCCTTTTGATGATTCCAGGGTCCCTACGGCTCCATTTATAAATGTCCAACCATATTACCAAACGGTTGAGAAACGGAATGGAACAAATATGCGATAACGTCATAGGAAGCCTCCTGACGAATATTCAAGGATCGTTATCTGCATGTGCATTACTCTCAACTCTATCATTCGTTACGCAGCTTGAAATAAAAGCCAAAAACTACCATACACGTAAGTACCCGACACTATCGCATATAATTGTTTTGACCAAATTGATTTCTATGCTATAGCTTCTTAAATAAGCATAACTCTCGAATTCTGTCGGTGGAACTACATACGCAATCAGATACTACGGTACAGTCTACATGCAAGAGGCTCCAATTAGAATGTGTCCCTTACAGAAAAAAAAACCCGGCAAAAACTAGCCACTCATACACCTACAGATATGCAATACGAGTGCAATACAAGACACAAGGTGTCAAGCGCGCTACTGAAAGGACCAACAAAGCGACCACCCGAAGGTGCATGAATGTTGGATCTGGACATAAATTATAGCATGTATACTGTATCGCTAAAATGGAAGGAATATTTTATGCAACAGTTACAGCGGTAGATTCTCCATTTTTAGTGCTGTTTGAAATGTGTGCACGTTGTTCGCTGACAACAATTTAGTAAAATGTGCATAGTTAATATCTGATAATAGTGGCAAAGTTGCTGACGACAACGTATTGTGGCATGGTTTATCTGATAATAGCGTGAGATCTGTGGGTACAGGGGGGACTCGCAAGCGGAGACTTTTCGCACCCCGCAGATGGAGAAATTACGCAACATTCATTGCACCTTTAACATTACTGACAGCCCTTCCGACTTCAGTACTGATTATAATATTCATTGCTGTTGAATAGCGTTATAGGCTTATTGATAGCGCTTCGTAATCCGCCCCCTTTCTCCAACCACGATAGATTTAGCTCGCTTCTCCACGCCCTGCCTATATACTTCTTACTTGCTTTTGTCGCACAGCAGAAAATGATGTGTTCACTGACATATCTAAGACGAGTTATCATGGTATAGTGGGGATTAGAATAACTGTACTCCTCCTTTCCCAAATTTGTTCTGAACGTTGCAGCGAGACTGATGTCCATGCCTATACCTACTACTTGTTACATGGTCAGATGCTCAACGAAGGTGCACGTGTAAATCATCAAGCAAGTGAAAACTTGGGGTAAAATTGAAGTAACAGTGTACTGATAGTGCATCATTCAAAGTTTCCTACTTTGGGTTGGGTACTCAGGTTGTGTCCATCCCTCCACCAAGGTAAAAAAAACCAAGGTTGAAGGTCTTAATCATTATGACTGGAAGTGAGCATGCAAGTATTATATTGTATGATGATTAAATTAATACCTTACGAAGGCAGAAGTATTTGCTCTGATTGTACTTTGAATCACTAATTAGCATTGTTTAGAAAACAAGAAACAGTGTTACTTTTTTGCTTTAATGCCTCCACTAAATATTTCTTACACACATTCACAATGCACAAAAAAATGGTCTGGCAGTAGCCTTTGGCTGTGAACGGGAGCAAAGATACTGTGAGTACAAAGAAGGACGCTTGACGGAACACTCTTGAGTTGTCCCACCTTTAGGTACACGAATGAAGGTAAGAAGGTAAGAAGTAGGCAGGGCGTGGAGAAGCTAGCTATAGGAACTAAATCTTTTATGCATGATTGGAAAAAGGGGGGCGAATTACGAAGCGCTATAAATAAGCCCACAACGTTTTCAACAGCCAATGAATAGTATAAACGGTAGGGAAGTCGCCATGCAGGGCTGTATCAACTAACAGTTATGTTAAAGGTGCAATGAATCTTACGTATTTTCTCCATCTGCGAGGTGCGAAAAGCGAGTCCCCCTTGTACATGTAATCTTTGTCTGATGTATTGTATGGCTTCGCTTGCCAGTGAAGGATTTGAATTTTATGTTTTAACTAACGGTTGTTTAAATCCCCTGTTCCAGGTCCTGGTCCAGGAGTCGCTCCACCTGCTCTACCTGCTGTACAGCAGTATATACTGGTCCAGAAGATGCACGACACGCTCCTGGGTTTTATTAGCTATAAATAAAATACTTGTACTTATTGATTAAATAGTAATACTGTGTGTTTTAATGGTACACCCACACCTCAAAAAATTGCATGGCCACGAGATTCTAAAATGAACTGTCATTTGACATTCTTGCTACAAGTTTCAAGAACTAAATACAATACTAAATCCATGCACCAAAAAAAGTAGGAAACAAGTGATAAAAACAAGGGAACACCATCGCCTTTGATTCCTATATATACTAATCAACCTTCTCGCATAGAGATTGTTTATATCACTTGTACATCCATAAGCAACGGCGAGGTTATTATCGTGTCGCTTATACATGCAGGTAAACTTAACCTTGCTTTGGGACCATAGGTGTTCAAGATCATTTGCGCCAAGGCAGCCTTGTATTGGAGAGGGAATGGTGCACACAAGTGGTGGCACATGCACCGTGTATTGCCATCATTTATGGATTAGAACATTGAAATGGAAGCAATCCATAACTCCCCTGATGATCTACATATAAAAGGCTATAGATGATCTATACATAAACGTATTATGGGCATGAGGCCGTTGTGAGCTTGACTTTCGTACGCTATCCTAATCTTCGTGCTGCCTTTGTGTCAGCCTGGTGGCTAGGGCAGGCCCCTGGATGACAGGCTTGACAGGTCAGCTTACAGCTCTGCACGCACGCTGGAAAAAAATGCTATCCGTTCGTGCAAATTCGGACAAACGCGCGGTAACTTGTTGGTAACACGAGGCTCAGGTGTATAACGTGGCATTACCGGACCACCCATCCTTACCTCCATATGTACGTCTTGTTCCAATTCTTTCCTCGCTTAAAATCCTATTGCAATCGATCGGTGACAATGCTGAGTTGGCCGTGACTCGACGCGACGTGCCCTAGGCAGATCCTATGAGAGAATTCGAATATGCCACGCCCGTTGAACAACACATCAATGAATATTTAATTGTCTATTACAGTAGCGGCTCGCAAAATGCGACGTTTTAAGGCACATTCATTGCAACCTCACTGAAGCTGTTAGCTGATATAAGATGCCCCACGGAGGGTTACTAATGAGTTCACTTTGGAACCAATGTATCAACAAACTTTGACTGTGTCAACCTGTTGTTTCCTATTCTAAGATTTTCTCAAGAGATAGTTTCTTGTAGCGCTACATAATCCGCCCCTTTTCTAATATTTCGTTTCCTTCTCCGCGCATCCTGCCTACCTGTTACATCTTACCGTCATTTCATGTACGACGGCTACTGTACATGTAAGTAATACCTGCACGCTCACTTCATTGTCAGAATAAAAGATTCAACCTTGCTATTTTACCTTGGTGGAGGATGGACACAACCTGAGTGCCCAATCAAAGAAAAAAACTTTCACTATACGGTACATTGTTACTTCAGTTTTACCTCACATGTTCACTTGCAATTGCTTGATGATTACACGTGCAAAGCTGTCCTAAATATAAAGCATTTTCTGATATCCCAAATTTGACATGTAATGCTGCAGTTGGTGCCGTCATGTCACATTTGGTCATCATGCCAAATCACCATATCCATCGACATATTGCAAATGCATGATGGTGTGAGCATCACTCCACACCGGCACTGTACCTTTATCGTTTGTTGTGCTTTTCATTATTGCACAGAAGATGGTGTGCTCATTGCCAATATTAAGATGAGTAATCGTGGTATGATAACTGCACTCCTCCCTTCCCTTACTGCACCAAATTTATATTACAATGTTCTGAATGAGACTGATATTCCTTATTAATGTATACCTACTCAGGTCCTCTCAGCCAGCGGTGTTACGTGGTGAGGTTCTCAAACAAGGTGCATAACCAAGAGAACACTAGTGCACGTGTAATCATCAAGCAATTGCAAGTGAACATGTGAGGTAAAATTGAAGTAACAATGTACTGTATAGTGAAAGTTTTTTTCTTTGATTGGGCACTCAGGTTGTGTCCATCCTCCACCAAGGTAAAATAGCAAGGTTGAATCTTTTATTCTGACAATGAAGTGCATGAGCGTGCAGGTATTACTTACATGTACGGTAGCCGTCGTACATGAAGTGACGGTAAGAAGTACAGGTAGGCAGGGCGTGCGGAGAAGGAAACGAAAGATTATAGTAAAGGGCGGATTATGTAGCGCTACAAGAAACTATCTCTTGAGAAAATCTTAGGATAGGAGACAACAGGTTGACACAGTCAAAGTTTGTTGATACATTGGTCCCAAAGTGAACTCATTAGCAACCCTCCGTGGGGCATCTTATATTAGCTAACAGCTTACTTGAGGTTGCAATGAATGTGTCTCAAAGTCGCTTTTTGCGAGCTGTTAAAAGTCGCATTTTGCGAGCCGCTACTGTATGTCATTGTCTTTTAAAGGAGGACACGGCTGTGTGCTCTCATTGAACGCGTGGAAATTAGGCCCTCCCGCACGGCGCGCTGTTACGAGTGGACAAAAGGCTGATGAATAGAACACGGTGGCATTATTTACGGTTCAAGTCAAACGTGGTTAACCGCCATCTCATTAAAATATTATCCATCAAAAATGCAAAACTTGTAGCAGTAATGCACATCTTGAGACCATTTGTAACTAGTAAAACCAGTTCTTTTCTTTTAAAAATCTTAAACGCATGTCCCAACGCGTAGAGTGATCCCACACTTTGCTACGCGCAAATTGTACTCTCCAATTGGCGCTAAAAATGCCATTCAGTCTGCCCATCGTATCTTTCCGCCCTCATAAGTGCTAAAAAAAGACGCAACAGAGACACGATCGATCTTTTTCAAGTAAGAATATGTGTTTTACTCGTGGGCCGCAGTTCCTGCCACTCACAGAAATACATAATAACACTCCATCCTCATCATGAATAATGCGCACCAACTCATAAATAGCCATCACCACAAATGATCTCTGCAGGGCATGTGGTGCAAACTTCAAAGAGGAGTCAAAGCCAAGGGCAAATCACCAAAGCCAGAGCCTACATACCAGTGCAGTGCCTACATTGATAGTCCATTGGTTGCATTTGACATCAGTGTCTCAACAGGCCTGGAGGAGATCCACCCACAATTGTTATATCATAAGGCTGTGTTAAGAGTGCAGGTGGCAATCATGTAAGAACCAATACAAGTGTCAAGTGCAGCCATATAACTGATCCACACACACTGCTGGCACTTGTAAGGTACAGGATCCATGCATTACAAGTACATGTGCTTAACATGACGTTAAACTGTAAGCATGTTTTGTAAACCATTTTACAAGCATGGATTGAAGACTGCCTCAAAAGGCATGATAGCTGTAATAGATGCACTTGCTCCACCTGCTATCATCACCAAGACCTATGCCTTCTGTGTCAACAAAACAGATATTGTCAATGGTAGACGCAGTTATGTGTCCAATTTGTATGGACATGCTACATCAACCCATAGAGCTACCATGTCATGCCTATGTTTGTGGTAGGAGTGGATTTGTGTCACACTGTATGACTTAAGTGCCCCTGCTGCGATTCAGTCTCCAGTCTTCAGCTGGCCGAGCTCAAATGAACTTATTACTCGGTTGCTTGGTGACATAATGGTACATCTTGTGGGACAGATGTTGTGGCTTGAGCTTACAACACGACCCATTGTGGTCAGCACAACAAGCCGCAGTTAATGACAGCAGTACAAGTTGTACATGAACTTCTTCAAGTACATGCTCAATAAACTACCAACAGGAGGAACAGTAAGTACATAGATGCAATGCCACAGTAGTTTCTGTATCAAACTAACACATGCTCATTATTCAGCCATTGACTCTTATGCGGATAACACAGCCACGAGCAGCCGTCAGCCAGCTCAGTAAACACAGCGGGATATGAGAAGCACTAGAGCTGTTCTCAGTGGAGAGAGCTCCACAGTCATATTTGAGACTGAACTGAATCCTTGGACAGAAAAGTGATGGAGCATTTGCTGAAGTTTGCAGGGATCACCAAAGGCATGACACCTGAACAGGGGCTGGCACTCAAGGCTGATTTGGGGTTGTCGTGGAATATACTCAGAATGCTGAGAAGGTATTCACTGAGCAGTATACATATACAATTACATATGGCAGTTAACACTCACCAATTACATCATGCTATTATTGACCCCTCTCACATCCTTTGTATATATGGATGGATTAGGATTTCACAGGCCACTTGCTCTTTCAGGTGGTTGAAGGAGGCAGGGGTTAGCCTTGGTGATGAAAAGAATTAGCGGGTTCTGTTGCATGTGGTAACTTGGAAGTAGAATTGACTTCATTTTAATTTGCTGTTTCTTGAGGGGAGGAGGAGATCAAGGGTGCTCCCCATGCATTCACCCCGAGAGTGTTGGATGATGTTGAAATGGCATCGTGATTCAGGTAAGCCAGGTTAAGCAAGGTAGGAGAGGTCAATGGCGTCAAACATCGAGGAAATATTGATATATTCAAATGCATACTGCGTGAGTTAGGAATCGCGGCACCACGAGTTTTATTAAAAATCTAACAGCCAAAACTATCTCAGTATATAATAGAAGTTTCAGTGTACTTCATAAGGGCGGAAAAAGTACCAGAGCAATCTGTATCACCTGACCTCAAACAACACACACAGAATTCGCGAGCGTGTAACATATTATCGACAGAATATAAGCGGCATTAACTCACATTGTTCAGAGCGTCAGACAATATAGAAGTAGGATCCGAAGTCTAAAGAATAGTTAAAAACAGTCCTCGCGGTAAAAAAGGAGCATCTTTAAGCCCATGTTGGTTGCTAAGGTCGTAATAAAGTCCGTTGCTATGAAAAAACAAGTAAATAAAAAAATTTCTCTTTGAGAAATAGAGTGGGATGTAGGATTGGCATTGGTGGTGTAAAAAGCAAGGAAACAAGACCAATTATGGATTGAAACCAGAATACAACAAGACGGTCCTACATTCATTTAGCCAAGAACCATGAATTTCAACTTGCTAAATGTAGGACCGTCTTGTTGTATTCTGGTACCAATCCATAATTGGTCTTGTTTCCGGCTTGCTTTTTACATCCCCAATGCCAATCCTACACCCCACTCTATTTCTCAAAGAGAAATCTTTTTATTTACCTGTTTCTTTGCTTTTTTTTTTTTTTTTCCTATCATGCACAGGGATTCTGAGTAGATTTACACTTATGCATTTGCAAAACGTGTCGTCAGGGGGATGAGACTAAAGTTCTCAATAAGTTAATAACGCGCGCGTGCGCATATATATACGTAGTTTCTCTGCGAACGAGACATGCGTTCTAATTAAAAATCAATAATAAAAGTATCATGTGCATCTATTGAATAATAACCCGCCTCGCCTTCCCCGCCCCCTCCCGTTAGGGTGATAGAGCGACCTGCGGCGATTGGAGGTGGAAGAGGGACACCTGCGCCGATTGGACTGAGGTGGAGGAGGGACACCTGCGGCGATTGGAGGTGGAGGGCGACCTGCGGCGAATGGAGGAAGAGAGACGCCTGCGGCGATTGGAGGTGGAGTAGGGACACCTGCGACGATTGGAGGTGGAGGAGGGACCCCTGCGGCGATTGGAGGTGGAGGAGGGACCCCTGCGGCGATTGGAGGTGGAGGGACACCTGCGGCGATTAGAAGTGGAGGGACCCCTGCGGCGATTGGAGGTGGAGGAGGGACCCCTGCGGCGATTGGAGGTGGAGGAGGGACCCCTGCGGCGATTGGAGGTGGAGGAGGGACCCCTGCGGCGATTGGGGGTGGAGGGACACCTGCGACGATTGGAAGTGGAGGGACCCCTGCGGCGATTGGAGGTGGAGGAGGAACCCCTGCGGGGATTGGAGGTGGAGGGACCCCTGCGGCGATTGGAGGTGGAGGGACACCTGCGGCGATTGGAAGTGGAGGGACCCCTGCGGCGATTGGAGGTGGAGGAGGGACCCCTGCGGCGATTGAAGGTGGAGGAGGGACCCCTGCGGCAATTGGAGGTGGAGAGATCCCTGCGGCGATTGGAGGTGGCGGAGGGACCCCTGCGGCGATTGGAGGTGGAGGAGGGACCCCTGCGGCGATTGGAGGAGAGCGTAGAGCAGCAGCGGCGAGTTGCAATAATGGCTCCGGTTCAGGAGCCATGGGTTCATCTTCCTCGCCGCTGCTGTCGTACATATTCTCCATCAGATCCTGGAGGTCCATATCTGTATTAAAATGAAAATTACATCACGCCAATATAATGGTCTTACTGGTTACAGTGGTTAGTATTAAAACTGAACAATGATTCGGAGAGGATCTTAGTCGTCCTTTAAATATACTGCTGCAACTGAATGGCGGGAAAGTAAAAATAATTTTATTGGTCGCACTAAGACTTACCAAACCTGAGGTTATGGAGGTGTTAATTAACTATGGTTGCATTGCAACGATAAGCTCTCACATGGGTGGGTGGGTGGGTACCTGTGTAAGGTCGGGTACAATGAAGCCTATACCTATACCAAGATTTGTATCTGTAACAAGTAAATAAAAACATTCTCTAACGAGAGAGTTGTTGGTATATAGGATTGACCAATGGTGGTGTAAAAAGCATGGAAACAAGAGTGACAGAAATATTATTGGAAAATTGAAATAGGCCTATATTTAGCCCATTATTCAGGCATGTGTGTTGTATTGTGTGCTAAATATAGGCCTATTTCAATTTTCCAATAATATTTCTGTCACTCTTGTTTCCATGCTTTTTACACCACCATTGGTCAATCCTATATACCAACAACTCTCTCGTTAGAGAATGTTTTTATTTACTTGTTTCATAAGTTTTTTTTCACCCTGTCATAGCAGTATCATAGTCAATAATCAAATGTAGGAAGAGGATGGATGATCCCCTTTATCTCTTAATGCAAGAACAAATAACTTTAATAGTACTGCTGGTGGTGGGGGCAGCACTGATGGTGCAGGCAGGAGCGCCGGTGGGGGCAGTGCTGGTGGTGCCGGCAGGAGTAGCTACTGGTAGTGGTGTGGGCAGTGCTGCTGGTGGTGGTGGCAGAAGCGGGGCTTCTGGAGGTGGTGGGGTGAAGGGAAGAGGAGTTGGAGGATGAATGTACTCTTCCTCCTCCGACCCCTCGTTGGTGAAAAACCCGCGAAGGTCGTCAGCCATCTACATATACGTAACAGAGAGTATGATTAGATTTTTACTTCTTTATTTTTTAAAGCAAAGTGCAGAGCCTTTACACATCTACATAGAGTATTATTAAATTTTTACCTCTTTTTGCTAGCGGATGAGTAGCTTTTATACCTGCAAAGCCTTACACGTGTGCAGACTGTGCTATAATTATATTAGTCCAATTCCATCATATTAATGACAGGGAGGGAAGGGGTGTATGCGTGTCAGTTGTGCTAAAATTCTATTGGTCAAATTTGATCCAGTAAAAATGGTCCCATCTAAACATGGAGGTGTAGCCTACATGCAGTTAAGCTGGGTAGTGTGTGAGCTCAGGAAGTGAACTACATGGCAGTACATGGCAGCATGTAGATCGATCGATAAGGATATGTTCTCAGGTGAGGTCCTATCTGTGGACAGGGTCTGCAGCTTTATAAGTGTGGGCAGAAGGTCTGTTTTTATTTCACAACATAAATGTGAGTGTGCTGATAGAAGTACCTGATGGTGGCTTATCTTACTTACTGCTGCACAGGCAGATCACTACCCCTAGGAATAGCTTTTTCAAGACCACCATTATACTCCATTGGTGCATGAGATTTGGGTTTATACAAGGAGTAGCTATATGGGAAAAGGATATAGTTGCAGCTATTTAGTTCTCAGCCCTTGCAACTGTAACTATATTCATACAGTTGCAACATTCACGGCTAGACAAGGCAGTCTTCAGATAAGGAAGCTTTATCAGATTAAAACAATAGACACTACTGTACACACAGTTGAGTCACCATGCATGCTTTACATGTAAAGTGAATGGTTTTGTGCAGATCCGTGCTGTACATAGTCGGGCGGGCCCTACTACCCACAGGTAGTAGGGTGACAAACCCGACCAAACGCGGTAGTAGGGCCGCCCGACTATGCTGTACAAATGCTGCATGCACAGCTTTTAAATGTTAATACAACATGCCATAACATACCTTTGGGTGGTAGTGGTAGTTCTGTGACCCCTGCGGTACCGCGTCCTCTCGGCAGCACATTTAGCCAATCAGACAGCGGGATCATTTCAATACCGACTCCTTTCAGATGCTTTAATGGTAGCTGATATTTCTCCCTATTAGCAGCGCGATTTCCCTCGAGGTCCTCTTCATATCGCCGCCTTTAGTTTTAGCAGCACGCTTCTCCTCGAGGTTCTTCATATCGCCGCCTTTGAGCAGCACGGTTCTTCTTGGGGTCCCCTTCGTATCGCCACCTTTTAGCAGATCGCTTAGATTCAATATCGGCCTTGTAGCTGTCGCGTACAGAGGCCTTCTTTTTTTGGGGATTGGCCTTGTAGAGCGCTCGGGCTTTAGCTTTGTTCTCGTATTGCTTTGGAGGTATTCCGCTCGTTGCTTAGATCTCTTCTTTTGCATTTTTAGAAAAAGAACTTCACTATTAGCCAACGTAACAACTAATATATTAAACTGGATAAATTTAGTGCAGGTTAGAGTATTTATAACTGCCTAAAATTATTAATAAATAGAGCTTGATATATGTATGTCTATATGACATGTAAGGATAACGTGCCGGTAAATTTCGAAGCGATTGGTACTATTCCCGTCCTCCAAAACCGTTCCTAGCTCGAGTTATACCTTCCTAAGAAGAAGAAGAAGACGACGACGACGACGACGACGACGACGATGGAGAATTATTTTGGGACTGGGCACGAGAAACAGGAAATTGTTTGTTTCTCTATAACCACACCGTTTTATGACACGGAACAAACGTAGAACTGTAGATCGTTGTGCTCTCATTCCATCGCGATAAAGAGATAAGCGATCCGTTTCTCCGTTGTCCCTCTAGACGCTAGTGAAGTTTTATTAATGACATTCATCAACCCTCAATCAATCCTATATTGAACCTGCTGCCGCAGGTTCAGATAGCTAGTGCGTTTGGTATGTCCCACATACACGATAAGATATATGCAGTATATCGGCCAATAAAAAAAACTTTACGGATCGGCTAGATTCGGCTTTGAAAGCAGGAAAGCGGGCGGTCCGAAATCATACAGCCTATTGGCCGCCTATTGACCGCCTATTGAATCTCGCAGTTTTGGCGAGCTGTAGATGCTAACAAGTGCAAGAAATATATAAAGCACATAGAAAAGGTTGTGCCAAACGTAATAGAAGTTCAAGGTGCAGCAACAGGATACTAGGCTCGTAGTCCTTTTCATTGTTACTGTAAACTTGTTTTCTCGTTTTACTCAGGTCTATTTATTTATTACATGTACGTCTTGTTAACCGAATAAAGAAAGGTACAGGTGCTTACACATACATAAACATTTTTTCAGTGACATATGGAAAATCTATTTGTACAGCACAAGGTAAAACTTCCGTCTCCGAAGCTCTTCCTGCAATTTAATACACTATATCCATGGGAGTATCATCAGTAAATACACGATCTGAGTAAAAGCATTTTGTGTTTATGCTGGTAGTCTCCTTAACCTGCGGCATGCATGGCCTAAGGCATCTACACATTTCATCCACAATGTTTCGAACTGAAAAGGGCTATTCCTGTATTTTGGGAACAGCCCAAAAATGATTGACTTCAGTTCATTCAACTCTTTCAGGGGCAACGCTGGTTGTGTTTTGGCTCCCATGACTGTGCACTGCTTCATTACTTGGTCTCCAGACAGTGATTCTTTGGCCAACTTCACTGCAAGTGTAGGAGCCCTGTACTCTGTCTGTAGTTTCTCGTATTTACTAAAGGTGGAGATGACAGAGGCCTATGTCTCTGTGATTGCTGTTGATGGAAGTGGGTTTAGCACTTCTTTATAGGTGCGGGGGCCCCTGAAAATTGAGTGCATAGGAACGATATTGACTGTTGCAACACTTGGCTACCATGGATGATGGTATCGGATGCATGTTGAGTAACAGACATGAGTGGAGAGATGGAGACACTAGATGGAATGATGGGTGCATGAATATTGAGTGCATGTTGCGTAACAGACAAGAGTGGAGAGATGGAGGCACTAGATGGAATGATGGGGGCATGAATAATGGATGCATGTTGAGTAACAGACATGAGTGCAGAGATGGAGTCACTAGATGGAATGATGGTTGAATAAATATTGGATGCATGTTGAGTAACAGACATGAGTGGAGAGATGGAAGCACTGAGAGGAATAATGGGTGCATTACTTAGTGGATGCTTGTGACACATGTAAGGGGATAGAAGTACTGGGATTTGAAATGTGTGAAGAAGAAGTGTGTGTATAGTCATATGAAGGGGTAGTACAGAGTGTATGATGTATTGGTGATGGTGAGCGATTGAATGAAAATGATTGTTCACATGAAGTAGCAATCTGTTAATGTGTAAGAAGCCATTGTATTCTGACATAAATTGCACATACGCTTTGGGCAAACGGAGAAGGGTCTAGAAATAGGTCAATGAAGCTGTCGAATTTTGCTGCAATATTTGATAGTTTTTCATCAATAGCCTTTACATCTAATTGAATTTGTGATCTGGTGTAAAAAATAAAAATGGCCAGTAACTGAGTACCTGGAGATGTCAGTCCACCATATACTTGCCCAGTTTGTACAGCGACATCCTTTTCTACACACATATTGCAGTTAACATCAGATTGGGTGAGTGATTTACTCTTCTATGTAATACTCACTTGCTACCTCTTCACAATTTGACTGTACACAGACATCTACTTGAAACACAGTTGATGTTTTCCCAGTTATAGCGTCATTGGCAATGGTGCAGACTGCTGCTGAAAGAATCAAACATTTTCTCATACATAGCGTTATATTATTGATGCATTAAATTTACGATCAAAAACTTGAAGATTGCCCGTAATTTCGAGAATTGCTCCTTGAGAAATAGAAAATACGTCATGAATTCATGCAATATATTTGCTCATTCACCCCTCTTTTTGGATTTCTTTGCTCTCCCTAGAAAGAAATAGCACTCCAACTAAATAATGCTAATTTTATTTGAAAATTTTCATTAGTTCCTCGGATTTTTCGCTTCTTTGCAGGTGTGACTGGCATGAAACAATATTTAAATGTAATCATTTTACGCATGCATCATAAATGGCAAACCCAAATTGTGCTGTGTGCTACATTCGGACGAACGAGAAGGGAGTGAAAGGGTTGTGGCGTCTCCTGCATCTGAAGTAGCTGCAAAATAGATGAATCACAGATACACACTTACTTTCATGTATTAAATGCGTAGAAAATAGTTGCTAATAACCTGCAGTGAAATCCGGAATCCATTACTCATTGATGAAGAGACGTTCTACTTCTTCAACCTCCTACTTGTTGCCTGCGCGGTTGTGTGGAAAATATAATATACAAAGAAGAATGTCTACGACGATCAATATGATGATGCTACTAACCAATTGTAGCAATTACGCCATCATCCCTTCACATTGCAATAAGCACCAAGGCAAGGAGTCCCTTCGAACGTGACTGTTGACGAAGGCACTGAAGTTACTGAATTTTCAGCAGCCCAGTAGAGTAAATAGTATTGTTCTACACAAAAAATATCGATATCGTTAAATTGCAAGGATATGGATATTCATATACCTTTTTCTTTTATAGCCAAGCGCTTGCTGGAATTCCGGGCCTTAGTCACATGTAGAAGCTACTGTAAGGATCCGAGGACAATCAGGGCCGGCTCTTGTTGGCAAGCTCACGATGATTACTAACACCGAAATGCATGCTTATATACGCAATATACATTCTAGCCTTGGCTCTTCTATCCCGAATAGGTCCGCGAAACGGATCGTTCCCTCCCTTCGGCTGTGCCGACCCGCGCGAAAAGATTCATTGATGTCATTACTAAAGGTGCTCGGACCGTTAACGATTCTACTGCGCGGCAATATCGCGTACATATTACATGGCATTTTACGCAAATATTGATATGCTCCATAGTTATGCACGCCGAATCAGTGGCATATCCAGAGAGGGTGCTCCGAGGACTTGAGCACACGTTGCACATCCCTCGGCCAAAATTGCAACCGTTAATTATAAACGATAACGCATTTGCAAACAGTATGCCAAACAAAGGGCCCCCACTCTTTGTATCACGCGGCCCTAAACAGTGGTGGATCCAAGGGGGGGGGGGGGGGGGGGTCCAGGGTGTCTGGACCCCCCCTCGAACCTGAATATGAATATAATTGGCGTATGATGTGTCGCACGTGAGATATACATGTCTACGGAGTGCACTTCGTGAAGTTGCTAAGTAGCTTATTCTTATTGCTTATTCATTAGTAGTACTATATTTTAGTTCTGTAAATTCCGAGATACGTAGTAGGCTGTTATTTATACGTAAGGTAAATGTATTCCAAAATGCTAACCCACGGTTGTATAATACAGATATTCTTCAGTTCCGCAGATATTCTTTCCGCAGTTATTTTGATTCATGCTCTATTATTAGTACCCATCAAGGTTGAATGCACCTTGCTCCAAGACTATTGGAAATTTAAAGTTTAAAATTTAAATTATAACATAGCAAAGAAACTAAGCCGGCGCATGTATAATGCAAATCTGTGAAAGAAACACACTAGCCATTTAAATCCACAAAACCACAATAGCCTGGAAACCAGAACGTAACGGAGTGGCACGCATTTATTGGTTATGATTGCCTCCGTTTCTAATCCCCCTACATGTACAATCTGTGGAATGTGTACAATAAATTTTTTTCGCGCACGATTAATATTATTATGCTGAATTATACAATTCACTGCTTAAAGTAGGTCATCTGCCGGAGTGTGATGGTAAATTTTAAGTGGCTCAAATTGCAAAGGAAAGCGCACGCAAGTAACAACATGCACAGCCATTTAAATCCATAAGACTACAATAGCCTGGAAACCCGGCAGAATGCAACGGATTGTCACTCATTTTTGGTGTTGATTGCTTTAGTTTCCAATCCCCGGCCCCCTTACATGTACAATCTGTGGAAAAATTGGAATGCGCACCACAAAATTTTTCGCGCGCGAAGCGCGCGCCCCTCCTCTTCATCCATTTTTCATGTCGGACCCCCCCCCCTTGCCAAAATCCTGCATCCGCCCCTGCCAGTGGCGGATATAGGGGGGGGGGGGGGGGGGGGGTCGGTGGTGTCCGGACCCCCCCCCCCCCCCTCGGACTCGATGATGAATAAGATTAGTGAAAGCAATTATTTATTGAATAACTATTTAACAAAGTTATTAGTACCGCACGCGCGCGTTTAATATCTGATTCATTTGCCATGGCAAGTAAGCGACTGCGTCACCGTGACGACTGTGTAAACTCCGACTCAGGCTATCACTCTGGAAGCATCTTGAATTTCTTTTCGAAAGGTAATCCCGGCAGAATGTAACGGAGTGTCACTCATTAATTGGTGTTGATTGCCTTAGTTTCCAATCCCCGGCCCCCATACATGTACAATCTGTGGAATGCGCACCACAAAAAATTTCGCGCGCGAAGCGCGCGCCCCTCCCCTTCATCAATTATTCATGTCGGACCCCCCCCCCCCCCCTCGCCAAAATCCTGCGTCCGCCCCTGATTTCGTTTCAAGGGGCGTAGCTTTTTGTCACAGGTTCAGTGGAAATGAAACAGCCGTGGGCCCGCCGCACTCCGCGCCCAAAAGTTTTGAGATTGATTTGCTGTCCCATAGCAACGAACTTGACAACCGATGCAAGGGCGTAGACAAGATTTTAAGGGTGGGGGGGGGGGGGGGGGGCTAATTGTGGTTGGGGGTTTAGACACCAAAAGCTAGGGGGGGGGGGGGGTGCTGTCCGCTTTAGGCCCGATACAAAAAGCGGGAGGGGGGGGGGGGGGGGAGGGGGCTGTCTGCTTTTAGCCCGATACAAAAAAGTGGACCTATACGCCATACTATGGTTAAGAAAGACCTCTGACCTTAACTTCGTATAAAATCACGTGGCCTTACCGCACACAAAGGTGCTCCGGTTTTGTGGCTTGAAGTGAGGTACTTATTTCAGCGCGCACTGACCTATGTATACGTTCTGAAGGCTATAGTGGTAGTCGTGCATGCACATCGATGGGCTAAAAAACAACTATATCAGTATGGTGCCTTGATGGTTGTACTCTATGGTTTCTACTAAATGCGTGTGTCGCCGAATTTTCAGTTCTGAAGTGGTGTTTAAACGCTTTGAAAATCGCCATTTTGTTGACTATTCCGCATTTGTTTATTTGCCGGGACAAAAGGAAGGGTTATATGGAAAGGAAAAAATGTTATGCTTATATATCATGCATCACGTTTTCTGAATGGTTTAGAGCTGCAGCTGGTTGCGTGTTGACTGCCTAAGCACCTCCATGATATGCATTACTCGTTGTAGGTATGACCATTCACACTGCAGGGATTTGGAGAGAGCAGTATTATTAAGCTTGGGGAGTTTCTCAACACAATCTCGGTACCCACATTGCAACTTTCTTCCCAACTAAAATGTCCACTGTGTGTAATGTCCTCACTGTGTGCAATCTCCTAACCCTCACAAAAGTGATGGCCATTTACTATATGCACACCCAAATCACCAAAGAGCAGCCTATAGCGTCATCTTCAAATCGAGGGGCAACGATCAGCCAACTTTTCTTGGGCTTAGGCTCAGGAAAATATATACATGCTGGGCCTTGCTCAGCCCATTGATCATATACCATGAATGAACCGTCTTATGTTTACCAATGCAAGCTGTGCATTGTTAAATAGTTGACCCCAACACACTAATGAATCATACATCATACACACACTGTAAATAACGGTGGGCTGAGCACACCAGATTTGGTGTGATAGCGCTGTCCCGCCTGGCACACCTATTTAAGTGTGCCAGTCCCACCTATTATAGGGAGTGGGATCACCCACCAGTTGTCGTGTACTATACCCATGAGTTTTGGTGTGATAACACCACTAGAATTGGTGGTCAGGCCTGCGTGCATTCCAAAATTAGCGGTAATTATGTAGCAATCCAAGTGTTTAATCAAATAAGATCGTACAGCACGTCATTAAATACCCTCAGGTGTAAACACTGCGCATGTCCATAATAAGAGCAGCTATAGCGCATGCGCTACACTATCCCCCCTCCTAGTGAATCTGTCTCTAGTCAAAAATGTTTGTTCCAAATCTGTCCGGCCGACTCCTTAATCTTTTCGACTGTCGGAGAAGTGGCAATGGCTCCACTGGCGGCTGTTCCTGCTGATCATCCCGAGGCTCCACTTCATGTTGCTCCTCCTGGCGCTCTGGGTCGAGATTATCCTCTTGAGGAGCAATCTCCAAGTTGTCATCTTCAGTTTCCTCAGCATCGGATACATCTGATTCCTCAGCCTCAGAAAAAACAGCTGCATCACGTGGTGCGGTTGTCCCTTGTTCGTATGTACCTCCCCGTGCACACGGCTTCAACCTGTCAAAATGAACAACAACTTTCTTGCGAGTGGAGTCCCTGTGTTGGATCAAGTATAACACATTACTGAACACTTTCACAACTTTATATGGACCCTGCCAATAAGAGTGTAATTTAGCCGACTTCCCCCTGGGCACAGCAGGACAATACAACCAAACCCATTCACCAATCCCATACGGCCTTCCCGTCCGTCTGCGGTCATACACCATCTTCTGACGGCGCTGCCGCCAACCTAACCGTTCTCGCACCCTCTCATACGCAGTATCCAGTCGAGCTCTCAAATCTTTGCTATATTGGTGTACCGGCTGAGGTGGAACATCTGGAGGCAACCCAAACATGACATCCACCGGCAGCCTGGCCTCACGTCCGAAGAGGAGGAAATATGGCGTACACCCAGTGGACTCCTGCACACTTGTACGATAGGCTAGCATCACTGCTGGAATACAGAGGTCCCAATTCTGTTCATCCTCCCTCGATGCAATGCTAAGGAGATCAAGCAAAGTTCGATTAAAGCGTTCGACCAGCCCATCAGATTGCGGGTGATAAGGCGTAGTCCTTGTCTTCTGAACTCCCAACAGCAAACACACTTCCTTAAACAGGGCGGACTCAAAGTTCCTCCCCTGATCGGTGTGCAGAACATCAGGGGCTCCAAACCTGCTGACAAAATGACTAACAAACACGTTAGCAATAGTTTTTGCTTCCATGTTAGGTATTGGATAAGACTCCACCCATTTTGTAAAATAATCCCCTAACACTAGAATGTACTTGTTCCCTCTATCCGTGAGCGGCAGAGGACCCAGGATGTCCATGGCCACACGCTGGAATGGGCCACCAGCCAACACCTGCTGCATTGGGGCACGATTGCGCCGTGGAGGTGACTTCCGTGCCGCACACAATTCACAAGCTCGACACCAGTCTTCGATGTCATGGCGCTGACCCGGCCAGTAAAAACGGGAACGGACTTTCTCCAAAGTCTTGAACATTCCAAGATGGCCACCACTGGGAGAGTTATGAAGTTGCTGCAGGACAGAGCCTATCCAACTCCGAGGTACTACCAACTGAAGATGTTTATTGCAACCCTTTCCCGGAACATCTTCCCACTGTCTAAACAGAACCCCATCCCGAACTACCAGGTGTTTATACTGTGCCCACAATGTCTGCAGAGTGTAACTGCCCTCACTTGGCAAAGCAGCTGGTGGAGACGAGTTTTCTATCCAGGAAATTACCCTTCGAAGATCAGCATCAGACCCCTGCATCTCCTTAGAGTTCTCCAGTGGCAAAACGGAGAGGCCTGCCTCAGAATGCACATTCGATCCAGACCACAAATTACCACCGTTACCATTAACGGCCCCAAACGCATTGTGGAACAAACACGGCATGGCAATGCCATTGTGCATACCACACTGCTTACACTGGATCCTTGAAAGGGCGTCTGCATTGCCATGACGAAGACCTGGACGATGAATAACATCAAAATCAAATTCAGCAAGAATCTCTAGCCACCTCGCCACCTGGCCCTGGGGGTCTTTAAAACTACGTAACCAACGAAGCGCGCTGTGGTCGGTGCGAACAATAAACCTTCGTCCCCATAGATAAGCCCGAAACTGACGAACTGACCATACCAATGCCAACAACTCACGTCTCGTTGCACAATATTGGCATTCCGCCTTTGTAAGCACCCTACTAGCATATGCGATCACCCTTCCATCGTCCAAGTGTGATAGTACTGCTCCAACACCCTCCTGACTGGCGTCAGCATCAACCACAAATGTTCTGTCGAACTGTGGGAAGGATAAAATAGGGGGCGAAGCTAACTTACCCTTTAAAGCCACAAATGCCTTATCACACAGTTCAGTCCAGTGCCAGGGTTTGGATTTTTCTGTTAGTGCATGAAGAGGAGCAGCGGTGTCTGCAAAATTGCGAATGAATTTCCTATAATAGGAAGCAAACCCCAAGAACTGTCGCAGGCTTTCATGGTCAGTGGGCGTAGGCCAGTTTTCGACGCACTTGATCTTGTCAGCATCCGCAGCTATACCCTTCTCTGAAACCACGTAGCCCAGATACCGCACACTCTTGCAAAGCAGATGGCATTTGCTAGGCTTGATCTTCAGCCCCGCCTCCTTAAGCCTCTGTAGCACCTCTGTAAGCCGCTGCAAGTGCTCTTCCACCGTTCGACTAAAAATGATGATATCATCAAGGTATACCAAGCATGTTACCCAACTGAGTCCTGCCAGGACCATACTCATTAACCGCTGAAACGTGCTTGGAGCGTTCGTTAGTCCGAACGGCATTACTCGGAACTGATGTAGACCAAACGGAGTGATGAACGCAGTTTTCTCCTTGTCCGCAGGATCCATTTCTACCTGCCAGTAGCCACTTGCCAAATCTAAGGTTGAAAACCACTTGGAGCCGGATAAAGTGTCCAGAGCATCATCAATCCTGGGAAGAGGGTGCACGTCTTTTTTTTGTTACGCTATTCAGGCGACGAAAATCTACACAAAACCTGTATGAACCGTCCTTTTTCCTAACCAGAACAATAGGCGAGGCCCATGCTCCTCCGGACGGCTCTATTATCCCCTGTTGGAGCATTCCCTGGATCATTTTCTGTACCACGTCACGTTGATGAAACGGAAGCCTCCGCGCCGGCTGATGAACAGGGGGGGTGTCACCTGAGTTGATGGTATGACGTAAGACATTGGTACGCCCTAAATCACCGTCACCTACAGAAATTACATCTGAGAAATGATGTAAAATTGTTTTCAACTTAGCACACTCCTCCCTTGACAACCCCGATGTGTCACCCATTAATTCCCCAACTGCTTTACCAATTGCCTCTGTTGATCGGGCTGGAAGCCGTGTGCCCAATGCAGGCTCAACCATATTCGCTCCCTCTCTTCCATCCCATGGGGATACCTGACCAACCTTCTCCTTGCAATGCAGTGTTACAGGAACTGCAGAGGGGTTCACCAGCTGAACTACTGCTTTGCCATCATGGACAGGAGATACAGAACAGGCAAACAGAAGTCCGCGTTGAGTAGACATTTCCGCCTTTGGCTGGAACAGACCCACATAGTCCCCGTCCGTTTTCGCACCTTCCAACTGAACCTGCAATCGCATCTCGTGATAGGGTGGCACGACAGCTGTCTCCTGTACAAACACATGACATGTAGAAATACATGACCCGTACAAGGTGTCTAGAGGTATTGTTTCGCCTAACATGATCATTGTTCTTCTCCCCAGGTCAACAACACACCCGTATTGTTCTAGAAAGTCTGTTCCCAATAAACACTCCTGCGTCATCTCACGCACAACAAGGACAGTATGAGTTCTCACATGCTTTCCCACCATAAGATCAAGGTCAATCTGTCCACATAGACTTAACGAGTCTCCATTAACTGCCATCACAGGACATTGGGGTGTCAAGAGTTTCCTGTCTTGAGAAATGTCATTCCACACCTTTTCATGCACAAGGGTAACGGATGATCCTGTATCCACTAGCATACGTGTGGGACGACCCCCAACCATACCCTGCAGTATCAACGTGCATGCCACAGCCGATGTGTACTTCACTGACCTGTCCTTCCCAATCTCCTTCGGAGATACACTCCGTTCCTTCCGCTGAGGACAATTGCGCCGTATATGCCCTTTTTGCTTGCAGTTCCAACAGACAGGGACCCTTTTCGGAGCGCTCCTTTTCTCACCGACTTCCCGACTTGACAACTTACTAATCTCCTGTGACAGCTGTTGGACTTGTAACGCCAACTCTTCCACCGTATTAGCTCGCAATGCACCTTGTACCAGGTCTCGTTCACCTGACACGGCAAGACTCGCACCTGACCCCTGTTTCTCTCCGCGTAGGCTTTGTTGAGCCAGCTCCACTGACTCCCACTGGCTAGCCAAAGCAAGTGCAGCCTCCAAAGACTCTGGTTGCTTCCTCAAAAGCCTCATCTGCACAGAAGGAGAGATAACACCGTGAATAAATTGCTCACGCGCCATTTCAAGTCGTCTTTCCGCCGACCACGAAGGGTAAGCCTTGTCCGCCAGCATCCGCAACCGCCCTGAAAATTCTAACAGGGTCTCGGGTCTCTCCTGGTGGGCTGAGTGCAGTTTGCGCTGCCATTCCAGTTCGACTCCTTTTGGCGCATACTGCTCCTGCAGACATTTCTTCACCTCTTCATACTCCACCCCGTCACCGCTAACAAAACCCGACTGACTCACTACCCGAAATGCGTCGTCTTCCAACAGCGCTACCAACTCCTCTCCTCGCTTGTTATCCGGGACCTTCGCTTCCCTGAAGTACAGTTCTAACCTTTTGACCCAGAGATTGAAGTCAGCGCCCTTAGCAAACCGAGCGGGCGGTCTAGCGCTAAACCGAACAGCCTTCCGCTCTTCCTGCTCGGCCATGTAGCATTCGGTCCGATCCCACTTCTGACACCAGTGTAGCAATCCAAGTGTTTAATCAAATAAGATCGTACAGCACGTCATTAAATACCCTCAGGTGTAAACACTGCGCATGTCCATAATAAGAGCAGCTATAGCGCATGCGCTACAATTACTTAACCAGAAAACGTGCACAAAAAGTTGTTTTTAAAACAACACCAAACACAAGAGTACAATTCAAACAGTCTCAGTGTTCTGCTAAGTCAATGATGTCATGAAAAGAGCCACTGATGGTTGCCTCGTCTGCTTGCTTAGTAAATTCAACAAGGACTCCAGAAAGCTGAACAGAGTACTGCATCCAGTGGTGTACTGTACATTAAATCCATAACAAAGTGCAAAAGTGCAAATACAGTGAGCTCTACCTCACAATCCTTGACAAGATAGATCTGCGCAGGATGAGACCCCACCACAACACAAAAGGTAAGGATGATCCTGCGTTTTTCTTCTGTATCTCCTGCTAAATATGACTTGATGTCTACACACAATGGATGAAACCGACTGAGCATCATTTGAACATATTGCGATTTTTTTTTGTATCACGCACCATCATATTCAAACTTACTGGAATACATTGAAGAATCTGGAGCTACCCAAGGATCCCGAAGCATATAAGGCAGCAGGACAGGGCATATAGTGGGAGTGGTGCACCTGATTATGAAAAACTTCTTGACATCCTTTTGCCTCTTAGAACCAGGGTAAGTCTTGATCCTTTGGGAGGGTGCATGATTACGAAGTGGTCGATGAAATTCCTTGAAGCTATCACAGAAAGTTTGAACTGTGGCACCCTATATAAAATACAAAATTATGTAATAGTGAATAGAATAAGTTTTCTACTTACATAGGAGACTGAAGAAATGGATACACTCTGATGATTTGATCAGCCACACGCATGATTTCTTCATGAATTAGACGTAGCAGATGCAACCTGTGACAGATATGCTTTGCGTGTCTTAACTGTCATATTTCCTGTGCTTATTTATAAACGAAAAGGACTTTAGACATTCCGTTTGTGAGACAAGTATGCGACTAGCGCTGGGTGAAGTCACGCTCGTTTCAAAGTCACTGACGCTGGATGTAGCCGCACACGTTTGAATGTCACTGGCACCCCATGGGAGACCATATGGGTATAATGTTTGGTGACAGTATGACGCTCTGCCTGTCAGTTGTGCTGAGCGGTGATGATGATTCAATATCCGTGTCCCGCGAGTTCTGGTGAGGGTAAAAAAGCTAAACTTAGTGTGAAGTTAAAAAAAAGAACCACTAACCTCCTTAGTATTGTTGCCATATAAACATAGACTACCTGCTGCTTCTGGGAGTGGAACGACGTTTGGTTTTATTCGCAAACACTGCATCATCCTCCGTGTCAAAAAACTCGCCAAATTCTTCATCAAAGGATGTGTGGTCTTGCATTGGACGAAATCCAAAGGCGGTGAGGAACTTGTTTCTTAGAAACCCGAAGTCCGATTGTTCATTTGTGGCGGGAATGGAAAATGTCTTATTTCTTTCAAAGTATAAGACACGAGTACCATCTTGTTGCGGCAGCACAAAAATAAAATAAAAACACGTGCAAATGTCCTGGCAAATACGCATGCGCGCGTTCTTATTAAGAACATGGCTTCCGCCACAACAGTACGGCACGGAAGCGGAAGAACTATCATTCATGACTTCAATATACACAGTTGCAGAGCTTCTGGTGAGACCCTGATGGGGAGCTTACAGCCCCCTAGCTGGGACGGGAGGGCTGATCCCCTCTCACGCCACCCCAACGATCTTGGCCACACCCTTTAGTAAATAATTAACCACACGGGTTTATTTTCTACGACCCTGATATATGTCCACATGCGTATCCTGTACCATAGCTCTGTGCAGTGTGGGACAAAGATATCAACACATCCACAGAGTGACCGACCCGTCTGCGTCACCGCCATAAAACAGATGAAACACGTTTGTCCATATAATTAATAATTTGCACACATATGTCATGTATACAAGTAATAAAAACATTCTCTACACGAGAAGGTTGGTGGTATATAGGAATCAAAGGTGATGGTGGTGTAAAAAGCAAGGGAACAAGACTTCTGATTGAAAAGGAAAAATGAAATAGACCTATATTAGCAGCATGTTGTCATATTTAAATGTACGTGCTAATATAGGTCTATTTCATTTTTCCTTTTCAATCAGAAGTCTTGTTCCCTTGCTTTTTACACCACCATCACCTTTGATTCCTATATACCACCAACCTTCTCGTGTAGAGAATGTTTTTATTATATCTTTCCTAAACTTTTCTGGTAGATTTAGTATTGTATTTAGTTCTTGAAACGCATAGAATCAGGTAGCATAAACGTCAACTTGCGCGATCATGACAGGTTTATTTTAGAATCCGCAATTCTGTTGAGGTGTATACCAAATATTACACTAGTCCCCAGACTATCTCCATTGAGGAGCAAAGGATTGATAAAGGTAAAAAGCGAAGCCATGTAATACATAGGATAAATGTACTCTAAGTAAACTGATCTCACGGTATAATCAGATAAACCATGCACCACAATACATGACCAAATTGACGTAAGCAACTTTGGCGTTATACACACATTTCAAACTGAGCATATTACTATAAAACAGAGCGACGCAGTATCTACCGCTATAACTAAACTATTCATTCCATTTTAGCGATAAACCATGCATGCTCATCATTTATCGATCCAACATTTATCGATGCCGTAACGTACCTTTGGGTGGTCGTTATGTTGTTCCTTTCGGTACCGCGCTTGACATACGCACGTTTTGCAGATCTGGCAGAATCTGGATTTTAGATGCTTGAGTGGAATCAGACTTGTCCTTGAGATTGTATATGGTCGAATTTGATAACGCTGGTTATATTATACTGGTGCGTCATGAACATTGCGATAGCTGATGTAATGTGCTATTTGTAGATCAATACCAAATAAGGTACAACTAGCTTCAGCTAATTGCCCGATCGGTTAGGCGTCTAACAGATACCTGAAGATAACATGCGGACACATCCTGAAGCGATTGGTACACATGGCGTGCTTTACAAACGTTCCTGTCGTGAGTTATGCTATCCCGAAGGAAGAAGAAGAAGACGACGACGGAGGAGGAATTTTAGGTGGGACTGGGTACGGACGATGGGGACGAGTATGTTTGTTCTCTAAAAGTACACCGTCTTATGACACAGATATAACGCAGAACTGTTCTCCTTTTTGATATTGCTCGATTGCCACTAAGAACGACGTGACCCGACTCTTGGCTGTCCCGCTAGATGAGAGGACGTTTTTTTAATGACTTTCATGATACTGCAGGATTCCTATATGGAACCTACTCGCGTAGGTTCCGATAACATGTTGGCTGACGCGTGAAGTAACATCTATCAAGTGGTAGATCTCTGTTCAACCCCTGGTTGTGGCATTTCTCTTTTAAACTTCCTCCGTAAGGTGAAATTTTCCTCCAATTATACGTGAAGACATCAGTCCCACCATGCCCGTGGTGTGACTTGCCCACCCTGGATCGTTGGTGGGACAACAGAATCAGTGGTAGGCTAAGGTTTTAGTGGGCTATACCCACCACGGTTTTTACAGTGCACATATACATGTTTCCCTTGATATATATGTACATGTAATTCATGTGTCATCCTCTCACAGTTGGTGCACCGCAATAATTCATTACAAGTGCATACCACTTCTAATATGGACGTCGATGAAGTGGTTGAAAACTCACTTGGATTATTATGCATTTTAGGTGCATAATAATTGATACATTATCCTCCTCTTGATAGAAGGACGTATTATCTCAAACTTAGATATGGAAATCAACGTACATGTCGCCCGCTTTAAAGCCGGTTGACCTGCTTTCAAGCCGGTCAACCGGGTTTAAAACCGGTCAACCGCGGATTTACAACCCATATGCAAAACTGGCCCGCTCTAAAGCGGGTCGACCGGATTCAGAACATTTGTTTCATACAAATGACTGAGCTGCAATGCAAATTGGCTCAGAGAGTGATATTAACTGTACCAACAATACCTTGGCAAGTAAGCCGCCACCCCGGTTAACCAATTAAATAACAAGTCTATACAGGTACGATTAAAATAACTTGTAAATGCCCCATGCATATTTGCCTCGTATATGCATATGCAAGGTAATTATTTCAAATAATACAGAAGCATCAATGAATACAAGCCACACACACAAAAGAGCTGATCTGAAAGGCATGGGACATATCTGCTTTTGTGTTGACTGTTGACTTTTCTTGCATGAATGAGACATCCATAGTGCTCAAGGTTTTTTTCCAAACACTTTGAGGGGCTGTTAAACACCCTTGATGGAACCATTCCTTGCAATCTTCACATTCAACCATGTTACCATCCTCTATGCTCCGACATGTGCAGAATATTTCAAGCATCACTGTTTCCATTACTCTCTTCTTTCTTGTCACCTTCTCGCCAGGAGAAGGTTGCATTTCATTTCGTGTAAAGCACTGCAACAAATGTTTTCGCATGTCGGTCTTAGAAAATGTAATATGTTGTGGTTCATTTCCAGCACAGAGAGCTGCACAAAATGCCAATGCATAAAGACCGCAGTCATGCATTTCCCTTTTTCTGTTTATCAGCATTGACAAAACGTAGTCTTACGTTTGGTTCATGGGACATATTTAGTGCACATATCTGCTTTTGTGTTGAACCCGAGATAGTGCAACACATGCTGTCATAAATGCTGACTGTTGACTGTTGACAACCGATAGTAGAGATGGCTTGCCAATCAGTGGTTTCCACCAGAATTCAGAACTGAACAAATTCTTTTCCACCTACAACACAACCCTGCATGGTGTGCTGTGGTTAGTAGTGTGTTCTGGAGACCATACTTCCTTTTAAGGAGGCATTGTGTAGCATTGATGATGTTGTCATTCAGCCAGGAATGGTTGCTTTCAAAAATAGCTCTGAACAAAAAATGGAAGATCAATCTCTATTCGACACATTGTATACCTGTCTGCTTCATACAACTGAACTTCACCAAATGTTATCCAGAACTTTGACATGCTTGAGCTACCTTTGTACTTGGTCACTGTACCTTTAAACTCATGCATGCTCCTCATGATGCTCAACAGCAGATTTGCCCAAACATGGCATGCTTCTCATATTCCTCTCTTGCATTAAGAACCCATTCACATCATTTGTTCACATCAGAATAATGAAGATACAAGTAAATAAAAACATTCTCTCTGAGAAAGTTGGTGGGATATAGGTTTTGCAGGCAAATAGTATACTGCATGCTGTAAAAAGCAAGGAAACATAGAAGGGAAAATGTAATAGTCCTAGATTTAGCACACTTCGACTAAGGCATACGCTGTTTCTGTGCTAAATATAGGACTATCACATTTTCCCTTCTGATAAAACTTGTTTCCTTGCTTTTTACACCAGTATAATATTTGCCTGCAAAACCTATATCCCACCAACTTTCTCGGAGAAAATGTTATTTACTTGTTTCCTTAATTTTTTTTAACACCCAAATCACTGTTGCATCGCAGGTTTCCCCCCTTTCATTTAACTGATTTAATTCAATCCAGACGTATTGTAAAAATTTTCTAGATACTTTTGCTTAATTAGACTTGATAAGACCGTATGTAAGCTTTTAGGCTTTTGTGTATCAAGCCTAACATCGACTAAGGCGAGTCCTCCAGCAAATTCTAAAGCTATTGGTGCAAATTTCATTGCTTAAAAGTGTTCCGGTCCCGAGTTATGAGTTCCCAAGAAGCAGAAGCAGAAGCAGAAGAAGCAGAAGCAGAAGAAGCAGAAGCAGATGTCGACCCGCCCATTATTTTTGGAAGGGGAACGACACAGCAGTATTTTTCGTTCTCGACAACCACGCGGTTCTACGACGTGAAACAAAAACGAAACTACTCAGCTTTGACATCTAGATCGATTGCCGCAACAGATTAGACGATCCGATCGTCGGGAGCGAAGCTACGGAAGGGTCGCGGGATTTTAATTAATTTCATAGTCGGGGTCAAAACCTATATGGAAATCTCTAGCGAGACTTCCGATAGGTATTCATTTGTGAACAAGTTTACAACAGAGGTGGGAGTAGGCCTCATGTGCATATTCCAGTGCTGCAGTAATGGACCACACTGCAAGTAGCAGCCTACTTACTGGGCAAGTAATGGCATGGATGCAACAAAAGCATCAAACTCTTCATGTATCTCCTCAGTAACTATGACAAATCCAAAAGCTTGCACAAGCAATGGCTTGTTGTCATAACTACGAGAATGAAGATAAAGTGATACATGAGTGTTAATATGAAGTCCATATTCTGTTGGGTCATGCAAATATTCTGAAAGCTGCATGGGTGAAGGTTTGTTATCAATTAACACACATAATACTTCTTACATCTATGTCTTCATCCTCTCTGCAGCTGCTGTTATACATCATTCTAATTCTAAATGGCAAAAATGGTGATGAATCAGTTGATCTTTTAGTTCCTTACTACCTGAAAAGTGATTTTTTATCATTAGTCACATTCAGAGCAGTGAGATATTGAATTACATTCATTTAATGCAGCATGTACACTTACCTTCAACATCGTCAAAAAATTTGCTCGAAGCATTGAAATCAATATGACAAATTGTCTCAGTAACTTCAATACTAATGCCAGTCACACAGCTAAAAAATATGGTTGTGCAGTTTGATTGATTTTTTAAAAAACCAAATCGGAACCTACCCGAATAGGTTCCATATAGGACTCCTGCTGTATCATGAATGTCATTAAAAAAACTTCACTCGCGTCTAGCGGGACAGCCAAGAGTCGGGTCACTTCGCTCTTAATGGCAATCGAGCGATATCAAAAAAAAAGAACAGTTCTGCGTTTTATCTGTGTCATAAGACGGTGTACTTTTAGAGAACAAAAAATACTCGTCCCCATCGTCCGTACCCAGTCCCGCCTAAAATTTCTCCTCCGTCGTCGTCTTCTTCTTCCTTCGGGATAGCATAACTCACGACAGGAACGTTCGAAAAGCACACCATGTGTACCAATCGATTCTGGATGTGTCCACATGTTATCTTCGGGTGTCTGTTAGACGCCTAACCGATCGGGCAATTAGCTGAAGCTAGTAGTACCTTATTTGTAGCACGTTACATCAGCTATCGCAAGGTTCATGACGCACCATGGTTTTACCATACAATCTCAAGGACAATTCTGATTCCACTCGAGCATCTAAAAGTGGAAAGATCCAGATGCTGGCAGATCTGCCAAACGTGCGTATGTCAAGCGCGGTACCGAAAGGAACAACATAACGACCACCCAAAGGTACGTTACGGCATCGATAAATGTTGGATTGAAAAATTATGAGCATGCATGGTATATCGCTAAAATAGAAGGAATAGTTCAGTTACAGCGGTAGATACTGCGTCTCTCCGTTTTATCGAGAGTTACGTTAACTCTCATATAGGATTTGACCCCGATTATGAATGTCATTTTAAAAAACGCGACCCGCTTCTAACAAGACTCCTGACGAGCGGATGGCTTACCTTATTGTCGTTATCGTACAAGTAGGCAACAACAAGCAGTTTCGTGTTTGTTTAATGTCACAAAACCGCGGGGTAACATGGGGTTGTAGAGAACAAAACTATTTTCCAAACTCGTACCCAGTCCCACGTATTTCTCGTTCTTGTTGTTGTTCTTGACCACGCATAAGGGGGCGTCTCCAAATTATTTTGAAAAAGATAACGTCATTTTGACGTTTCATTATAACCCCCCCCCCCCCCTTTCCCCCTCATAACGTCATTGATATCGAAGGTTGTGGGAGTCCGGCCGCCATTTTTTATGGTCAGTACATCGGAAAACGTCACGAGCCTGAACCCCCCCCCCCCCCAACGTCACTTAATGACGTTAACTTTCCAAAATAGTTTGGAGACGCCCCTAACTCGGGATAGGAACACTTTTAAGAAATGAAAATCACACCAATGGCTTCAGAATTTGTTGGCATTCTCGCTTTGGTGGTCAAAACGTCTCGAGGCTACATGACATATATCGGTGGTTGTGTTAGCAAATCACGTATAGTTAAGCTTACTGCACTGACACGACTCGGATAGGTCATACTTCGCTCTTTATACGAAGTACTAGTAGTATACATGAAGTGTGTACGTTCTGGGCACTACACGTAGTGGTAATTAACTGTGGCATGTATCCGGTTTTGCATTTAAGAACGTGCACGTGCGTACCATATTCATTCTTGTGCTTCGATCGTTGTAGGTTTAACGCTCTTTGTAACTTAGTGAAGTTGTTTTTCTCAAAATTCCTTCACGTCAGGAAAAGGAGAAATCCAAACGACGAGCAAAGTACCTCAAAACTCGAGACGGCATATTAGATTCAGCCCGAGCGGAACTACAAAGCAGAGCCTGAAACGAAAAGGGCCTCAAAGTATCGAGCAGAGCCTGAAAAGAAACGGTCCTCTCGACGCGCAAGGTATCGAGCAGATCCTGAAAAGGGACGGGCTGCTTAAAGACAGCGATATTGCCATAGTCCTGAACGTGCATCTCGCTCGGCGAAAAGAGGTAAGGTCACTCAAAGGTATGTCGTACCTTTACAACCTCCCTCTTATATCAAGATGGATTACTTAACATGCTATGGCTCATAATCGGGTATGAAAATCAATGAAACAAGTAAATAAAAAACCTTCTCAATGAGAAAGTTGGTGGGATATAGGATTTGAAGGCAATGGTGGTGCAAAAAGCAAAGAAACAAGGGTCTGTAATAGTAAGGGAAAATGTCATAGTCCTATATTTAGCACACGAACATTGTATATGCTACAAACGGGTCGTTAAATATAGGACTATGACATTTTCCTACTATTACAGACCCTTGTTTCCTTGATTTTTGCACCACCATTGCCTTCAAATCCAATATCCCACCAATTTTCTCATTAAGAAGGTTTTTTATTCACTTGTAGGGTAGCGTAGGTAGTGTTCGCCACCCGTGAGTAGCGATCTCGGTTGTCTTGTATATACAGCAAACAAGAAGGATAATTATATAAACATACCTGATTCCAAGAGATTTTCAGCTATCACTCTATACTACTAGCGCTCCGTTTATTCAAAAAACATGCTTCGTACTTAGGAAAACAACTGTTTTATCCAATTAAGCGGATTTCTGGTATAGTCGCCAGTGCGGTTGGTCTCTCGTCACGTATGGTTGGAGTGTTCGCCACCCCCCTGTATTTCGTTGTTACGTAGCGCATGGAAGATGGATTGTAACACAACATTGCTTATCAAAGTTATCAAGTATGGAACAGCCTTTAACAACCCCAGGAAAGCTTCACTTTGTGATTGTAGCATTTTGGAAGGCGACCGTATGATGGTCTGGTCGGAGTTAAAAGCCTTCCATGTCCTTTTTGCTTTATCCCATAGCCCCTTCAATGACTTGAAGACTGACACATCTAAGGGTTGTATCATATGGGTGGAGTTTGGATAGAGTGCTACCAAGATGATCCCATTGGATGCACAGAACTCAACAGTTTCAGGGGACAGATGTGATTTATGACCATCAGCAAACACTACAACACACTGCATGATAGTTTGGATTTACAATATATTTACTACTGATCAAATGTGGTACAAATGTGTTAGTAAATATGGTATATGTGACACCAATACCGTAGTAAATATAAAGCTTTCATTTACTATTGTGGAAATGTCACATATACCATATTTACATACACATTTGCACCACATTTGAACAGTAGTAAATATACTGTAAATCCAAACTTTCATGCAGTGACAGGTCTTTGTACATGGTTCTCACTAAGCCAAGGATTGAAAACTAACGAAATCTAATCGAGAAATGTCAGTGTTGTCATCCACCCAATCTCTGACTTTCCCAATGCCCAACTAGGATCTACACTTCCCACAGACTCGATAACATCACAGGGAATGTTCTGTTTGTAGGAATACACAATCATGGGTGGGGCCCAACTTCCATTTGAAGAGTATCCTATCAGTACAGTTAAGCCCTCCTTGTCATTCTCTTTGGACACTTCCAAAAGTTCTTGTAATAAACCGGCCTCAAAACAGTACCCCTTTTCTTGGCAAGATGAAAGTGTGACTCATCAAAGTTGAAAACACGATGAGGATCTAAGAGGACATCCCCAGCCCTTTCCTCTTCAACTATATACATCTCTATATCTGCAAATCACTTGCGAATATGAGCCTCGACCCTTCCACCTGTTTATTTTTCAGGGAACCTTTCCGTCAGCTGAGGGTTGCGCTGCAGAAACCCATAAAACCAATATTTACCTGGCCTATCATCAGTAAATTTTTTCCTTTTATCCTCCTTTACAACCTTTTGCACAATATCCAATAAATCATCCCGATTTATTGGAAAGCCACACTTGAGCAACTTGATCTCTTTCCTGTGCTCATTCCTGGTCCCCAGTCCTCTTACATATGCTCACTCCTGGTCCACAGTCCTCTAACCAGTGCACCCTCCTGGTCCCCGGTTTACATCCCTGTGCACCCTCCTGGTCCCCAGTCTTCTTACCTGTGCACCTCCTGGTCCCCAGTCCTCTTTCCTGTGCTCACTCCTGGTCCCCAGTCCTCTTACCTGTGCTCATTACTGGTCCTCAGTCCTCTTACCTGTGTGCCCTCCTGGTCCCCAGTCCTCTTACCTGTGCACCCTCCTGGTCCCCAGTTCTCTTCCCTATGCACCCTCCTGGTCCCCATTCCTTACCTGTACTCCCTCCTGGTCCCCAGTCCTCTTACCTGTGCACAACTCCAAGTAAATGTTACACGGAAATTTTACCATTTATCCTGTTTTCCATGGTAGTATATACACCCTTTCCTCCATAATTGCATTGAGATAGCTTTAATGATAGTTTCATGTACATTGTAAGAACAAATTTACTACACAATATCTATTTTAACAAGATATACAATACACCATTCAAGAAATGTAATTATGCTAGGTCAAAATTATCATGCATTGTGTAATCCAGCTATAGATAACATTCCATTTATTTCACTAATTTCTTTTCCTATTCAAGCTGGCTTCGACACCTGGTAGAAGAATAACAACATCTTTCATGTTTGGTCGCTTTATTGGATCTTCAGATATACATCTTCTTATCAGTGGGGCTAATTCTTGCCACACCAAGGTCTCAAGTTGCTGAGCCTGCAATTTAGGATCTGGAAACTTGCCGGTGGCCATTTCGAGCAAGAGTATTCCATAGCTGTATACATCCATCTTTGGTGACTGTTTTTTGGGGTTGGAAGATTCTGGAGCTGTATAAAATTCACTATATTTCATTGTCACCTTGGAAATAAAGTTTGCAGAACCATATGCAGAGAGTTTGGCTCTCCAACTGCCTGATCCAAACACTTCTAGAAGCACATTTGCACTGTTAACATGTTGATGTATTACAGGTTCCGGTCTTATTTGATGAAGGTAGCTGAGAGCACAGGCTATGTCAGTGCTAATAGAAACCACATGATCACAAGATAAGGTATGTCTTACACTTTGAAGGTTAGTCTGCATCAGTTCAGTGATGACAACAGGGTAATCATAATCCAATGAGGCTCCAATAAATTGCTGGATGTTGGGATGTCTTATGCATGTTGCAGTATCCATCTCTGCAATGAATAGCCCAATATTACGTGGACTGAAAATTGTAGCTTTTATAAACTTAGCGCCCACTTTTGCACCACAGAACACAGCTACTTTTGTTATACTCCATTCTTCAACACTAAACGGATTTTCATCTATCACGTGTACATTAATGCCATCAATTCTCCAAAAAGACTTTAAGTAGTTAGAATCACATGAGAGGAATGACTGAGGACTGCACTTTCGTTGGGCTTCTTCTTGAACTTTAGCTCGCACCAGTGCAAGTTTATCTGATAGTACTTGACGTTTCTCATGGATTTCATGCTTGATGATGATAATTTCCTTGATGATGCATGGAGAAGTGTTAGCATGAATACATGTGTTATGGTGCATTGAAGTCCAAATGATAGTAATCTTTATCCACATATTTCAACTGACTATCAGATAGAGGGCTGAAACTGGTGTATCTTATCACTGATAAAGATTCCTTTATGCATTGTGTGTATATATGTTTGGAAATTATATACCATTGAGTTGGAAATAATATGGTTATGAGATATATGACTATGGGACACAATTTCATGACCTAGGTGTTGCATGTTTGAATCGTTATACCGTCCGAACAGTAAACGCTATCAATGTCCTATTTTCAACAGACTTCACACTACACCTTCTCTCAATAGCACAATACATTACCATTTTTCTATAGAACAATACATTTTGGGGTCTTGCACGTGCTCCGTGTCAGTATCCTGATACTCCACAAGGTGGTTTGAACCCGCCCTAACTTCCGCAGGAGTAGTAAATTCGCTTCAAATTCCGGAGAGGTCCCGTACTTAAAGTTTAGTTCATCCGTTGCGGAGATATAGCTTTGCAAAGTTTGCGCACGGTTTCCCGCTCGATTCGGCCAATGATTTAGGTAATTCAATGTATAGGAGGAAGGTGCCCAAATCATTGGCGTGAACCATGCATATACTTAGCACAGCTATATCTCCGTAACGGATGAAGTACATAATAACGAACAGAACAAATCAATACGTACAGGATCTCTTACCTAGAGACCGAATTTGATGCAATTTGATTACTTCTGCCGAAAGTTATGGCGGGTTAAAACCCCGCGGGGGTATCAAACATTGCAATACCGGAGAAAGTGTTAGCATGAAATTAATGTGTTATGGTGCATTGAAGTCCAAATGATAGTAATCTGTATCCACATATTTCAACTTACTAACAGCTAGGGCTGGAACAGGTGCATCTTATCACTGATAAAGATTCCTTTATGCATTGTGTATAGATGAATTCATATACCATTCAGTTGGAAATGATAAGTTTATGAGGTGCATGTGACAAAATATGGGACAAAATATGGGACACAATTTCGTGACCTAGGTGTTACACGTTTGAATCGTTATACCGTCCGAACAGTAGACACTATCAATGTCCTATTTTCAACACTTCACACTACACCATGTCTCAATAGTTCAATACATTTTGGGGTCTTGCAGCAGCACGTGCTCCGTGTCAGCATCCCGATACTCCACAACCCGCCCTAACCTCGGCTAGAGTAATAAAATCGCTTCAAATTCCGGTTGAAGGTAGAGTGGTCCTGTGCCTATTGTTGTTAAAAAGTTTACTTCATCCGTTGAGGAGATATAGCTGTTCAAAGTTTGTGCACGGTTTTGCGCTCGATTCGGCCAATGATTTAGGTAATTCAATGTATGGGAAGCGGGTGCCCAAATCATTGACGTGAACCATGCGTATACTTAGCACAGCTATATCTCTGTAACGGATGAATTACAAATTAACGAACAGAACAAATCAATACATACAGGACCTCTTACCTAGAAACCGAATTTGATGCGATTTGATTACTTCTGCCGAAAGTTATGGCGAGTTCAGACCCCGCGGGGGTATCAATTCAAGCACGGAGCAGAGAGCTGCAAGACCTCAAAATGTATTCTATCATAAAGAAATAGTGTAGTAAGAAGTATTGAAAATAGGATGTTGATTGCATTTACTGTTCGGACGTTTTAACCATTTAAAAACGCAAAGGATTTTTATGACAATTGGGTCACGAAACTTGGTCAGTTGTGACCGGTCCCATATAATCTACAGCAGCAACGGTGCATGTTTGAAGTGGATGCTAATTGTAGATTCCAATATTGATGCATCTGGCAACCATATATGACTGCTGAAGCACCATAAATGGATTGTTTAGAAGTTAAGCATGCAGGAAAATGCTCTATAGACTTGTTAATTGAACCACAGTTTTGGCGAGCAGTGCTAATTTAGTTAACGCAAGTTAAAGGGTTTAGATCAATTATACTGCACACAGCCTCCAATAATATAATCATAGATATGCAAGCCGCAAACAATTTCATGGGAATGAATAGGCATCATTATGTAAGAAATACGAAAATAATATTATGCTATTAGGAATTCTGCGTAAATAACATATAGGGGTGGAAGCGTGTATGACGTCTCTTTCCAAAATAATGTGGTGGATGTATGTTGGAGTATTGAGGACGTTCTGATTTCTCCGAGGCTAGGCTTATATAACGACCATAATGCAATTCCATGAACTCTTGAATAAGTTATCTTCTCTAGAAAACGGAAATCAAGTAAGACCTCATTGTTATTTCATTTGACATGGAAATTTTTGTAGTCAAATTCTAGAAGATGCAAGGAAACGGATAATATTTAGAATATACAAGCAAACAGATATTTGTTTATGAATAAGTAACCTCATGAAATTCTATTCATTTCTCATGCATGATATGCAAAACCAACATTGTGCTGTTGGTGATCTTGCAATCTAGTTCTTTGCCTTGCTTATAAATTAAGATAATACTTCAGAATTAATCCTAAATTCTTTGCATTGCAATCCAAATGTGGCTGTCAATTCTTCCAGAAGGTTTTTCCATGTTTTCTTAAATTCATACCGTAAATCACACTGAATCTTTATTGGAATGTTTTCCTAGCAATCCTTGGACTTAATGTATGTTGACTATTGTGAGACCAAAAAAGCATCTCAACTACTCTTTACACTTCAAATGCATGGCAGTTACCAACCTCCTTGACAGCCTTAATCAATACCATAACTGAGCCATTGATAGTCTTGAAGCCAGTGTCTTAGAAATTTAATCTGTTTCCATTTCCTTCCTCCAGCAACACTAAAGCATACAGTATTTAAGTCAGCATCTGCAAGTCTCTCTTGCTCAGATATCTGTAGCTGGTCTTTCGCTATCATTTAAGATGCCCCTGATTATCTCGTTTCATATTTTAGAGAATCCTGAGCAGGATCTTGTTCCAATGACTGCTCAGTGTTAGAAATTTCAGAGGATGTTACAAACTCCTCATTAAAATGCTGATTGAGATCATAATCTACTTCCTGATAAGTTATAGTTGTATCCATAACTCAGGGATACAACTATAACTGCTAGGCCCGATACTGATGGCTTGCTGTGATCAGGTTTCTCAATGCCTTTTAGGATTCCACTTTCTTGAGAGTTCAATATGGACTTGACCTCGACATTTTTAAGGGACAACTGATAAAATGAGCGCCAAAAGATGCTCACAGCAATCACGAATCTGATACGGTGAGGGCGTGGATTATTTAGCATGTGCTATTTTTCCTGGTTATTAATATCTATTCATCACCTGTCCATGATCCGTCGGACATCCTGGCCAGAATTTCTAAAGAAAACACTTTTTCATGCATTATGCTAAATCGCCGTCTACGCGTAGACGATTGTATATAGCATTGTACATATCGATGGAGTGAAGTTAAAAATGTTTTTGTTTTAAAAATAACGTGCTGCTTAACCTGTTTAGATGGCTCAGTAAGAAAATGAATATTTTTTGGAGGATACTAATACCCGAAAATTGCTCTGAAGTAGTGTCGATTTTGACCTATTTCGTCTACGTGTAGATGGTCCATCGATTTAAAAATAAGATATCAACCTTCAGTTAGGAAGTCTGCAGGGCAGGAGTGGAGGTAGCTAGTTTATATCTTACTGCAATATTCCCTGAGATATGGACACGGCGACAAAAAGCAGCATATATTCCCTCTGATCGTTGTGCCATGCAACCACATCTGCATTTATAAACCCCTCTATTTGATACACAATGTGAAATATACATGTATTAAAGCAACAATTTTGTTGCGCTGCATTTGTTTTACCATATACCATATTACGCACCTTCAGTACATAAAAATCTGATGTCTCATATGTATAGTGATAATTACAACAAAGCAGTCTGTCTAGCTTACCTTGCTCTCAGGATTCTTCAGAACTTCAATTATTCCCTTGTTACCTTTCTTCATAGCAATGTCCAGAGCATTCTTTCCTTTCTGAAGGTATATGAAAAATAGTTAACTTCACTCTACTATATCAACAGTGCTTGGCTCAATAGTCCTTCGAAACCTCCTCCAAGTGCTTATTTATAGTTTTCAAAACATTGCATTTAGTATGCACATGTGGCTACAATACCGTACACCTATGATGATAAATACACGTTTCTGTCGTTTGAGCAAAGCGAATTGGACAGAAACTTAGCTCCCTCCCGAATGCGATTGCTGCGCGGCACGTGCTGGATGGGGTTTAAATGGGGATGTGCGCAAGAGAATTGTCATTCTAAGTGTTGTGCACGTGCTGCAACCGTTAGATGAGCATCGAAGAAAGCGACGCAGGGCAGAGAGATGAGGCAACAAATTCCACCGTTGCAGGGCAGAGAGATGAGGCAACAACTTCCCCCGTCGCAGGGCAGAGAGATGAGGCAACAGCTTCCCGTGCCGCTGTCAATATGATCCTTGAGTAGGTAGTTGACAAAATCACATACGCGGGTCTGTAAATAGTTGATCCAAAAGTACGTCAAAAATTGGACTGGAATTTGTGAAATTTTGAGATGTATACAAAGAAGCGTAGAAACTTGCCTCAGTTACTTGAGTGGCTTAGCCAACTTCATTGCTCGATCGTGGAAGGTAATTGGTTGTAGAATGCAGTGTGATTGCCTAAATTCAAGCTCCTTCGCGATCCAACAATATCAGGCGCATTCAATTTATAGTAAAATTTTGCAAATGAATCTTGACTTTGTCTTTTGATGTACAATTACCGAATAATAATTTTTATTTACTATAGGTTCAAGTTAATTACACTATAGAATTTCAGGAGATTTGGATGGTGCCCAAAGGGTGCTTTAATGATCCAGGCGTTTTGTATTGGCCTGCTTGAAAACACAGATCATTTTATTTAAAAATACTACTTTTATGCTTCAGCATAATGGATTAATTTGCTTATACTTCATATCTAAAAAGCTTAACCAGGTAGCTATTTTTTGTAACACATTTTTTTGTTATTTTGTTATTAAGTTGTGACAACTCTATTAATTACACACCCTATTCTGTGAAGCACATAGTTTTAAACCAAATCCACTTGAAGTGTTTATTGCTTTAGAATTTTAATAAGATGGTTCCCACATGGAGATATTATCAAGCCTTTTATTCATATTTAATTATATGTATACGCATGCATGCACAAAATAACGTTCCAATCTGCTTTGTTGCTATTCAGAATGAAGACTGTTCTTGATCTAGAGTGCCTCATTGATGAATATTAAAATGATTTAAGTGAGCATGGTGCCCTTACAGCTCCTGTATTAAGGAATGGCTTAGTTTTGTATATAAACTACAAATTATCCAATGACAACCCAAATGAAACAGCCAAGATAGTTGAAAAACTAGCAACAGAGCATATCAACCTAAAGGCAGTGTGCACTTCCATTCGTTGCTTGCTTCAAATTGTCAAGGATATGGAAGAAGCACCTTTCTAGAGCTTGGGATGATATTGTTTTGTATCTAAATCTGCCATTTGGACTTCCATTTGATAATCCCCAAAGTACATCACATATCCAACCTTTTCACTTTCAGTTCATTCTGTACACAGCAGTCAACCAAGCACTTCCTGTCCCATGCCAACTAAGCTTAGATCAGACTGCAGTAATTGCGGGAAAAGAAGAAGTGCAGCACGGCAATTGCTCACCTCAAATGAAGCTCTCAAGGCTAAGCTCCAAGGATTTGCTGCTGTTAAAATGCAGAACTGCTATCTTTTTTAAAAAGTAAGCAGGAAGTCAACAACTGAAAAAAAACTACGTTCTAAATTGCAAAGTGTGAAAAAAGAAATGATGGCAAGTAATGCAATGGTTAAGAAGTTGACAGAGGAAAATGTGTTATTAAGAAATGAAAGCAGTCCGGCTGAAGTGAGGTAATTAAAAAAAAAATCACTGGTTGAATGAAGATATTCTTATCACAGATTTCAAAATAACTTCTAAAAATAGAGAACATAATTTGAAACAAGAAAATTATGAATTAAAGAAACAAGTAGGCAAAACATAAACAAGCTAGGAAAGTCAGGCACGCGTGTCAAGTGCGTGAGCAAAACATTGCAAAAATACAGGATCAACGACAAAAATGCATGAATCAAAAGGAGGGCAGTTTTAGAAGAAGTATTGAAAGGAAATTACATTCTGTTGCAGAAAATTTAGAAAAATTGGACAAAGAATTTCCAGAACTGTCTGAGGCTCAGAAAAGTACAATACTAACTGTTATGTCAGATAGTTCATTCCTTAATGGCCTTTACTTTGAACATGTTTGGTATGTAAATGAACATAATGTACTCTACAATGGACACATCATTGTTTTGAAACCTTTAACAAAATCTAAAATTCCAAAAGTCATAGTTACATAATGTTACAATTACAACATATGGGCTACTAGCAGGTTAAATATTACTGGCGACCTTAACTTAAGTGGTGGACTTTATCCGTGAACCTTTGGCATCGATTTATTGTCATTGCTAATGAGTTATTTAATAGTGACTTCATCTATCTAGATTTTGCTTCGTGTTTAACAGGTTTGAATCTTAATTTAACATACGGATCATAATGACCTTCTATGTTACTTTGACTTATAATACATGAAAATCACATAATCAAGCAGTGTTTAGTGCATCTCTATGTATAATACTAGTCAGACCATGTGTGTTAAGGTTTTGTTTAAGTTTGCGCACTTATAAATATCTCTGTATTGAATAGAAACACAACCGGGACAGTTTTTGTTTTACGCATCCATTCATTCGCGTACATTACTTGATCGTTTTTATTTTGATCTTTAAAATTACGTGGTACTCGCATGGAGATACATAATCGAACAAGTAAGATATCGTTGAAATGCAGAAATTTTGCTCTTTCCAGTGGTATACAATTTATTGCGAAAAAAATAAATTTGAAAAAAAAATGTCAACTACCTACCTTGAGGGAATGAGAAAGATGCAGGAGGAGTTATTGACGGTTCGGCGAAGGCAAGAAGAGGCAGCAGAGCGCAGCGAGAGGAGCACAAGGAAGGAGAACTACACTTTCAAGGGGAAAGGAAACGAGCTCCAGTTTAAGTTTAATGACAGAGTGGCGAACAAGGTCGGATCAACCCCTATTGCCGGCCCCAATGAATATTAATGAGCGGTATTTCATTGACTTCATTAACAACCATTTAACACAGTTCGCACATATGTACTTCGCGGGATACTTTTTAAATTCTGATCTCTCAAACCTGGTCATATAAAAGTATGTATACAGTATATATACTGTTTGCTGTTTATACTATACCCCTTTCTTGACCGTTACTCGTATGTGTTCTATGGCCTTTATGGACATCTTTGGGATACTTTTAAAATTACACAACGTATTGCAAACTGATATCAACTAGAATAGAGTCAAATGTTTGTTCTCTTGTTGCCCCATACCTCTCCCTCCACATAAACTCGTCGAGGTAACTTGAAAGCTGGTGGCTGTGAACTCCCTTTATGGTCTTAAACCGTTTGTTTACCCAGTTCCAATAACTCTCAATGTTCTGGGTGTGAACCCCTTTTGCACTGTTGACAAACTCAACACTGTGGTTGACTGTCTGATGCTGTAGGTGAGGGATATCCCTACGAGTAACGGTAAAGAAAGGGGTAAAACACATAATCATTGCCGGTATACATCACATAATCACATAATCGTTGTATCCAGCAACAAGCTTACTTAGTGCACAGCATGGATCTTGCCAGTACATTTCTGCTCCTCAAGAACTGAATGACATCAGCAGAACTCCCAAACATGAAACCAATGTCCGTAAAGGCCATTGTGAACAAATTATCGATCCGCACAAAAAGTCGTTCATAGGAATCATTGCTATATATACTCTTATATGACCAGGTTTGAGAGATCAGAATTTTAAAAGTATCCCGCGAAGTACATATGTGCGAACTGTTTTAAATGGTTGTTTTAATGAGTCAATGAATTACCGCTCATTAATATTCATTGGGGCCGGCAATAGGGGTTGACACAAGGTCGCGGCAGCTGCGGCAGCTGCCGCAGCGATCGCGAAGGTCGAGCCGGCAGCATCAAGTTCGAAAGCGCTCCTGGATCGGGCCGCGAAGGAGCTAAACGATAGTGTCTTCACATCAGGAACGTGGCCTCTGTTGAGTAATCTGGAGGACCCGGAGCTACGAAGATTGGCCCAAGCACTACCAGCCACAGTCCTGAGGAGCAGGGCAGACAGTACCACAGAGAAGTACTTTGGTGCCTATCAGCGTTGGAAGACCTGGGCGGACGCAAGACAAGGAGTGCCCAACTTCCCAGTACAAGAGCTTCACCTGGTGCTGTACATGCAGCACCTTAGTGAGTCTACGGAGAGTAAGGCTGCAGTAGAGAAGGCAGTGCAGGCGCTATCATGGTTGCATGAGGTAGCAGGGCTCCAGCCATTAGGTGGGTCACCCTTAGTGAAGGCTACCTTAGAAGGTTTGAGGTGATTTTGGCCACGCCTAAGGTTCGGAAGGAACCAGTGACAGCTGACATGTTGAAGGCCATGGTGGAGGCTGCTGGGCCAACTCCATCCCTGACGGAGGTCAGGTTGTTGGCGGTGTGTTTAGTGGCATTCGCTGGGTTCATGTGGCGTGATGAGCTGATCAGGCTCGCGGGTGAGGATATCACATTCAACACTGAGAGCATGGTAATTAGAATAGTGTCCAGTAAGAAGGTTCATCATTGGTTTTAGCTCACACGGGAGAGCTGACATGCCCTGTTGGGATGATGGATAAGTATTTCCATATGGGGGAGCTAGAAAAGATGCCTAAGGAGTGTGTGTTTCGGGGAATAACCGTTACCAAAGACAGTGAACGTCTAAGGAATTACTGTTAAGTAAAATTTCTCAGTAATTGTTGGGTTTTGACCCTAAGCTTTTTTGGTTGCATAGCCTGCGGACGGGGGGAGCCACAGCAGCAGCGAATGCAGGTGTACCTGACAAATTGTTCAAACGACATGGTCGCTGGTCTGAGTCAGCCAAAGATGGCTACATTAAAGATTAGATAGGAGAAAAAACAAAGTGTCCAAGCAGCTGGGCATATAGTACTGGGCTCCGTTATATGTGGTTATGTGTGTACGGGTGGTGGGCAGCGTGCACAATGAACTCGAACCAAAGTGGTGGTTGATAGGGAGGTGGGTGGGGTATCACGTGCAGCAGCGGCATAGGGAGGGAGATACATGTTTCTGTCAGCAGTTGAGCAAAGCGAATTAGACAGAAACTTAGCTCCCTCCCGAATGCGATTGGCTGCACGGCACGTGATGCGGCCACGTGCTGGATGGGGTTTAAATGGGGATGTGCACAAGAAAATTGTCATTCTAAGTGTTGTGCACATGCTGCAAACTTTTCTGTTTTGAACGCAGTGGGATGCGTTGTGTGAATAGGGGTGCGGGGATGCATTATGTGTTGGGTGGAATGTTCTGTTCCTTGACAGCAGAGATAGACCAGGACGATAGAAGGAGCAACGGAGAAGACCTAAACTGTCATGTGAACATGTAGTGTAGAAAGGATGCAATTTGTTTTAGGAGCGTTTTCCTCATTGCAGGTTTTGTCCCAAAAAAGAGTTTTCCTATGGTTTTTCTCGCTCCGTGTGTGTTGTGTTTTGTAATGTTGTTCTATGTGGTTGTGTGTGTAAGGGTGGTAAGCAGCGTGCACAATGAACTCGAACCAAAGTGGGTGTCGATAGGGAGGTAGGTGGGGTATCACGTGTGGCAGCGGCATGGGGACGGAGCGTCTCTCGTTTTAAATAAAATAAATTGAGCTAAACTATAAGTAGTACACGTGCATCCAGGAATGAATGTATAGTATTCGTGGCACCTTAGATCTACATGTATATTCATAACCCACACATGCATATTATAACAGCCGGCATGAAAATAATGTAGAACTACAGCAGTGCAGATATACAAACCTTATCAGCTTGATTGACATTAGCACCACTGGCAACCAGTGTCATTACCACATCAAGATGTTCGTGCTCTATTGCAATTATTAAAGGATTCCATCCTCTCTGAAATACAAATGTAGGGAGAGTGAGTAGAGGAGAAATTATTCTGCGCACCAGGGCTGTCCAGCGGGAAGGGATGAGGGGTAGCCCTGTCCCTGGATTGTGCAACTATCATCATGCATATATCTACTAACACCATAAAAATGACACAATGCTCTTAAAATCTAGCTAGAACTAATCGAGCTATGACACGTACGTGAAATAGGTGAAGTGTGCATGCTTTAATTGGAAGATGAGCTTAAGACTAAGGTAAGCCATATTCCAAAGGGGCTAAAGATACCAGCTTCGCTACCAACACCACAACAGAATCCGGGCCAGTTGTTGTCGTGCACGTTAATTACCACGATAACACCGGCTGTATATCAGCGGCCATTGAGCCATTCAGATTTAAAGACTGCAATGGGCTGTTCCTAGACCATAGCCTATAATTTAAGGTGCATGCATGGCATCATGCACATAGTGGTCAGGTTTTAGTTTGGATACACATTCAATACATACAGCAACAGCTATTACCTATCGCATACTAATTTACCCAGCTCTTTGCGGCTACAGATGCTGGCACTGATACACTGGCTTTGCTAACTACAGGTGAACTGTTCTATTCATGCTAGTTGTGTTATAGGCACTACTTCCCGAGTTAATAAGCCAGATCATAAGTAGATTCAAGTTTTTTTCAATCCAAGTAGCAATACGTTTAATTTTCACATTTGCTCCATGGGTTCCATATGATTAATAGCTTAATATACATTATTACCATCTACCAGGGATGGCCCATTATTGGGGCAGGCAGACACTTGTGCATAAGAGAGCTCTGGCAGCTTTTTTGGTAAAACCTAACATATAGAGAACTATTGTTAGATGCAGGTCACCATGTGGTGAACCAAGGTGCTGTCATGGTTAGGAGCGATTCATTTTTATGAATAGTGATCATCATAATTAGGCACATTGTATACCAACTCATAGGTTGCATGAACTAATTTTAGCTTGCATATAGACCACATGATTGTGTTCAACACGATCACACATGCTATGGAATATATAAGTACCACAGATAATGACAGAATTGGTCATTGCTCCAAACCCCACTCCAACCACCTCAAACTGTCAATATCTAGTTAAAATCCACAAATTTTAGAGAAAGCTCAAAAATAGTTAACAACTATTATGTCTAATGTACCGGGCATCCTCCGGGGTACATTTGTCTACCACGGTGTACAAAAAAAAATCACGTTCTGCCAGCTGTTTAGTATCCCTTTTACATTTGACGGTGCATGGTTGTTGAACGGGTCCTTTGGCCAAAATTATCAAGCTCTAATTCTTTTTTCTGGTAAAAGCAATTGATTTTATTAGCAGTTGTAGTAACCATGGGTATATTGATCAAATAGCTTCACTTTGACATTCTGACTTGGGACCATGGAAAAAGAATTAGAGATTGGGAATTTCAGGCCAAGCTCAAAAAAACGATCAAATGCAAAAGGGCTGTTAAACTGGCAGAACATGAATAGATTTATTTTCTGTACACAGGTAGACAAATGTACCCATGGGAGGAGGATGCCCAGTACATTATCCATTAAAGCAATGCAATATCATACCGGTAACTTGATGCATGCACCCCCAAACTATACACACAATGTACATATATGAATAAAAATTTATACAGATCAACATACATTAAATGTAGCTGTATTCATTTCCGCACCAGCTGCCAATAAAGTCTGTACAATGGTGATATGACCCTTCCAGCTTGCAAAATACAATGTTGATATTCCATCCTGGTAAGAGTTAACAATACAAAATATGATTTGCATCTTCCCACCCTCATGCACCCCATTCCAGCTGATTTATGGGACAGTTTCCATGAATTGCTACAGCTTCCAATACCACAAGAATTGAAAAAGTTACAAGAACTAGGAGTTTACAGAAGTAAGCTCGTTTTAAACAAGGACAGGCAATTTTTTTTACATGGACCACCGTCACCAGTAAATGGCAAAAATTTTGCATCACCATCCATGCTACTTATGAATTATTAATGACTTATACCGGGGATATACAGTGCATGTGAGGTTGCGTTTACTGACGGGTTAATAAAACCTACATTAAACTTTATTATTACACAACTAACTACATCGCACTACTAAATTTACAATGCAATTGTACTCAATATAGCTCTGAGTTGGCTTTAACTAATAACCATGTAGATCCATAACCACCCCGGACATGGGTGGTTGGTTACGTGAGGTGTGCTGTGCTTCTACACCCCATGCGTCAACTGCTAGAGGCACACAGATCCATCCAAGTTATTCTTCTGATCATTTTCAGAGTGCTTCCTGACTTCTGCAGATGCAGCTGCTGACCCCCTGTGAGTCCCTTTTCAGCAATGACATTTGAGTTATGCAGTGAAATCACAGACAAGGGCAGCTTTTTAGCTGCAGTACCAATTGCCCCATAGTCCAGTGTGATGGTTGTCTGGCTCAACCCACTTCCAGCTTGACACTGACCTGCAATGTCTCAGCCAGGTTATATCATTGTGTCTCTCCCACTTTCTTACATGGTGCGTCAAAGGATGTAAGAACTGTTCAGAGCTTAGTGAACATTGAGACCCCTTGCTGATGTATCTATGCCAATTCACCATTTCATTGTTGCATGGCACTCTTCAGAGTCAAGGTGAAAGCACTGACCAAAGGCTGGCACCATGAGAGCCATGAGGAGAAATGGGTGCTGATACAGATAACAGCCTAGCCTTGTCAGCGAGAAAAATCTTTTTTTTTGAACTGAAAGTCCTCAATTTTTGATGACAGTTTCTTCTGCCAACATTTTATATTTACTACATTTGTTGCAGTTAATGAAATGTCAAGTGAGGCACTTTTATTCAAAGCATCCAATGAATGAAACAGGTGCGTATTATGGATGGAAAGAGTTTTTAATTTGCTGAAAGAAGCTATATATGCTGCTGGAGAGTGAAGAGCCAGTGATCTTATAAGTCAAGGCCACCACGAGAGAGGCTTAGTTGAGCCTGCTCCCTTCTAGTATCAGACATGGCGTTCTGTGAAGATTTACTTTACAAGGGTTGTCTAATAAGGCAAGCTCCTAAGCAACTGAGCTGGAGATATTATCCTTGCTATTTGGAAGAGCTTGCGAAAACCTCCACAGAAGCAAAGAAGGATAGGTGCAACATGACGATATTGTGTCCTACCCTTCCAAGAGACTCCACAGTCAATGCATGCTTAGGCTGCTGATACTACCATATGGGAAAACCCACAATATCTAGTTGATGTTGAGTACCATGGACACATCCTATCTTGACAGGGAATGACCAAAGGTCCTAAAGTGGATGCTGTCAAGATGATGCCACCCCCAGAAAAAAATTTTCCAGTCCCCAATCTTTCTTGGGTTAGTTCATAATCCATATACATGCATATTATAACAGCCTGCATGCAGTTCATGTAGAACAGCTGTGCGAATTGATATACAAACCTTATCAGCTTGATTAACATTAGCACCGCTGTCAATCAGTGTCATTACCACATCAAGATGTTCGTGCTCAAGAGCAATTCTCAATGGACTCCGTCCTCTCTGAAATACAAATTTAGGGTAGAGTGAGTTAAGAGTAGGAGAACTATTGCTGCACACCAGGGCTACCCAGCGGGATGGGAGTGAGGGGGTGGTGGACCGTAGCCTTGTTTTAATGTGGGAGGGGGGAAGGGGGGACTGGAAGGTATTCAGTGTGCATGCATTGGGCCATTCCAAGGAACTTGGTAATCGCATACTGTAGCAACTTGGTTTGTAATCTTTCCTTATACTAGTTTGATCTAGTAACTATGTATTACTAGTTCTGTAGTTTGTGTGTGCAAGTTGCGTATTTCGAAATCGAGAGCTCTACGAAATTCTACGGGCGAACCGATACACAACCGTCTGGGACGTTAGCACTGAAAACGAGTAGTATAAGAAAGATTTACAGACAAAATTAAATTTAGTACAATATATGATAAGTTGCATGCACATGAGCATTCAAACATGCCTAACGTTAATATATATTATGGCATGGGAACGAGGCTAGGATCTGACCTATAGCATGCATATCTACTAACACCGCGAAAATTGAATAAGATTATGACATGTAGCTTGAACTGCTAGTGCGTAGACACAGAATGTAATTTGCACCAAGGACTTTAATTAATAAGTAAGTGTGCATGCTTGAATTGGAAGATTAGCTCAAGGCAAAATTGTGTAAAGATACGAGCAGTGCTACCAACGCTGTGGCAACGTAGGAAAAAACAGAATCCGGTACGTCTTTGCATTGTTAATTACCACTGCCAGCTGTATCTCTGACTCTCAGCAGCCATCGAGCCATTCGGATATCAAGACTGCGTGGGGCTGTTCCTAGACCAGAGCTTATAGTTCATATAAACTGTGCTGTACATTTTTTCCATGATATTGCTATTCGCACATGTCCTGAAATAGTGGATATGGATGCATACTCAACTTCGAATTGTGTTCAAGAATACTTTAAAACCTGGCCAGATTATCATGTTACAATCAATAATAGAGAATTCAGACAAAGATCCACACTTTCCTGCCAAGTGATTTTTAAACATATCCATCGTAACACATGTGCGGCAATAATATGAATATGCATGGCTCGTCCCCAGTCTTTCACATCACTAATCAGAATATGAGCTAAAAATCTAGATGAATTATAATGACTAAGGAGTGAGTATATCTTTATTGAATTTTATTGAACGAAGTGAACTTTAGATCTACTTGTAATTAAACTGCTCAACAAAAAATGTTGTTGGTATGTTTTCATTTCCTTTGTTGGTAATGCTGGTAAAATTTTTGCACTTTTTTGCTTAACGAATAAACATGATACAGCAGCAATGAAATAAAGGGCCAACCTCATCAGTCAGATCAATGTTGGCTCCACCCTTGATCAGTACCTCCACTGTTTCAATGTGCCCCTTTTCACTTGCCTCCATCAGAGAGGTCCGACGTGACATCATGTTGACAAACGAATTCTAAAAAAATTCAAATGGTGTAAGGATGTTATTTAAGTGTTATAACCTAATATCCTATGCATGGTGCATGCATAAGGAACGGGATTTATGTGCATGATTGCTGTGCAATTGTCAGTCATGTAATTGGCTTGATACCATTAACTTGATGCTTTACGATATTTTATTAAGGATGTTTACGTTCTAAAATAGGGATTGTCGTATACTTTAGATAACCAAGCATGCAGGTAAAATATAATATTAAATTATCATTATAATTATGTATATGGGACAGTGTCTTAGAAAAATCACCCTTCTGGGTAGTTTTCAAGTTTTCAAATTTTTTGATACTCCATGGACTCCAAAAAGCCTCTATTAAATGGTCCTTACGCATCCTAAATTGGGCTATCCATCATAAAGTTATTAGGCACTGTATTTATAATTAGCCATAATTTCAATGCAAGTGTTACTTTTCTTTTGCTCGTCCTGGAAATTTTCAAAAAGTATCACAAGGGAGATTTTGCTGGACACTGTTTCATATATATGGGATCGAGGCAGCGAAATTGGACCTAGCATACAGTTTTCAAATTATTTCATATTCAAAGAGACACCTATGTCCTCTATAACATATTTCTTACGCACTGGTAATTAGTCTGTCCTACATGTAGCTACAAGGTCCTGAATTTTTAATTACGCGTACTTTTACATGTATATTGCACGCGCGGACTTTGATGCTCCTGCATAAAAATTTTATGATATGCGCTAGGTCCATTTTCACTGCCTCAACCCCATATATATATATATATAAACGCTATGGTATGAATGTGTACTGAATAGCCTCTATTCAAAGCGTAGATTTGTGTATATAGTCAATATTCTTGTGCAAAAACAAGGAGGTATTGGTACATCCTAATTTATGGATTGATTTCACTTCTTAAATACGTCTTAGAGTTTACTGACCATAAATACCATAATACTTAATTAAACCTGAAACTCACAGTACTCACAACCTTATTTGGTGAAAAAAATAGTTCATTAAAAATCAACTAACATGTCATTAAGAATCTTATAGATCAATGGCATTCAAAATTCAGCTTGTACACAACTCTCAATACAGGAAGTGATTGAAAGAGCTCATGCCACACAGACGAGAAAACTTACCAGCAACAGCAAAACTAATATATCTCCACCGTCGTGGGCTATACTACTTTAAAAAGTCAAATGTTACTTTATAGGATAATTTGCATAATTAATCAATGAACAACCCAGTTCATATGAGTTGGTATTTGGTCAGAAGTTGTACATCCATCAAGCATATTCTGGAGAAGCTGATGGTGTTATTGTCCTTGACAGTACTGATAATCACAATAGTGCCATAACTACCAAATGTACAAAGGACACGGAAGAACCGTGTCAATCTCTGTATCGATCAAAATCCAGATGTGTCTAAATGGGATCATGAAAGTGCTGAGTGTCCTTGAAAGGATGATGCTGACAATTAGATCGAAACATTAAGCAACTAGCGCCGTCATTCGGGTATTCTATGTTAGAGTTACACATTTATATAGCATAACAATACCTCTGCATGCCTGTCATCTCAGATACAACAAGCAGCTGATACATGTAAAACATCTGACAGCAGCACAGAAGATAGCTCACTGTTAGAATAGGAAAGTCATTTGGTGTGGGGAATAGAGTGTCAGTGAGGATACCATAAATTGATTTAGAGGTGACCATTTTTATAACTTTATATAATAGATTGTATATCTTATTCTAAGGGACATCTATGTCCTCTATCACTTCTTTCTAGCCACTGGAAATTATCTCCTGAATTTTAATTATTACTCTAATTGCACAAGTCAAATTTCTGGAAAAATTTTAATATATATGCTACATTCATATTTGCTGCCTCGATCCATAAATAAATGTGAAGGGCCATTTCCCGTGACTTGTATATACAGGTTGCATTTAAAGTAGTATAGTAAAAACAAATTCATATCATTTACCTCGACATTGCGAAATCTATCCACATATGCGCCACTGTTTAGCAAGACCTGTACAATATCATGATGACCACAACTACTTGCTGTATGCAATGGGGGCTGGAAGGAGTAAAATAGCAATGTCACATAAAATTTTAAGGAATATGAAATAATCAATGTTCTCCATATAGAAGGATACACCATTTCTATATTCAAATATCCTGTCGCTATTGATTTGTCCTGTTTTGTTGGTTTTTACTCTAGTCGCTTCAAAGGTATAGCTGTGCAAAGTGTGTGGAATTTTCCTGCTTGATTTCCCCCAATTATTTACGCACCTGCCTACCATACATTTGATGGAGCGCAGTTTGCCTAATCATTGGTGAGAATCGAGAGGGAAAATGTGCAAGCCCTTTGCACAGCTATATCTTTGCAATGGCTAGTGTAAAAATTAAACAGGACAAATTGATAGATACAGGGCTCTTCGTTATATAAATATATGTATATATATATATGATGGTATCAATGAAATCACTTGTGTTCTACATGTACAACCAACCGATAAATGCTCATCAACAAATGCTCCTGCTTTAATGAGGGTTCTCACAATCTCAACATGTCCAGCACAAATAGCAATAACTAAAGGACTGGGTGTACACTGTGAAGAAAAACACAAATTGTACTTACAACGCAATATACAAGGAATGACAGTGAAACATCACCTCAGTAAATTCACTACTAACGTCTATGTAGTTTACTGCAATATGTGCGTCCAACAAGGCTTTAACAACTTCATTGTCTCCTTTCTTGCATGCTGCAGACAACATTTTGTAGGGCTGTTTTAAAAGTTGAAACAATAGAGTTAATCAAACGTGGATGCATTTCATTTAAGTTAAAACTATAAACAGCACAGCTGACAATGACACATTGCCTATTTTCAGTTCCAGGCTTCATACTGTAATGATTGCATGAACTTCAACTGATGGAGCATCTTTACAGTGCATATATTTTTAAAGCTTACTATTTATTTTTCACCTACCATGGTGAGAGAGCACATGTATAGTGGATATTCTGCCAGCATTCTCTTCAGTGTGGTTATGTCTCCATTACTCGCAGCAATCTATATGGTTTACATCCCACAGATGTATTATGTTTTCACACACCGCTTCAGTTAATTTTTACGATGGAACTTGGTTAAAGAGTCAATCAAAATTAAAAATAATTAAGGTTTATGGGACAGTTCACGACAAAATTTTGTGATTCAAATATTAAAATCCATTGCGTTGGACACGTTACAATGGCTGGACCGTAAACGCTATGGACGTCTTATTTTCAAAAACTTCCTACTACACTATTTTTCGATAATAAAGTACATTTTTGGGGCTCCATGCCGTTATTACAAGGTCCAATACCCCAGTGAGTTTTGAAAACTTTCGGCTGGATCGAGTATAATCAAATCCATCACTTCAAATTTGGTTTGTTGATAGAGAGGTTCCTGCACGTGTATTGATTTGTTGTGCTCGTCAATTTTTACTTCATCCTTTACGGAGATATAGCGCGTGCACACGGTTTCGCACCAATGATTTTTGGAAATCATTGGCACGAATCGAGCTGGGAAACCTTGCACGCAGCACTTCGTACAGCTGTATCTCCGTAACGGATGAAGTAAAAATTAACGAACAGAACAAATCAATAGGTACAGGACCTCTCTACCTATAAACCGAATGGTGGGTTCAAACCCTGTTGGGTATCGAACGTTGTAATACTGGCACGAATCAAGTACAAGACCTCAAAATGTATTTTACCATAGCAAAATGGTGTAATATGATTTCTTGAATATAAAACGTCAGTAGCATTTACGGTTCGGACGTTATAACGATTCAAACGCAATGGATTTTTATAATATTTGGGTCACAAAATTATGTCATAATTGTACTGTTTAATATGATAATTACCCAACTAATGTTAATTATTGTTGATTATATCAACACAACATCCATCAAACACGAAAAAATTGATTGTCCAGGAAACCTAGGGGAATCTATGGCAGGAATGTATTATAGCCAGCCTGATGGGAGCCAGGCAGGAGAATGTGGCTTGGGCCTCTCTACCATGATTACCATCTAACTCCATGATGCACGCAGTTCAAAGCTCTAACAGTTTGGGTCATTGTTTGTGCTTTCTGGACTCTGCCTCCTCTGCTGCAGCCTCTTCCGATGAACATACTGCACTTAGGATTAAAGGGGTTAACAGAGAGGTCTCTGTGATGTCATCAGAATTGAGGACAAGAACAATGGCTGCATGACTGGGTAAAACTTAGGTCAGGTGTAAGACCTTTGCTTTACTCACCCTCAATCCAAGTTGAGCATTATGGCTCAGAGATGGTTGTGGCGAATGGCAATTAATTGGTTACTAAGGAAGGAAGCAAAAAAGTAATGGTACCCTTCATTTGAAAAAGTTAAGGCAATAAGATCCTTGCTTATCAATAGCTGCATTCAGTTGATATGTCTGATTATGCTATTGAAGTAGCTCTTTGACAGATTCAGCATCAGAGTAGAAAATATCAGAAGGCAAAAAGGTACATTTTTACCACAGAGAAGTAAACTATTGCTGTGCTTGAAGGAATTCAACCCTTCAGTATAATGGATTTCCGTACATAAGCTAATAACTGATCATAAACCTCTCACCGGTTTACAAGGACCCAAGCATGTTTGGGGATGACTCATGAGATGGCTGATTGGTCTCCAACAATTTGTCATCAAAACTTAGTACAACCCTGGTGCAATGCAGATGCATACAATTACGCAAATGCAGTGCACAATCACACACACACGCACACCTACACATATGCACGCATTCATGCTTATAAAACGGGTGCTGCATGATCCTATCAATGAAAGTCATCGTCTTTGGTCACCAATGTTGTAAGGTAGGAACCTCGTCTATTGATCCATCAATTGGACATAGACAATATAGTTATATTATTGTGTACATATCACTATAATGCTCGTTTTCACTGGCCAAACCTTGCAGATCAACATCAAAAGACCGATTCAAACTGCGTCATGCATCATTTATTATACCAAGAGGGAGCTCAACAATATGACAACCTTATTGTACAGTGGTTTAGATATAGGGATGATGTAGACATTTTTTATTTCATACATCGTATGTACATATTACAATTTCCATTATATAAGCCAATATCATTTCCATAACCATTTATGAGTTATTAATTAATTTTAATAGATATAATCAAGCCATAGTAATCAAGATTTTAAAATTTGAGATCTCACAATATTTAACCATAAGAATATTAGTTATTTTATTTCATTCTACTGTCATTCTGCGACCATTGGCACTATTTTCTTCTGCTTGCTCTTGAAGTAGTGCCTGCATTTTCCTGATTCTTTCACATGGGCTGAGCTAATGTAATGCAGTGTTTCTACTCCTTCACTCCGACCTTCCAGCACACGAGCAATATGTACCACAATCAATGGATCCTTATACAGATATGCTGCTGATGGTGCATTCTCTGCACTGGTAAGATCAGCAGTTGTGGTTGCAGGTTCACACACATTTCAGCTTAAACACTGCTTCTATAGATATGCTGGAAAGCCTCGAAAGCAATTATACAAGCTGCACTTCTTTGGATCTTCATCTTGGATGGGGCCATGTCGTTTGTTCGTAACGAAAGGAAGCGAAATGCACACTAGCTGCTTTTGTACGGCTTCCATACCTTCTATAGATTGAACACCTTCGTCAGCCTGAAATTGTCTTGCAGAGCCTATATTATGTACTTCTAGACAAACTTGTTGTAAGCTTCCACGATCTTATTTTGTTCTGTAGTGCGTGCGCGTGGATGAATTATTGTGGGTTATTAATGCTTTTCATACGCTCGCGTAAGTGGGTAACGTTTAGTTCTGGCCTTATTAGTGACATTAAACAGAAAGCGGGGCGTTGGCGGTGCGTATTTTTGGGATGCCAGCTGATATCAGCAGCAATTTTTATGATCAAATTTTTAAAATGGGCTCTAGTATGTCCTACCAGACGAATGTTAGACACTATACAATCCAATATTTTGCCATTACGCAAGCCTTTTTTTGCAAAAAAAAGGTATATTCTAAAGGCTTAAAGCATCATATATTTGGCATCCTTCTACACGTTAGAGAAACCGCTATCTAAATATGTATTCATTTTGTTTCCCATTTGCTCCATCAAATGTGCAGTTGCATATAATGACGGAAAAGGAACAGCTCAAAATATTCATTTTTTTAGCTTCAAAATTAACAATCTAACCAAATCCAAACAATTTGACATTGTTTTTAGTGAAATGTGACACTTTGGAGTATTATGAGCAACTTTATGTAAAAAAACATTAAGGTCATATCCTAACCCCATGTCTACATCTTGAACCACTGTGTATTGTTGGTATAGGAACACCCGCCATGCATGACCAATCCACCTCGATTCACTACTGTGATCCAATCAGAGGCATCACTAAAGCTTATTTAAATACTTCTTCTGCCGAGAATGTGAGATATGATTGAGTGAGTGTTAAGCCTCAACGAAAGGACATCAACACTTGTGATTCTCTCTGCATAAAAGCAGATATAGGGAAGGATACAAGCATTGGACCAGTTTCTTTAGTAGGCTGACACTGAACCGCAGGATGGAGGCCTGGTGTTGAGCTCTGAATGGTCATCGAACCAACTGGCACAGTTATAGCATCTCGGGGAACAGATACGACCATGATGTTATACTAGCTATTTCCTTCTTTACAACCCCCCTCTGGATATGGCCCTGCGATAGTACTTTGTTTCTTTCTTCATTCGTTCGCTGGCGCGCCAATCGAAATTTTCTCCTTTTCATCTCTTTCAGAGATGCCAAGATCGTAGTCTCAAAATGCGTGAGACACTATATGCGGCCATTTCAAAAGCATGTTTTTCAATACACGGACATGCGGCTGATGCGGCTAATGCGTGTGACTTGGCATCTCTAAACCCACCTGATTTTGGTCACTATTCTCCAGTACCAAACTGAAAAGATACTTTTCCTTATCCTTCGTCTGCCCCTTCTAACACATAAAAGGTGCAATAATATCACCAGCGAAGCTCTCATACAAATGTATGGCGCACGTGATTCGTTTCCAATCGTTCCTTACATCTGCGCATGAAATGTACTTTGTTGGTGATTTGTATGATTGTTTTCTTCGTCTCCCTCAAGCTTTGTGATAGTTGGATAGCGTGAGCTTCATGGAGATGTGTTTTGTATTGTGGGACGGCGCATGTCTCTACGATACTGGGAGTGTGAAGACAGATGGTGCCAAGTGTGGGAATAGACCTTTTCAGGTGATAGTTTATTCAGAGTATGTGATAAATTTGTCCGCAATTTGTCATCCGTACATTGGGCTATTCCATTCAATGACAGTACAGGGGTACTGATGGATAAATAGTTATTAACGGTGGTCAGCTTTGTCTGCTTTGATAATCGTAATATCCAGGAGAATTTATCAACTGTCCAGGGTGATTTATTGTAGTGTCATCAGTACCTCTGTACGGTCATTAAATAGAATAGCCCATTGTTTGTCTTATAATCGATTTGAATAGCGAAAACTATGTTATATTTTTACCGAAGGCCGATTTGGACTGTAATATGAGAAAGCTACAGTGTCTTCATGGCCGAGTCAATAATGCATTTTACCTCGTTGAAAAGCACATTAGCTCTGAGTGTTTCATCATCAGGCTAAACAATCAATTCGCTTAGATTGAGATACATAGCATCTAGCCACTTGGCAGAGAAGGTAGATAAGCTGCTGTCCATATGTACCACAATCTAGCCAACTGCCAGAGGGAACTGCTAAAGCTTTTGTGTACACTGCATAGATGAGGTGAGCTACAATATTGATGGCCATTGCTTTGGTGGCATGGAAAACTACTCGTGAATATACATGTAAGAAACTGCCGCCATAGTAACATATTAAATAGCACAGTGTGTGTCTCATTGACAGACCAGAGTATCCTTTTGGTGGATGTATGTGGTGACAAGTTCTGAGAATGCTCCAGCATGACCCATCTGATGACAGAGTTGCTATGTTTGATGGCAGTAACACTAGATTTAAATAAATTCAATGTACCAAGTTCACCATGGCGTTCCCATGGCGACATTCACATATATTTAGAATTGTGCAGCGAGGTGGGTTTTCAATAACCATGCTACTGCTGTCAACAGACATGAAAGGTTTGAAGGCGCATTGTGTTGTCACAAAAGAACCCTCAGAGAGGCACTAAGCTGATAGAGATTTTTCATTTATGCATTGTGCCCACGTGAGGTAGGTACTCATGCACTTTATGCATGCATGCAACACACTGATTTCCTTGCTGTATAAGACGACAGACCACTGAATCTGAACGGCACGGGCGGATACGTCTGTACAGAAGCTGCATGCTTTTTGCTGCACTAAGCATCGTGTAGACACAAGAATATTACACAATAGCTGTGCTGGTCGGATTAAGGGACTACGAGTCAGCATCTTGTCTGCTGGTTGTTCATTTGAAGAGGTGTTGGACATTGTCTTATTCTATGCTGCAAGTCAAACCTGCTTATCTTTTGACCAGTCACACTGTCTGTATGATATGCATTCCTACATGTATATCATGCTTAAGATTTAAAATTTCAATGTTTTATAACTTGCAATTGTCAGCAGCACAATTAAGTCTTATAAGCTTCAAGTTCGCTTCAAGAGCCTTAGCAGCATGCCTCATTGAATGCAGAAAGGTTTTGGGAGACCTCATTGCAAAGGCGCTTCTGAATCACTAGTTGAATGCATTCAGAGTGCAGTCATGTGCGTGCTTTCCCTTCCCTTTCATCATCTCGACACCACAAACTCTGCAATGGTCTATGAAGGATCACTTTGCATTCTTGATTTATGTGGGCACAACTTTCAAGTGTTTCAAATTGGCATGAATCGGCTCGTGCTGTTTAGTGGCATAAAGTGATGCCAGTAAAGCAATGGCCACTCACAAACATGATCAGAAGGCTGCACCTGACCACCAAAAGTTAGCTAATAATTCAGCTTGAATTCTCTAGCGGATTGGAAGTGACCAAAATGGCTGTGTTTATGGTACATGGATGACGGAACTTTTATGCCGGTTTGGACGAGTTAAAAATAGGACTGCTTTGCGAACAGATTTATATAATTATTTTCGTATTTGGTTGTTGCGTGAAGGAGCTGTGGGCATGGAAGACAACCGGTATTTTTCACACGTTACGTATACCGCACCGTTATATACAACTGAATCAGTGAATGCCCGCGTTTTGACTAACGTGTACAAGGTTTGGTTCATCTCAGGGCCCGCGGAGCCGGGGGGGCAAGGGGGGCAGCTGCCCCCCCCCCCCCCCCCCCCATCCCACTTTTTTGGCCGATAATGTTAATTTATTTAATGTATTAATTATTGCGGATGCATACACGCGCATGCAGGCGCGCGGCGGCTGTATCAGAAATCTGTAGCAGACCATGCAGCCAGACTTTTGTTCTTTTGTTATTGTGCAGTGCTTGACGCTTGTATCTTATAGTGATTTGATTGTGTGCTTGACGAAGGAAACGCCGAAATATTTTTGCTTTTGTATTATAGATAGCCAACCGATTGGATTCAAATTCTAATTGCCCGGCCGGTCCGCTATGTAACACAATGGGCGAACCTCCTTGTAAGAAGCAGTGTAACATAGCTACGTTCTTCCAACCATGCTTAATCCAAAAGATATCTAATTCGAGTAATGAAGCACGCGGTACTTCAGATGTGTCAGATGTATTGGATACGATGGCAATATTCTTTATCAGACGACATACCTATACCCGAGGACAGCCATACTTTAACATCAAGCAATACCGATACCAGTCTATCCAATGAGAAACATTTGCAGGACACTATTTCAACAACATCCTACCTGGTCCCAGGCCAACCAAATCAACCTACGACAATAAAGTTTCCAAAGCGGCAGTTTGGAAAATTTAACCGAGCCTTTCAGGGAACTTGGTTCAATTGTTTTCCGTGGTTGCACTACGATGAGACTAATGATAAAGTGTTTTGCCATACGTGTATGCGAGCAGAATTTGAGGGTAAATTAAGAACTGCCCGAAATAAAGATCCAGCGTTTGTTATCGATGGCTACTGTAACTGGAAAAAGGCGCTCGAAAGATTTCTGGAACACCAAACATCAGCATGCCCATCTGCTAGCCATAGATTCCATTGTTACTCTACCAAAGACTTGCGCAGATATTGGGTCATCTTTATCTGATGTTTATAAAAAAGAAGTTGCTAAAGACCGCCAAATTTTGCGAAAGATATTGGAAAATGTGCAGTTTTTGGCAAGGCAAGGAATTGCTTTCCATGGAGGTACGGATGAGGATTCAAATTTTTTTCAACTCTTCAAACTCAGAGCCAATGATGATGCCAGTATGCACGATTGGCTGAAAAGACATGACAAATATCTTTCCCATGAGATACAAAATGAAATGATAAATATTATTGCGTTAAGAATTGTTTCTGATTTAGCAGAAGGTATCAGAAAGAATGGATATTTTTCTTTGATGGCAGACGAATGTACAGATGTTTCAAATAAGGAGCAGTTAGCAATTTTTTTGAGGCATGTAGATCACAACTTGGTAGCACATGAAGAATTTATTGAGTTTTATCATATACCTAATATTTTTTCTGATACTATAGTTTCAGTAATCAAGGATGTGCTGCTAAGAATGAATCTGAGTCTATTTAAATGTAGAGGCCAGTGTTATGATGGAGCAGGAACAATGGCAGGCTGTAGAATTGGAGTTTCTGCACAACTCTTAGCTGATGCTCCCAGTGCCCATTTAACACACTGCCATGGACATGCATTTAGTCTAGCGGTTCATGATATGATAAAAGGCTGCAAAGTACTATCTGACACCTTGGATACAACAATGGAAATTTGTAAATTAATTAAATTCTCACCCAAAAGAGAGGGAATCCTGAGCAGTATCAAAGCAGACATTCATATGGACACTCCTGGAATAAAAATGCTGTGTCCTACTCAGTGGACTGTTCAAGGAGAAAGCTTTGAAAGGATTAAAGACAATTATGAAGCCCTGATGTTGGAATGGGATATCTGCTTGGAAGAAAGATTGGATACTGAGATGCGGGCTCGTATAATTGGTGTAAAAGCTCAAATGGAGTCATTTCAGTATTTTTTTGGATTAAATCTTGGTGCCACATTGCTTATCCAGACAGATAACTTGTCCAAAACCTTCCAAAAAACACAGCTATCATCTGTAGAAGGGCAGCATTGTGCCAATTTGGTAATTAGGGCCATCACAAGCATGAGATCAGATTAAATGTTTGATCTATATTTCCTGAATGTTAAAAAACAGGCTAAGAATCATAGTCTACCTGAACCTTCACTGCCCAGGCATCGCAATGTCCCAAAAAAATTTGAAGTAGGAAGTGGACAATCTCATCAGCCATCATCTGCTGATGAATATTTTCGAAGGATATACTATGAAGCAATCGATTTGGTAACCAATGCCATTAGACAACGTTTCAACCAGCCGGGGTTTAAGGCCTACAGTATTATGGAAACATTACTTCTAAATGCTCTTAAACCGGGAATTGATGTAACTGATGAACTAAAATATATGTCAGAGAAATATGCAGATGATGTGAATGTCACACTTTTGAAGGCCCAATTACCTGTTTTTAAACTTATGCTAAGTGGAGAATTTCAATCATTCCACTTAATTTACAGTGCTTTTCAAAGCCTTGATCAATGTGAAAAGGACCTAATTTCGGAGATTGTTACTATATTTAAACTGATCTTGGTCAATCCAGCTACTAATGCAGTCAGTGAAAGATCTTTTTCTACCGCTCGTCGCCTGAAAACGTGGCTTCGTTCAAGCATGAATCGAATTAGATTTAAAAACTTAGCTACTCTCATGATTCATAGCGACAGAACAGCTAATATTCCCCTGGACGAAGTTGCCTCTGAGTTCGCCTCTAGAAATGATAATCGAAAGCGACATTTTGATAAATAGATGTGAAGGGTAAATTTTATTGTGCATTTCAATGGCTTGTATTTGTACGCGCGTTTCTATGAATACACGGAGGTGCGAAGAAATATTAGATACAACTTAATTAAGTATAAAAATCTGCCCCCCCCCCCCCCCCCACTTTATAATACCCTCCGCGGGCCCTGCATCTACAAACGGTACTCGACGAGTTCAATTGCCTAAGTATGTCGTTACGTCGCTTATACCATAGATAGTAGAATACATGGATTGGAAACGAGAGAGATTACGGGGTTTCATCCGCGTTTCGACTTCCGTAAACTATTTGACCTCCAGGTTTCTTGTAGTTATCTACAGGTATCGTTCTGATTGCTATTGCCTCGGTCCTGGAAGTTGAAGGGTCCCGTTTAAACAAGTCACCCCGCGGGTGAAGCTGGCCAAAGAAATAAGAAAACTTCATGGGCTTCGGGCCCACGAACGAGTCGGTTCGATAATCAATTAACTTCCAGTAGAAGAAGCTGCGACACAAATGACAATTTATAGATGGAATACTGACTAAACAATTCTAGAATGATTATAGATCAGTTTAAAATAGCTTCTAGTTCATGACGTACCAATGTTTCGTGAGTAAAATCCCACAAAAAGTGATCACTTGTAGTACAGAAAACACCTATTTTTGAATGTAACTTCGTATGCGAAGGCTTTCAAGCCTTAAAAATACCACAGGGCAATACGTCTTGTGCAGCAACAAGAATTAGGTCATAAAAAATCTAGCAGAGTTGTTACGTTCAATGAGGAAAAGTACACAACCAAAACTCGGCCCAACGATGGCCTTCTCTCCTATACCTTATGCAGAACTACAATACAACACACGTACCTTCCATTTGTAGTGCCAGAAAAGCTATCTGAAGTATTAGTAAGTTTGGAAACACGAAAAAAAACTCACCTGACAAAGACTCCAGGGAATTTCAAGTACCTCGAAAAACGAGTAACGGACTGTACGCGGGAAATGACGTCACGTACGTATTTAGGTATAGCGTTTCCAATCCATGTATTATACTATCTATGCTTATACATCTATAAGCAACGGCGAGGTAATTATCGTGTCGCCTATACAGGTCCTTGCTTTGGGACCATAGATGTTCAAGATCATTTAGGCCAAGGCAGTCTTGCATTGGAGAGGAAGTGGCACACACAAATGGTGGCACATGCACCGTGTATTTGCCAACATTTATTGATTTGAAAATTGAAATGGAAGCAATCCATAACTCCCCTGATGATCTACATACAAACGGCTAGATGATCTATACATAAACGTATTATGGGCATGAGGCCTTTGTGAGCTTGACTTTCGTACGCTATCCTAATCTTCGTGCTGCCTTTGTGTCAGCCTGGTGGCTAGGGCAGGCCCCTGGATGACAGGCTTGACAGGTCAGCTTACAGCTCTGCACGCACGCTGAAAAGAATGCTATCCGTTCGTGCAAATTCATCTTCTGGACAAACGCGGTAACGTGTTGGTAACACGAGGCTCAGGTGTACAACGTGGCATTACCGGACCACCCATCCTTACCTCCATATGTACGTCTTGTTCCAATTCTTTCCTCGCTCAAAATCCTGTTGCAATCGATCAGTGACAATGCTGAGTTGCCCGTGTCTCGACGCGACGTGCCGTGGGCAGATCCAATGAGAGAATTTGAATATGTCACGCCCGTTGAACCACACATCGATGAATATGTAATTGTTTATTATGTCATTGTCTTTTAAAGGAGGACACGGCTGTGTGCTCTCATTGAACGCGTGGAAATTAGGCCCTCCCGCCGCCCTCCTCCCAAAAGATTTGAAATTGATTTGCTGTCCCATAGCAACGAACCGGACAACCGATGTCCTTTGGAATGCGCTATGGTTAAGAAAGACCTCTGAACGTCATATAAAATCATGTGGCCTTACCGCACAAAAAGGTGCGCCGGTTTTGTGGCTTGAAGTGAGGTACTTATTTCAGCGCGTAGAGACCTATGTATACATTCTGAAGACTATAGTGTCTATTTGCATCCTAAAATGTGTACAGTGGTACACAAATTACTCCATTCATTTTGCTGCATACCAGCAGTGAGCATTTTACACAACTTGTGAAAATCTATACTCCCTATGGGTGGTTAAGTGTGTCATGAAATGCTAATTTTGGCTAATTGCAATAACAACTCTTAATCCTGTTATCTATAGCACTGCAGAACACTGTAAAAGTTAGAGATTAAAAAAAAATATGATGGGAACATTCTCAATAAGTCAAATTTTATCCACATCGTTTGTTTTGTATGTACATCAAACAAATGCTGTTTCTTTTTGGTAATCACTTTTACAGTCAAATGCTCTAATTTGTGTACACCTGTACACATATTACATTGCTTCACTATAGTAGTATACTGTTTTCAAATGAGTATTGAAAGTGATAGAGGGCATGATATAGCAACTGTATAATATGAAATTATTCATGCAGTTGTATCAGGAAAGTTTTGCAGTAAAATGTGTACAGGTGTACACAAATTAGTCCTATGTAGGAAAATGATGTTCATTGCAAAAGAATCATGCAAATTCAATCACTTGTAAATAGCAACAACGCAAGTGCATACATGTAATAAATGTTCATGTTGTCTCAGTAGTATCACTCCACCATCTCAGGGCAGACTGCTGCTTTAGGTTTTGGGGTTTTACTCCTTCAACATGTACTTGCACTTCCTCTACCTTTACTTGCACTTCCTCTACCTCTACTTGCACTTCCTCTACCTCTACTTGCACTTCCTCTACCTCTACTTGCACTTCCTCTACCTCTACTTGCACTTCCTCTACCTGTACTTGCGCTTCCTCTACCTCTACTTGCACTTTCTCTACCTCTACTTGCACATCCTCTACCTCTACTTGCACTTCCCTACCATGCCTCCGCTACTCACACTTTCACTATTTGCACCTTCAGTGCTTGCGCCTCCACTATTCGCGCCTCCACCATCTGTGCCTGCCTTCAGTGCTAGTGCCTCCTCTACTTGCGCCTCCACTATTCGTGCCTCCACTATTTGCACCTCCACTACTCGCGCCTGCAAATAGACAATAGTGGTACTCGTGCATGCACATCGATGGGCTAAAAAACAACTATATCAGTATGGTATCTTGTTGGTTGTACTTGTTTCTACTAAATGCGTGTGTCGCCGAACTTTCTGAAGTAGTGTTCAAACCCTTTGAAAATCGCCATTTTTGTTGAGTATTCCGCGCATACTTATTTGCCGGGACAAAAGGAAGGGTTGTATGGAAAGGTAAAAACGTTATGTTTATATATCATGCATCACGTTTTTATTTTCTCTTAAGGGTTTAGAGCTGCAGCTGGTTGCGTGTTGACTGCCTGAGCACCTCCATGATATGCGTTGTAGGTATACCATTCACACTGCAGGGATTTGGAGAGAGCAGTATTATCAAGCTTGGGGTGACTTGGTACCCGGCTGCCTTGGAGAGTTTCTCAACACAATCTACCCACATTGCAACTTTCTTCCCAACTAAAATGTCCACTGTGTGCAATCTCCTAACCCTCACAAAAGTGATGGCCATTTACTATATGCACACCCAAATCACCAAAGAGCAGCCTATAGCGTCATCTTCAAATCGAGTGGCGACGATCGGCCAACTTTTCTTGGGCTTAGGCTCAGGAAAGTATACACATGCTGGGCCTTGCTCAGTCCATTGATCATACCATGAATGAACCGTCTTATGTTTACCAATGCAAGCTGTGCATTGTTAAGTAGTTGACCCCAACACACTAATGAATCACACATCATACACACATATACATGTTTCCCTTGATATGTACATGTAATTCATGTGTCATCCTCCCAGTTGGTGCACCACATTAATTCATTACACGTGCACTTGTCTTGACTTTTAATATGGACGTCGATGAAATGTTTGAAAAGTCACTTGGATGATGCATTCTATATTTTTATGTGCATAATAATTGTAACATTATCCTCCCGAGCGCTTGATAAATATCCCAAACTTAGATGTGGAAATCAAATAATTAAAACGTATACGTGGTTACAGTATAAGATGGCGACAAATTCAACAAAGCGAACGGGAAACCATTGTAACCAGCGATAAAACTAGTGCCACCAAGTGCCGGTCTCCAAAAGCTTCCGTGCTTCGCTCCCTCCCCATTGATTATTTATGTTGGATCCCCCCTCCCCCCCCCCCCCCCCTCCCCCGCCCTTCCAGATGTACCCCTGCTCAGCTATCAAAACTAGCAGGCCAGCTGGATCGTGCAAAGGGTAGCACGATTCCCTCATTGAAGTCAGGCTTAGTTTGCCATAACTGAATCGACTGCTTCACTGGAGCCTGAGCCCAATACTAACCCCCAGCTGCTGCATTTGCATATATTTTCCTACCCAACCACCACCATATGTCTCTACAACCACAGGAATGCACTCCCACCATTCATCCATACAAAGATGTCCATGTCTGATGACAGAGAAGGCAGAGTGCATTACGTATGCTAATTATAAGCAGCAGTAAACTGATATATGTCCATTTAGCTCAGTCTTTACTCTCCTTTGCTGTACTGAATGCATTGAAATAATTCGATAATTCAATTTAATTGCTAATTATTAAGTGGATTCTGCAGTTGGGGGGCAGTGTCATGTTTGGAATGAATCTGTGCAAGTCTATACTTTTTCGGCATACATAAATTGATCATTATGGATGTGTAACTGTGAACAATGATGAATGAATAATAATCGTTGACATAACAAAATGGACGTGTTCATTTTTAAAGAGTGCCAGAAAAAACACTATAGCATTCGTTGATTTGACCACTTTTTACTTAATGACTTCTTCTGTAAAACCCATCCATGAGAAAGACCATCATTTTGTCGAAGCCTCCATTCAATCAGTTGAAAAGAAAGGTTTACTTTACGGCAAAAAAGAGCATTTTTAAATGGCCCAAACCATCATTGAGATAATTGGTGCCTGTTTCAACATTTGAAATACACTGCCACCAAAGTACTATGCATGGCAAAAAGGTCAAGGTGAGCAGGAAAGGATTCTTTGCACTAAGCTACTACTTTTTTTGATGTTCTATTACCGGTAGTGGATTTAGACGCTTATTCCTACTTGCATCGTGATGTGGGTGCAGTTTTTTCCTCGATTGAGCACACTAAAAAACAAAAATACTCACAAGCTGCTGATATGATTAAAATGCATATTTTACACCATATGTTTGACAGCTGATGGGGCACTGGGTCTTGAGGCAAAGACATTTATGCGTCATTTAGCTGAAAAAACAGCTGCAATTTGGCACAAGTCAAACAGTGAAGTGCTGGGTTATGTGCATGCAAGGATGCTCTTTGTGCCACAAATCTGTGCATTCGTGGCAGTTGAGTGAAATGGAGAAGGATGGAGATTGAAGATGGAGCAGGGCTTCCATATATTTGCCAGAATGAATTTCAGCACTCTGTGCTTCTCGTGTTTCTGTGTTTTATTTTATTTATTTGTCTATTTATTAATTTATTTCTAGGTATTTGTGTAATCTCTTGTATCTTATTATAACTGTATACTGTATCATTATGTGTCACAATATTAACTACACCTTACATCACTAACATAATAACTCTACAAGTCCAAAATAATGTCATTAAAAGCATGTGATGGCAGGTACATGTATGATCTCATCAAAATAGCTCCAACATTGGCCCTATACCAAATCAAGTCGACCATATAAGATGGCTAAGGCTTTTGCCTTTGATGCATTCGTCCTAACAGCCAGGCATGATGCCGCAGTAGAAAACACCCTCCATGGTTCAGATCTCCATGCACCATAAGTTTTCACCATCACCATAACTTAACCCATTATTCCCTGCCCTGATAATGCCCACCAAACTGATTCAATCACATGCACCAAAATCCACCAAGCCATTTTTTTTCCACCGACTTGGGGCCAAATGATTAATACAAATAAAATAACAAGCAAACCATCCAAAGTATAGAATGAAAGAGACATAGACTATGAAAGAAATAGCACTGAATCATGTAGCAGTATTGACCAAGTAGAGCTGATGTTGTCCAAAATGGTTTGAATTTGAATGTAAAATAGATCACAAAAATGTGACAAATGTGGATAATTAAACTACTTCGATCAAGCAAATGCAACGTGAAGGTGGATGATATTTTCCATCAGCAACTATTGTAAAGTTGACATATGATGTGGAAGTATATGTGCTGCATAAAATAGACAAGTGACTTAGGGATCTGAGTAAAGCTATTGGCTGGAACTTAATGTATAATTCCATTGCATCAGAGTGAATTTTAGATATGGTACAGGTATTGGTCCTTCTGGGTACTTAGATTTTTACATGTTTCAGGAGTATAAGGGGTCACCCTTGATGATGACAACAATTGGTAAGCTTTAGGAAGGGAGACAGCATATATATATATATCCTCTGTCACTGCGCCATAGCATTTAGTATGCAGAGCTGTGCAGAGTCTGCATATCAACTGTATGCAGACGGGTATCATTGAAGTGTTCATATGCAGACGTCTGCATACGAACACTTCAACAATACTCATCTGCATATGGTTGGTATGCAGACTCTGCACAACTCTGCATACTAAATGCTGTGGCGCAGTGGTGGTTCTCATTAGGAATACTCCCATCACAGCAGGGTGTCCAGCAAGGGGACCTACTAGGTCCTCTCCTTTCTCTTGTGCTTCAGCAAGTAAAGGCTATATTGCTGAGGATAATGGATATCCAAGAATACAGCAGAATGATTGGTACCTTTGATGATGGCGTACTGGCTGGAACAACATCTTCAGTTTCAAGAGCATTGGATATTATATTGGGGCCAGATTTTGGCTTACTTGTTAACTTATAGAAATGTGAGTTATTTAGTAAAGACACATCACTGTTTCCTACTACCATACCATACTCACACATTGGACCACATTTTGAGATGTTGGGTGCCCCTTTTTGGTGGTATGGAGTTCTGCCACCAGTTTGCCACCAAAGGTATGCTGCCATGCTCTTTTGTCCAGCTTAGAAGTATTGATATCCATGTGGCATTTACATGCACTGCAGCTGTTGTGTCAGTGCGCTGGATTTTGCAAACTTTTCATCTTGCCAGAATCACTCCACCATCATTTGCATATGTAATGCATTGCAAGAATTCAACCCTGAAATTCTCCTCTTCTTCTCTAAGTGCATGTACTGGTGTTGATACACCAGATTATGCCTGGTAGGTATCAGGCTCAACTTACTTTATGCGGGGTGCGGAGGATTAGAGCTCTGTTCATTTGCACATCATTCACTGGCTGCTATCTCTGCAGAGCAACTCTAATTGTGCAACATCTGCTCACAGCCATTTAGCCTCTGCCATTGCTCAGTTCAACACACTTGTGCTCCCCTTCTGATGCCCTCTTAGCTTAGGATCTCGTTGTGGATCATATCATTTCTCAGAGACAATTTTCAGACTAAAGGATCTTCTTTTCAACAACCTCTTCGACACTGCCTCATGTGCTGATAAAGCATGGTTACTTTCGCACATCATCACTACATGCATCTAGCTGTCTGGTTAATGGTTGTACCATCAGATGGTTTCTCTTAATATGTTGGAAATGCACATGTACCAGGGTGTTTCAGCAATGACTGCTAGCAGAACACAGAACAGAAAACGATCTCAATGTGTTAAGTTGGGCTGGCGATGTATACCATTGGCAGTGGAGAGCTATGGGCCTGGGGGGCCAGAGGGGCCTCAGCACCTTATAGCTAACGCTCAATCAATCCTGGTTCGCTCCTATCCACAAACACCGTACCCCCAACAAGAGAATAAACTGTTTACATGTGTGCATGTTTATGAGTTTGTTGTCAACTTGTAATGTTATTTAATAATTCGAAAACGTATGTACGAATTATTGTTGATGGGAACGAGTCATTATTCGATGAATACGGTTCTTGTCGCACTTATACTTATATGGTACAGTCAATCAATGCAAACTAATTAAATGTTATTATTCACACCTCAATGACATCGCACAGTCCACATCTTAAAATCTGCGTACTGAAAGCAAGTGTAAGTTTCCCCAAAGCCACTGCAGCTGGCCTTTCAGGTTTATGAGTGCAGCACCTGTTGGATGCAGCTGCAGTTCCCTTACTAACTCCACTTTTGCTACTGCCAGCAGGAAAAGCTCCTCATGATCACCTAATGTCGGTATATCTGGCTGGGGGTAACTTGACTGCACATAGACTGTTAGTGCAAGCCAACTGTATAAGTCCTATAGATGTTCTACCCATTGCAGTGGGAGGAGATTTTACACTGCATGATAGTTTGGATTTACAATATATGTACTACTGAATTTACAATATATGTGGTGCAAATGTGTATGTAAATATGGTATATGTGACATCAACACAATAGTAAATATAAAGGATTCATTTACTATAGCGGAAATGTCACATATACATACATATTTGCACCACAATTGATCAGTAGTAAATATATTGTAAATATATTGTAAATCCAAACTTTCATGCAGTGTTAAGAAGGCTCATTAGCAAACATTTGTGCTACCTCATAAGAGACAAAGCCGATGATTTAATCCAGCCATGTCAGCAGGGAGTGGCATGCTCTTGTGGAGCCAAAAAAATAATCCACCGTACAAGGTTATGCATTCAGTGATGAACACTGGTCCAAAAAGCTAAGGTTTTGCTGTTGTTAAGGTACTAGATGAATGTGCTAAGCATTTCCCTGAGCTGTTTCCTTGGGCTTCCTGGTGCTACAGCCATACACGGACCGTATATGAATACCGGCAATTTTACCGCTGCATAGAACATACATGCATATATATACGCACATACACGCCTACATGGCAGCGGCGGATCCAGGGGGGGGGGCACTCGGGGCACGTGCCCCCCCCCCCCCCCCTTCATTTATAAATTCATAACTTTTCGGGCCGCATTTTATACTGCACGATTGCGCTGTCTATTGATATCCGCACGCATGAACTCTACTACTGTACTATATCCCGGGCCCCCCGATACGCGACCATACTCCCCCCCCCGCCCTTCGTATCGGGCCAGAAACCGACAGCACCCCCCCCCCCCCCCCCCCCCCTCCGCTCTTCGTTTTTATGGGAGGTGATCGCTGCCAAAATTCACGTCCCGTATTCAATGATTGGGGGGGGGGGGGGGGGGGGGGGTGTTGTGAAATGTTGCAGATTATTACATAAGACAAGTACTATCATTCCATATCAACCACTATTGCCTATTATTATTCCTGAATCCGTGTCTCCAAATCTCGTGATGGCTGCCGCTGCGAGAGTTGTTCCATCACTGAGAGGTGTTATTAACGCCCTAGTGCCAAAACAGGATGGTAGAAGCGTTTCATCTAACCAAATGGACGCGTTTATACTAACGATTGAGCTGGTGTATCGCGGGATTCCATAATTTATATTGATCGAGCATACAGAGGGTCTGAATGTCAACGTCATACAGGCGTTTCCCCTCGAACGGTACATCGGCGTATGTCAGAGTCTTATCCATATCGTCGCAGTATGCCGAAGTTACAGATGAGTACCTAAAGGTAGTTATGAGCAGCATCCAGAAGTAATATCCATGGTGTGGGAATCGGCAAATGTGCGGTCATCTATTGGCTCGCGGTCTCAGAGTCCAACAACATCGCGTCCGCAAAATTCAGAGGAAGATTGATCCTAATGGATCGATATAAATGCGTCGCCTCTCCACTATAAATAGGCGTGTGTACCAGGTTCCGGGACCCAAATCTCTCTACCACATCGATGGAAATCATAAACTGATAAGGTACATGTATTAAATGTACTGTATACCCATGCAATTGATTTCCGTTGCATTTAGGTGGCGATTTGTATTACATGGTTGTATTGATGGCTACAGTCGCAGGATTGTTTACTTACATTGCTGTGACAATTATCGAGCTGACACAGTGCTCCATCTATTTATTGAGGGTGTAAGGCAGCTAGTGCTTCCTAGTCGAGTTCGTGGAGACAGAGGTGGAGAAAACATTGGAGTAGCTAGATTTATGGTGGAGCATCCTTTAAGGGGACCGGAAAGAGGGAGCTTCATAGCTGGGCGCAGTGTTCACAATCAGCGTATTGAGAGGTTGTGGTTGGATGTATTTAACAAGTGCACTGTTGTTTTTTACAACCTGTTTTATGCCTTGGAGGAAGAAGGGGTTCTAGACTGTGCGAATGAAGTCCATCTGTTTTGTCTCCACTATGTATATACAAGTCGCATAAACAGAGCACTGGAGGTATTCAAGCATGGAACCTGCATCCTCTAAGTTCTAAAGGCAACCTGTCACCCTGTCAGCTTTGGATCACAGGATGTGAGTCAGTGTCTATGACAGATGTAAGTAATTTACACTTTTGCAAATTCTAATGGTGTTTGTGCACGTGCATGCGTAGGGTGAATCACAAAGGTTTGGTATTGATTGGACTGGACCTCATCCTGCCACTCCTGATGATAGAGAATTGAATGCAGTCGTTATTCCACCAATCACCTCCCTAGTACCAGAAGGTGTCCAACAGGAACTGCCAACCCACTTGGTCCAAGCTCTAATTATGGAGGTCCACTTTAGAACTTGTTTTCAGTCAATTAACTTAATTTTTATTCTACTGTTGTATAAGCAGTCAGATCACTTGTTTGACTGAGTCATCATTGTGCAGGGTAGAGGTTTCATGATGGCACATAAAACACGACTTTACCATAGATATTATAATATCTATGACTTTACCCTTCACCTGCGTAATTAGTATTCATTAGAACGTCATGGGAACCGTCAATTTCGTGACATTAGCGCATAGGGTTGTAGAGATTTAGTCGAATTTTATACCGAATAGAAGCCGCGACGTTTTTCATAGCAGCTGAAAATAGCATACCAACCAACAAGTAAACCATAATGATAGAGATATGCTTTTAAAAGTTACAGTGCTTACTTTTCTGCTTTAGTGTTTAACTTCAGGCCCAGCAGATACATTAATTGGTGCTATACGTATAACGTATACGCTCTTTTAGCATTAATAATATAATTTCTGTTCAGGTTGACTTACAGAATTGTAATGTGTGAGCGATGGTTTTGAATTAAGGCCTGCTCTTCTAAAAAACCAAACAAAAATTCCATCTTTTTAAAAAGGTTACCACATGCATGGATACGAGTATATGCGTTTTAGGGGTTACTGTATAGAAGTCGGAAAATTAATTCGATAGAGCAGCATAAAGTTGTTGATAGGGGAAAATAAACATCAAATGGATCATGTTGCTTAAAAAAACATGCAATGCAAGTACATTTATTTCAGAATCAGTCACAGCTTTTTTTTATCTTATGTGCCATGGCATATCTGGAAGAGAGGAAACACCTTTAAACATTTCTGTCTAGTTCATCCTTTCTTGGACTTTCTAGCAGTGAATGTCTCGCAAGGTGTACCTGTAATGCTGACTCAACAGCAGACAATGGCTCAGTCATAAGATGTTCAGCAAATTCTTGTATTACACAACATTGGAACATATGTGCACAAGCACTTTTCAAATGGAGTACGTAGCACTGCATGTTCTTGCAAGCGACATTGATATATTGCTTAGTGTGTCCAAGTATAATGCAACAGGCGCCTCCTAATTGTAACTTTATACTGGGACACACTAAGCAACATCTAATTCAGTAAATGGTACAAGAGGGGGTGGTGCTACCAATTCAATATCATGAACTAAATTCTGGCCTGATGGGAGTTTATCGAGGTTGGTGGGATATAGGAATTCAAGGCTTAGGTGTAAAAAGGAAGGGATCAAGGTTATGAGAAAAGAAAAAATGAGACAATAATCCTATATTTAGCACGTGTAAATGTACTAGAACCAAAAAGAAGTGCAACATATAGGATTTTAGTCTCTTTTTTCCCCCAAAATCTTTGTTCCCTTCCTTTTTACACCACCTTTAACTCCTTCCAATTTCATTGTAGAATTTTAAATTCCAAATAGAATGCTGCAGGAATTTATGATATTGCTTCAGAAATGCAACTCAATGCTTTTGTTTGCAAAATTGTACTGAATTGCTTAGTATCTTCAACGATCAGAATTGTGTTTGCACAGTATCATAAGAAATAATTATATGTGACATAAATTATGTGATACATGAAATGCATGAAATATAATGATAATGAATATAAATACAATGTGCAAGAAAGTTTGTAAAATTAATATTCAGGAATATTCAGGACTGTTCACGATGGCAGGAGTGTTCACAATGGCAGGAGGAGACTCAGAACAGCTCATCAATTTTTGCATTAGTTTGTTTGCGTCTTTTGACGCACTATGGCATTCCTTTTAGAATGCTGTACTGCCTTTAGTAAATCTGTTGAATGATATTCTGAATTACACATTGCTGTAATAAATTTTAAACATGTCTGAATATTCAAATTAAAAGAAATCATATGTAGCAGTGCATTCTCATATACTATGTTTGGTGTATCTGAAATTTCAGAAATCATCAGCATATATGCATATATTCATTCACCAGAACGTCAATCACTGATTTTTATTTATCCAATAATTATTATCAGACATTTGAGTTACCTGAAATTTCAAATAAATCAAAAAAGGTATTGACTTAGGTCTGTCTGAATTTTCAGATACCCACATACACTATTGGAATTTTCAATAGCATTAATTGAATCTGCATTTTCTTCAATTGAATAATACCACCTGAATCTTCAAACTAACTAAATGCTTATTAACTGTTTGTACATAACGTTTACAGTTACCTGATAAAAATATAATTTATTTACCATTATTTCTGATGTCTAAGTAAGTAATATGTACTTGACTATTTAACATACTGGACATCTGATTATTATACTGACTTTTCTTTATGTCTGACTTACGCTCTCTCCACAGAAAAATATGCAGTCATTTTCGTGGCTCAGAAGTGATATGAGATCATTGTAAACATTGTGGTCACAGAAGTAATCATTTCGTTTCTCGAAAATGCAGGCCTTCTGAGTCACAGCAAGAATGAAGAACTTTATAGCTTTTTGTACAAGTGCACCTGCAAATTAGTATATTATTAAGTTGATGAAAAATAGAATGATTGCATAAGATTACTATTTGAAGTTCCTTCAACACCTGCACCCACACCCTACAAGCCTTCGACACCCACACACCCTACAAGCCTTTGATATCCACACACACCCTACAAGCCTTCGACACCCACACACACCTTAAAAACCTTCGACACCCACACACACCCTACAAGCCTTCAGCACCCACACCCTACAAGCCTACGATACCCACATACACCCTACAAACCTTTGACACACACACCCTACAAGCCTTCGACGCCCACACACCCTCACTACAGCCTTCGACACCCTCACTACAAGCCTTCGACACCCTCACTACAGTCTACCCTCGATATAGTCCGGGCTACGGGAGCCCCCAAAATAGCGGACTGTAGGACAAACGGATAGTAGCGATGCGAAGTTTTGCTTACGAAGGGTTGGTTGGCAAGAGAAAAATAGCGGACATTATCGCAGATGGACTGTATCGAAGCAGACACTATCGAGGGTAGACTGTACAAGCCTTTGACACCCTCACTACAAGCCTTCGACACCCACACACCCTACAAGCCTTCGACACCCACACACCCTATAAGCCTTCGACACCCACACACTCTATAAGCCTTTGACACCTACACCCACACTACAAGCCTTCGATACCCACACACCCTACAAGCCTTCGACACCCACACCCACACTACAGGCCTTCGACACCCACACTACAGGCCTTCGACACCCACACACATCCTACAACTCACACACCCTACAAGCCATCGACACCCACACACACCCTACAAGCCTTCGACACCAACACACACCCTACAAGCCTTCGACACCCACACACACCCTACAAGCCTTCGACACTCACACACCCTACAAGCCTTCGACACCCACACACCCACACTACAAGCCTTCGACACCAATACACACCACAAGCCTTTGACACCCACACACCCTACAAGACTTTGACACCCACACCCACACCCACACACACACTACAAGCCTTCGACACACACACCCTACAAGCCTTCGACACACACACACACCCTACAAGCCTTCGAAACCCACCCTACAACCCTTCGGACATCCACACACCCTACAAGCCTTGGACACCCACACACACCCTACAAGCCTTTGACACCCACACACAATACAAGCCTTCGACACCCACCCTATACGCTACTAACATTCATACACCATTCACACCAACAAGCCTTCAACAAACACACACCCTACAATTCAAGCCTCCAACATCACGTACCACAGCATCCGACACCCACACACCCTACAAGCATCCAGCAACCATACACTCAAGCCTTCGACACCTACAAGCTAACAACAACCACACACTCTACTCATGTGTGTGTCGTGTTGTACGCTAAATTTTAGAACACATGACTTATAAGCAGAACATACACAAACACATATATGGTGTACATACCTCACATCTAGTGACTCATGCATAGTAGCACATGTCAGATCACATGCACACAATGGCATACATAGCACTTACAATACAGTCACATTGATTAATGCAGTGAACACTTCAACACAGCTTGCCAACAATAATGAATATTATAATTTTAAAAAAAGACCACAAGTTTGCTGTATTCAAACAGATATCTTTGATTATACAGAGTTTGGAAATTGCATGATGAAAATGAGAAGTGGTTCTTTGCCTTCAATTCCTATATCCTACCAACTTTCTCGTTAGAGAATTTTTTTTCTTTACTTCTATACCAAGAAACATTCTAAAATTGGTAACAATGCATATGGTTCACAACTATGTCAATCCAAACAGTCACCCTTCGTAGTGTGGTACTAAAGATTTCCGGCCAGGACGAGTACTTTGGTTATCCATAGGACATAATGCAGTAATGTAGTGCCACATGTCTTCACACTTGTGTGATGGTATCAGCATTATCCTTATTTGAACCAATTGGGCCTTCAAGTTTTCTACCTGCACAAAGAATTCCCTCGCAATTTGCGGCAGCTGCAGAATGAACAATGATGAAGCCCTAACACTGTACATCATCACAGAAACTGCATACTTTGTACACAGACTCATCATTACCAGTTGTGCAAACTCTTCACACACACCACCACACTTGTGTTATGTTGCAGAACATCACATTTATAGACGATCTGCGGTACAACATTAACAAGTAGCATCAAGGAAGGAGGGGTTATACCTAGAGGCACTAAGCCATTCATGAGAGAAAGGGTTTAGAGAGGGAGTCACTGAGCCTTTCAAAGAGGAGGAGCTGGGGGGGGGGGGGGGGGGGGGGGGGGGGAGCTAAGCATGGACCCACACACCACCACACCACAGCATAATGTACTCACACACACACACACACACACACACGCACACGCACACACACACACACACACACACACACACACACACACACACACACACACACACACACACACACACACACACACACACACACACACACACACACTAGCCAGCCTGCGTGTAAACTCACCACAACATAGGAATAAAAGACAAAAAAGAATGAACAGTTGACTTACTGGAAGTCGGAACACTGTCAAATTAAATCAGTGCATGAATTGTTCCTCTCGCCGGGGTGTCTGAGACGGTCTCGAGGTGCACCGTTCGAGGGGAAACGTCTATCATCTCGGCAATTTGAGGGACAGTAAAACGGTTTTCCACGAGATATTCCAGGTGGTCTCGAGGTACAAAAAATCGCGGCCGCCCAGCGGTTCCACTCGTTTCTGCCTGTGGCCGATAAGCAGAAAGAACACTTCTTGCCGTGTCCATAGCCTCTCGTAATACATTCAACGCCATCCTTATATGTATTGCTTGGTACTTTCTTCGTTGACATTCAGACCCTCTGTATGCTTGATCAATAGAATCTCGCGATGAGCCAGCTCAATCGTTGGTATAAACGCTTCCATTTGGTCAGATGAAACGCTTCTACCATCCTGTTTTGGCACTAGGGCGTTAATAACACTTCTCAGTGATGGAAGAACTCTCGCAGCGGCAGCCATCACGAGATTTGGAGACACGGATTCAGGAATAATAATAGCCAATGGTATGGAATAGAGGTTGATATGTAATTGTCTTATGTAATAATCCGTAACATTTCACAACACCCCCCCCCCCCCCCCCCCTCATTGAATAGGGGGCGTGAATTTTGGCAGCGATCACCTCCCATACGTTTTGGGCCAGAATCCGACAGCACCCCCCCCCCCCCCCCCCGCTCCTCGTATCGGGCCATAAACCGACAGCACCCCCCCCCCCCCAAAACCTGTATCCGCTGCATGGCATACGCATTCCGTGCGAGGGGTCGATTCTGGTGATTCTAGACAGGTCGACACTGCTTCCAGACCACTATTCTGCATCGGATTGACCCCTCCTCTCGTCACACGTCATCCCGTACTGATGCAAGCTACCCCCCCCCCACCCTTTCAGCGTGTCGTAATTTATGAACGGCCCCTTGGCACATACACAACGCTTACAGCCGGCACCGATTGCCGTTACAATTACAGCAACGAGACTTACCTAGCTGCTTTATCGGGACTGTGATGTGCATGACGTGGTCAGAATGGCCGGGCGTGTGGTCAGTATGTTCAGAGCATGCCGCGCGCGTATGGCAAGCGGTATGTAACAAAAATAAATCATGACGTGACGTTACCTTACAGCATGACGTGACGTCCTTACAGCATGACGTGACGTCAGCATGACGTCCTTACAGCATGACATGACGTCCTTACAGCATGACGTCCTTACAGCATGACGTCCTTACAGCATGACGTCCTTACAGCATGACGTCCTTACAGCATGACGTCCTTACAGCATGACGTCCTTACAGCATGACGTCCTTACAGCATGACGTCCTTACAGCATGACGTCCTTACAGCATGACGTCCTTACAGCATGACGTCCTTACAGCATGACGTCCTTACAGCATGACGTCCTTACAGCATGACGTCCTTACAGCATGACGTCCTTACAGCATGACGTCCTTACAGCATGACGTCCTTACAGCATGACGTCCTTACAGCATGACGTCCTTACAGCATGACGCCCTTACAGCATGACGTCCTTACAGCATGACGTCCTTACAGCATGACGTCCTTACAGCATGACGTCCTTACAGCATGACGTCCTTACAGCATGACGTCCTTACAGCATGACGTCCTTACAGCATGACATCCTTACGGCATGACGTATTTACAGCATGACGCCCTTGTAGGCATGATCTCGTAATTGGGCCTGGATATTAGATTCACTAATCCTACAATACTGATGCGTACGTATGTCATGTAGCAGTATGTAAGGAACGATTCACGCTTCAGTCTCAAATACATTTGCATAAGGGGAAAGGGGGGGGGGGGGGGGGGGGATGTAAAGCACCCCAAAATTTTGGACCAGCATATTATAAGTTTTCATTATAGATTAATAGGATGCGATTTCAAATAAAGTGCACCGTGCCATGCATAAATGAGCATTTTCAATATTTACTACAAGCCGTCTGTGCATATTGATTGAAGCCCTTCATTGGTGGGGGAGGGGGGGGGGGGGGGAGGAACCTCCTCATTAATCGCACAGATGAGTTCCAATCAGTAAAGAAGTGTGTCGTGATAACACTTTCACCTGAGCTTGTGCCTTAGGAAATAATTCCTTAGAAGTAACGATATATAGAGCTACCAGCGGATAAATGAACATCAACAGTAGTAGCTATGCCATTATTAAATAGTGCGATCCTCTTTAGTACTTTCTAAACGTATGCACTCCTCGAGATAGCTTGCACCATACCAGTCACTGACGTTTTTGAATTTTAGTGTAGGGCAAGCAAACTTGATACATGCATGCATGACTCGATGACCCAAGATTTTAAAGGAGAAAAGATTGTGGATATCTTTGCTAATTTACACCCTCTTAAGACATGATGTTTACTAATAAGTAATGAAGCCCTGTAACCTTGACATCTTTGTGCACCTGCACTGCACTTTTGCATCATATGCACATTCTTTTTCACATGAACAATTCGGGTCCTATTATAAGTTGCTTGTACCAATGCACGCAGTACATGCACAGTTTCCAAGGTTTAACATAACGACCTTCTTCTTGCTGTTTATCAGCAGCCTATACTGGCAATTTAGATGGAAATAAACTTCTAGTTAGTGGAGCTAGCCGATCCTTGATTATCCTTATAAAATGCAGGCTATGTTAATACAGATCTGTATGCAATTTAATGACTTTGACGGGGAGCGTTTAGCCACCTGATTATCTCTTCTGCACTGCTATCTTTCCTTTGAAGTTCATATAGTCTGAAAGGTGGTATGAAATTAAAAAAAAAAAGAACAATCATCCAACTTTTCTAGCAACTCATTCACAGCTCAACTGACTATACATAGAGGTACTGAAGCTTGCAAAATTTATTCTTGTAATGCCAGCAACAAACGCAGTTAGTGAATTTCTACGTGACACCGACCGCCGCTATGGAGTTGCAACAGCAAACTGTTGCGAATACGTCTTGGATAGGCTCGAACTTTGTATCTACACTTGCACAAACCTACTCGATAGCATGGATCATTAAAGGGACGACGAGGACGTCATCTCATGTCGGAGTACTTCCAGTGTACTGATGTTTTGTGTCTGCTACACATTTCAACTTTAAGTGTTATGTGTTGTGTGTAACTTTGAGTGTACTTGTGTATTCAACTTTGAGTATGTTATTGTAGTGTCGCGAGGTAGCTGTTAGCGCACACTGCCGCACGTAGCTGCATGGTGCAGCCACGAGAACGTACTGGGCAGTCTCCAGCCAGGGGCAAACAACTCGAATAACACACGTGCAAACATACAATATATACACGTGCATCACATCCAGACTGTTCTATGGCCGGCTGTGGCTGGCTTGCGCCCCGGCCGGCGCGGCCCAGACACACAATGGGACCGCCACATTGTCCCACATTACTACACTCCTCCCCCATTATCGTTTGCTTCCATGGGTGTGCGGCGGGTGCACTTTTCCATCCGGACTTGCATGAGCTTAGCTCCGTCAGTTGTCAGGCTCGCTCTCTCCTCTCCGGCCGCAGACTCACTCTCTGTCCTCCCCGGTGGCAGGCTCTGACTGTCCTCCCCCTTAATTCCTTGCAGTGTGGGCTAGGTTTCGGAATCGTCATGTGACGACTGTGAGCCTTTCCGACAGCTGCTGGCGTGACTTGTGCGGATCGTCCTCTTGACGTTACGAGCCTTCCGACAGGCGTGACTTGTGCGGATCGTCCTCTTGACGTTACGAGCCTTCCGACAGGCGTGACTTGTGCGGATCGTCCTCTTGACGTTACGAGCCTTCCGACAGGCGTGACTTGTGCGGATCGTCCTCTTGACGTTACGAGCCTTCCGACAGGCGTGACTTGTGCGGATCGTCCTCTTGACGTTACGAGCCTTCCGACAGGCGTGACTTGTGCGGATCGTCCTCTTGACGTTACGAGCCTTCCGACAGGCGTGACTTGTGCGGATCGTCCTCTTGACGTTTCGAGCCTTCCGACAGGCGTAACTTGTGCGGATCGTCCTCTTGACGTTACGAGCCTTCCGACAGGCGTGACAGGCGTGACTTGTCCTCCGCGGCGGCAGGCAGCTTGTTATCCCCGGCGGCGGGTCCCCTTTACAGCGGTGGAGCTTTTCTTCCCAGGCGCTGGGAGCGTTTGTCCTCTTACGGACAGCTGGGGTCCTACCCCTCCTCTCTCCGAAGGGCTGGGATCTTAGTGGCTAGGTGTTTTACCCTCGTCGCCAATGTGGTATCGCGAGGTGACTGTTAGCGCACGCAGCCGCACGTAGCTGCATGGTGCAGCCACGAGGACGTGCTGGGCAGTCTCCAGCCAGGGGCAAACAACTCGAATAACACACGTGCAAACATACAATATATACACGTGCATCACATCCAGACTGTTCTATGGCCGGCTGTGGCTGGCTTGCGCCCCGGCCGGCGCGGCCCAGACACACAATGGGACCGCCACATTGTCCCACATTACTACAGTTATGTGTTGTGTAATCTAGACATTTCAACTCCGAGTGTACTGTGTGTATACAACTTCGAGTGTACTGATATGATGTATGATCTACACATTTCAATATTGATGTCATGATGCGAGTATATGTGTATATGAGTATATGATGTCATGATGCGAGTATATGGTATACTGTGATGAGCTTTTCAGAATGTCACGTACTGTGCAAAACATAATGTCAAAGGTTTGTTGACGGTATTGTATGCATGCTGCAGTATAAAGTCATCACACATTTATATTTTCGCACTGAAAAACTAGCTAGTTCATCATAAAGGTGAAATTCATCCTCGCGTTACTACAGTAGATGCTGCAGCATATCCTTCTATTGTTAATAGTCGGTACCGCCTTTACGGTATTTTCGTGTGGTTGTGTAGAGAACACATTGGACTATTGATCGAGGAGGTGACCTGCTAAGAAGCACTTCTTACTACCCGCAAATAAGGCTCATTCATTGGTGTAATTGTTCACCAAAACAAGGTACGATAATTGGTTTTCGGAATCCACTGGTTTGACCGAATCTTTTTCGCAGCAAATGTTTGTCCCGGATCCAGTGAGCACCTGCCATTATATCCCATGGATCTGGAACCACGGTATATTAGTATTCAGTGACCCAGAGTTAGGATTTTAGATTATTCCGGATCGCCTTCCAAGCCTGATCGTTGTACAAAACTCTTGTTGAATGTTCTCATAAAACTCATCTATCCATCACCGATGCAGAGCAATCCTATATCCCATGCACGATCGTTAATATTATAACGGGTATGTATAACTGAAACTAGGGTGGTGAGTACATTTTACGAAATGTTATTGCTGTATCTTGAAATAGCCAGGAGAAAACTAATCAACTGATGACAATTGTTCTAGACATTTTTCACTATACTTTTCCTCCTGCGCTGCCTTCAAACTCAGAACAGCAGGGGCGGCGGATCCAAAGGAGGGCGGGAAAACTGAACCAGTGCATGGCCAGTGTTTTGGCCACGTGAGTGGTGGAGATGCTTAGAAAATAAAGCGCACAAAAAGATTTAGACTTTTACTAGTCCTGACATAAAATAAATAAATTAAGTGTAGCACAAATGAATAACGCATGGTTTTTAGCAGGTATAACCTTTGTGACAGGAATAAAACAAATCCAATACACCTCAATGTTGCTATTCATCTTTTTTTTTTTGCACGAAGGTTGAAGTACGCTTTACCTCTAAACATCACACTGTATTGTATATTTCCATTGGTCATTTTTCTTGTGCTTGGTATTAATGAATTTATTGATACTCGCCGTTGGAAGTTATACAAACAGTTTTACTCGGTTTGACATGGTTGCATAAATTATGACTGATGGGTTGAATTTTCACTGTCCTTTCGATGAAGATTGCAAAGCAAAGATGAAGGAGCAGTCGCTAGAATATTGTTTCTTCTTATTTCCCACGTACATCGGAAGTTAGCCTCGTCCCCAGGCCGTCAATTAAAGTTTGGGAAAAAAGACGGCCTGGTATCCATTGCAACTCTGTTAGTGCGCATGCGCTGGCCATTACCAGAAAAAGTGGTAATCGTATATTTTGCTTGTAAACCTTTCCGTAAACTAACTCGCTAGCGGTCTAAAGTTTTTCCGTTTTCAATTAAAATCATATCACGCACGTGCACAAAATACATAGCTACGCGTAGTATGGCGACGACGTCAAAGTCTTGCAGGATATGTGGCAGTGTTGTGTCTCCTACACATTGTGTTGCACTCTTTTCAAGGGAATCTTTGGCATCCGATCTTGCAGACAGGCTCAGCAAGCTTGCCGATGTCCCAGTGGCTCCAGACGATGGTTTGTCCAGATTCATGTGCAGGTCTTGCAAAAACAAACTTGTGTCAGCAGAGTATTTTAGAACAACAGCCAAGGCTAGCTATGAAAAAAATAAAGACACTCTCATTGCCACTGGTAGTGCCATGGGTTCACTAGTCCAGGTCACAAATAAGAGAACCAAGGATACAAGTGGCCCTGGGGCATCTCCTCACACTAGGCAGTGCAGACCTGTGGCTAAGCGGCCGACTCCTGAGCACCCCGGAAGAAGGCTTACTTATCCTAATTGTGACAACTGTAAGACAAAACATGAATTATTAATAGTTTCATTCAGTAATGTTACCACAACAGCACATACAGATGATTGTACTGCCATGCCACTGAGTGACAGTTGTAATTCTCAAGCTGGTACAGAGTGCATTACAGATGGTCCCAGAGAACAAGAGATAGATGTGGTAGGCATTACAGATGGTCACAGAGAACAAGAGGTAGATGTGGTAGGCGTCTCAAACCTTTCACAGAATCCTGCAGAAGGTAGGAACTGTGCATGGAAGTATTCATGAGCCACATACAGCCTTACATATAGGTGATGCAAGCTCAACAGTGATAGACACATGTCACAACAGTACGACAGATGCTACAGCTCCTACACCAATCAAAGTAAGCAAGTTATAAACATGATACAATCATAACACACATAATGTCACAGATTTCAGTGTACTCACGTACAAAGGCTGCTGATGTGATGATAATTGTGAGTCCTGAGTTTGAAAAGGTTGCCAAGGCACTGGCTGGCGGCAATGTGAAGTCTATTTGCAGGGCTCTTTTTGCCAATCCTCGACTTAGACAAGAGGCTGTGTCCAAAGTGTCCAGTATGGTCAACAAAGAGTGTTCCTTGTTGTGCAAAAAAAAAGCACAGCCAGTGTCACTGTTCCGCCATATGTCCCTGGAGCAGGCTGAGAGCTTCTCCTGGAATGAGATCATTTCTGAGCTCAATTTCAAGGCACCCACACTATTCCACATCATACACGATTCCATTGTCACATGCTCAGACCATAGGAACAAGCAAAAGAAAGGGGATTCACATTACCCAAGCTTGTGCACAGCTGTGGCAATTCTGCTGAAGGAGCGCAACAGACAGATGTGTGGATTGCAGTCCTACATATCCAGTGCTCTCTTTTCCACTAGAATTCCAAGAAGAATTATTAATAGTTTCATTCAGTAATGTTACCACAACAGCACATACAGATGATTGTACTGCCATGCCACTGAGTGACAGTTGTAATTCTCAAGCTGGTACAGAGTGCATTACAGATGGTCCCAGAGAACAAGAGATAGATGTGGTAGGCATTACAGATGGTCACAGAGAACAAGAGGTAGATGTGGTAGGCGTCTCAAACCTTTCACAGAATCCTGCAGAAGGTAGGAACTGTGCATGGAAGTATTCATGAGCCACATACAGCCTTACATATAGGTGATGCAAGCTCAACAGTGATAGACACATGTCACAACAGTACGACAGATGCTACAGCTCCTACACCAATCAAAGTAAGCAAGTTATAAACATGATACAATCATAACACACATAATGTCACAGATTTCAGTGTACTCACGTACAAAGGCTGCTGATGTGATGATAATTGTGAGTCCTGAGTTTGAAAAGGTTGCCAAGGCACTGGCTGGCGGCAATGTGAAGTCTATTTGCAGGGCTCTTTTTGCCAATCCTCGACTTAGACAAGAGGCTGTGTCCAAAGTGTCCAGTATGGTCAACAAAGAGTGTTCCTTGTTGTGCAAAAAAAAAGCACAGCCAGTGTCACTGTTCCGCCATATGTCCCTGGAGCAGGCTGAGAGCTTCTCCTGGAATGAGATCATTTCTGAGCTCAATTTCAAGGCACCCACACTATTCCACATCATACACGATTCCATTGTCACATGCTCAGACCATAGGAACAAGCAAAAGAAAGGGGATTCACATTACCCAAGCTTGTGCACAGCTGTGGCAATTCTGCTGAAGGAGCGCAACAGACAGATGTGTGGATTGCAGTCCTACATATCCAGTGCTCTCTTTTCCACTAGAATTCCAAGAAGGTATGTGTGTGAATGCAACTTGATAATGTAGTTCATACACAACAACATTACTGATAGCGTATGTTTTATTACAGGCTTGGACAAGGCTAAATCATCTCAACGTCACCCTCAGCTACAATGCCATCCTCAAGCGAGTGGACGAAATTAGCAAACAGCATACAAAAATGATGGACAAATGGCTAAAAGAAGGGGCTTTTGTTAAGTATGTTGGTGACAATGTGGACAAGCAGTGCAATGTACGAGACATCAGGAGTGACCACCATGGGCAGCTTAGACACATGTTCAGCCTACTGGTAATCAAGGCTCGCATCCCACCTCCTGCTCCTCTGCCTGTGTTCTCCACACAAAGCCTCACATCAGTAAATGTAGACTGTTTTCTTCCATCCCTTGAAGACATGAAGGTTGTCCAGCATGACATGGAAGTGCTTGTTGGTAGAATCATATGTGATTATATAAAGGACATGAGCAAGCTGAAAAAGTTTGTTGTCACCCATATTCCGCACACCTACAGTGACAATATGGCAGACAAGTCCGAGGTGATTGTGTTGGATGTGCTGCACAAAAATGAGATGAAGAGCAGTGACATGGTGCACATAATGAGAGTAATGGCTTCATACCTAGGACCAACATACAACCATGTTGTTCTTACAGGGGGTGACCATGTCACATGTGAGAGAGAACGGGGTGCAAAACGTCATGTGATGTGCTCAAATACACGCGAGGGCCGACTTGAACAGCTTGAGCCATGTGTAGAAGACTGGCACTGTGTCATGAATTTCATGATGGTAAGTAATACTTTCAGTAAACATATATGTCTAAATGACTGTACCTTTACTATCTGTAGCTGATATGGCAAAAACTTTTCAAGATCAGTCCACGAGACTATGGCTCACTGTACCAACTGTTCACCCGACTTGGACGCTTGCCTAAAGCAAGAAAGCCCAAGGAAGAGATGCATGCATGTCAGGATGCATTATTCACTGTGTTCAAGGGACACATAGTGGCAGCTGCATGTAAGGAGTTAAGCATTGAAGGACCAAACAATGACATTAAGGGTGTAGAGATCAACCAGACTTTGTTGGAGGACGTGGCAGTGAAGGTGGTAAAGAAGTTAGCTGTTATCCCAGAGGCCTTCTTAAATGAGTCTGTGGCAGACACTGGAGATGGAGTGCACAACTATGTACGTGTTCTATGTCATTTTACCGCTCTAGTATACCTTTTCATTGATGCTTGGAAAGAAGGAGACGGTGAACGTGTAGTGAGGTGTTGGAAGCTGTTTATGCTACACTTCCATGCTGAGAAAAAGACCAAATATGCAATTGAGGCTCTTAGGCTGCAGTTTCAACTGGTCACTCTCCAGCCATACCTTGTGCACCAACTGATGTGGGGATGGTTTGTCAACACACATGGAGGCAAAGGGCAAAACATACCTTGTGACCTCCACAACGAGCACATCAACAAGCTGTACAAAGAAATCATTGCAAACATGGGAGCTAACTTCACCGAGTTAGCCAGCACTCGTGCAGCAAGGGCAGTGTCATCCCTTGAGAGACTTGCTCTAGCCTTTGACAAACAAACTGGCATCCATCCCGACGCAACAGCTCACAGCAGGAGGGCAGATGAGAAAGACGTTAAGATGGTTGTTGAAGTTGTGCTAAAGGCCAGAGTGCTTGAGGCAATTGAAAACAGATATCACTCCAAGTTTCCCGAATTTTCTCCAAATCCTTTACATACAATAGATAGAGAAAAAATGATAAAGTGGATAGCAGAGAAGGCTAAACAGTATAGTAACATCCTTGAAACACGACCAGACTCGGATAGTGAGAATGAGAATCATGAGGAAGATAATTCAATAGATGTAGATGAGGTAGACTACTGATGGCCTCATGCATACACGTACAACATATATACACTCACTGGTTTTCCGATGCTAAGTTGATGTTGATGTGAGAGTACCTGAGTGTGTTATGCAGATGTCAGAAGGAAATGTCAGTGTATCGGTGATAGAGGGAGATGTCAGTGCGCAGGTGACACATGTAGATGAAGGTGTCAGAGTGCATGTGATGGAGGGAGATGTCAGTAGTAGAGGGAGGTGTTAGTGTGCAGATGTTAGTGTACAGGTGCTAAATGGAGGTGTTGGTGTGCAGTTGTAATAGAGGGATGTATCTTCACTGAAAATTGCCTCGGCAATTGTCACAGCACAGTTCCCTGTTACGGGGTCCCAGGGACATCGCCACAACTGGATCAAAGTACCTGAGCAAGATGAATCTCCGACAAAGCTCAGTATTCTCAAGATAGTCTCTCACGGCTTTTAATTCCACATTACGGTGAACACTCTGGTCTGCATACAGAGGAACTTCAACTGGTTTCCAGTAAATTCTGGACATAGATTGTTGGTGATCTCTGCCAGCTCTGCCACTCTCCTGCATGTAGTCTTCAAGAGACCGAGGAGCACCATAATGAATGATGTAGTCCAAGTTCTTGAAGTCCACCCCCATTCCCAGAGCCATTGTTGCAAACACCACTCTAATGGTACCATCCCTGTGACTAAGACTGGTCATTATCACCTTTTTATTGTGCTCATCCGTACAGGAATGGAACATTCCAAATAGGCAATTGTCACTGATCTGTTCTGCTCCTGGTGGGTAGTAGCTGGCATCTCGTAGGGAATGGAGAAAGTGAGCATATAAAGATGCACACATATCGAGAGATTGACAGTACACCACAACTCTCTGAGCTTTGATGCCATTTTCAGCTACGTCTTTGACCAAACATTCAAAGTCCTCCTCAATGGTCTTCTTTCTTACCACTTCATAGCAAATGTTTGGCTTGTCAGGAGACTCAGATACTACACAACAGCCAGCCATATCTAGCTTGTCAATTATGTCGTCCCTCATCAAGCTAGTCACCGTTGCTGTGGTAGCAAGCATTGGAGCACAACATGGCACAAAAGACCTTAGCTCCCTTAGTGCACCATACGAAGGGCGAAAGTCTTTGCTCCTGTCAATATTAGTAGCACTTGTTATGAATACTAATTTATTTCATGCCACTTACCACTTGAATACACAGTGTGCTTCATCAACAGCAACTGCCACTACAGTATCAGACAGAGGAGGGCAGACAAAAAGTTGTCTCCATGTGTAGTCTGTACCAAATATGGCCTCCGGAGCACTGTACAGCAGATGAAAACGACCAAGAAACACATCTCTCTCTGTAGCAAGTAGTTCTTTGTCCACATCTACACAAATTGAGCAAATTGCACCTCAACCAAACATTTAAATCTATATAGCCAACTAGCTAAGAATGCTCCAGGTATCGATGGACCTACTTACCAGTATTTCCAGAGAGAATTGCAGCAGGTACACCCCTCGTCTGTAACCCAGACACCTGGTCAACCATCAGGGAAACGAGTGGTGAAATAACTAGCACTACACTTCGTTCCGCTTGTGGAACAGTGGTTCGCTTCAGTTTGAAATCAAACATGAATGGTATCAGTTGGTAGCAAATCGACTTCCCGTACCCTGTAGGAAACCAAGCGAACACATCCCGACCACTGTACAAATGAAATAGTGCTTCCTCTTGCTTAGCCTTCAATACAAGGTTCTGTTGATTAACACACAGAAGAGAATAAGCCACCGCTTCCAGGCCCGGCGCACTCGGTCCAAAGTTGGTGCGGCTAATTATTAAATATTAGTGTGGGCGTGGCCCATGCAAGGCGCGTGCGCGTGCGCGCGTGTGTTGACGTTTTCTTTCGAAGCACATGCACGGCCCATGTTCTATAAGATGCAAAAATAGAATCATATGTAACCGGACAATGCGAACATGGGTGTGGCAAAAGCAAATAAACTGATCAAGATTCAAGCTCTTTAAGTATTAGGGGACTTTGGTTATCATTACTAGTATCAAGGATTGCCAAATACCTTTGTCCTATGCTGCGAACTGCTGACAAAAGTCATCTGCGATGTTCTCTAGGTTGATGATATCAGTGAGAGCTTAATCTCACCTGGCTCATTGTGCTTCGTAGATAGCTTTTAATCCTACGGAGCGCGCTAAATGCATGCTCGGAAGTTGCATATTAGCTTCATTACTGTACGCTTAGGGTTGGCACAGCATGAAATTCATGCAATGGTTATTAAAAGTACGACTATGAATTTATGTAATTTTGTAATGTCGTACGTTCAAATAGTTATAGACGATCGATAATTGTGCATCCATTAATGGTTAAGTACTACTATGAATTATGGCATCAGACACGCCCACATATTAGACACGCCCATTTTGGGACCGAAAGTTGGTGCGGCCAAAGCCGCACTGGCGGACGGAGGGGGGGGGGTTGGGGGGGTTGCAACCCCCCCTTTCCTCCTATTACATAATACGCAAAATGCGGCATAAGTAAATTTAATTAACCACGCGTCAAATAACAAATTAAAAGTGTTCGAAAATGGCAGCTAGCATGAAATCTATGAAAATAACATCTTTGTTCAAAAGGTAAGCAAGAATACCACAACAAACGCACTATGTAAACTAATGAGATTAATTACATAGTCTACCGTAGACTATGTTTAGCGAATACCTAACCACTGTTGAGATGATTATGGTGTAAATGCATCATGAGCACAGAGAGGTTGTAGGTTCAGTTTTCTTGTAGAGCTCTGCATGTTAATGGAACCTTTTTCAAATGCACCATAAATTACTTATACTAGGGCAACAGAAGCACAAGATCTCGCTTCCCCGGTTCCCCCTGTGAAAAAATTTTGCGGATCCATTGCAGACAAGGATACAGATGAATCAATTCAATTGGATGTGATCGTCACACCAATCTTACCAGAAGCGTCTTCCAATTTGGATGTCGCAGAAGCAGCTGAATCACATGTGGCGAATGTCCCTACCAGTTCGTCTTTAAGTGATTCTGTCCAAAATGAACAAGCCGGTCCATCACACAGTCTGCAGGTTGTTGCAGCAACTAGTGCAGACCTTGGAATAGTGGTACAAGCAGCAAAAGGCTGTTGGGGTACACTTAGACGCCTAGTAAGTGAGTTGTCAAATGCACAAAGAATGCAATATCTTACTTGTCACACCAAGCCTGCGGCTGCCACTGGTGTTGCTCTCCATTCACACCCTGTCACTAAGGGTGGAAAGACATGGCACGTAACGTTTCAGCGCAGGTGGATGGAACAATTCCCATGGCTCTCGTACACTAATGTTCTTGAAGGGGGAATTTGTAGGTATTGCATCCTTTTCCCTGAACAGCCAAAAAGAGGAGGTAGCCTAGGTGCTACTCCAGGTAGTCTTGTTCTTACAGTGTATCAGAGTCCCTATAACAAGGCTCTCGGCAAAGATGGCATTTTGGCTTGCCATGAAAAAAGTATAATGCATTGCCATGCTACTAAACAAGCGGACTTATTTTTACTTGGCGTCAGAAATCCTGACTCGAGAATTGATGTGCGTTTAATGGCACAAAGTGACCAGCAAGTTAAAGAAAATAATGAAATCCTGCGACAACTTGTGATGGCTGTTGAATTCCTAGCCAAGCAAACATTGCCCTTCCGAGGACACAGGGATCACAATGTTGACTTTAGCAACGAAGACATCAATCATGGAAATTTTGTAGCCATCCTTCAGTTAATGGCAAAGGAGAACAGTGTTCTTCAAAAGCATCTGAGCTGTGCAAAAAGAAATGCCAAATACACAAGTAAAACCATACAAAATGATCTAATTCATGTCTACGCAACTAAAATAAAGCAAAAGATAACTGGAGAGCTTAGAAGTCAGAACTTACCTTTCACCATAATAGCTGACGAATGTACAAACAGGCATTCAAATCAAGAAATACTATCAGTATGTTTGAGGTTTGTGAGCTTATTAACACCAAAGGATCCCCAAATAAATGAATGCCTTGTTGACTTCCTTCACCTTGAAAGAGCCACAGCCACTGCTATAGCTACTAAGCTTTTGGAATCCCTGACCAGTGTTTCTCTTTCTCTCAATCCATCAAATATCAGAGGACAAGCATATGATGGGGCAGCAGTAATGTCTTCAGAAAAAGCTGGGGTACAAGCTAAGATAAAAGAAGTGTCTCCATTAGCTTTTTATACCCACTGTTACTGTCACTGCTTAAACCTGTCACTTGCTTCAGCTTGTCAAGTTCAAGAAATTCGCAATCTTATAGGTACAATAAATGAAGCTTATCTATTCTTATCGAATAGTCCGAAAAGGCAGAGATTTTTCGAAAAAATTCTAGAAGTGTATTTACCTACGTGCTCCAGAACTAAACTAGTGGGACTGTGCAAAACAAGGTGGGTGGAACGACACACTTGCTTTGAGGTTTTTCTCGAAATGTACGTGGCATATGTTACATTTTTGGATGCCACGCTTCACCCTCATCAACATCCTGACTTAGGCACATGGGATTGGGATAAGGATACTTTAGCAAAGGCACAAGGGATGATGGCTTCACTAACAACATTTCAAAACATTGCAGTTTTTATTATTACCAAGAATACTTTGGACATTGTACAGGTGCTTTCAGTAAAGTTGCAGAAGCGTGATCAAGATGTGTTAGAGGCGTATGCAATCATAGATGAAGTGATGAAGACCCTTGAATTAACAAGGAAAACGATTGACACAGGCTTTGCAGCATGGTATGATGAGATTGTAAAATTGGCAAATGAAGTAGGAGCTACAGAATCTGTTCCTCGAATAACCACCCTACAGAGGAATAGAAGTAACACTCCCAGTAGCAGCCCAATGGAGCACTACAAAAGAACTGTTGCCATTCCTTTCTTGGACTATCTCTGTGGGCAGATGGAGGAACGATTCAAGGCAGATGAAACAAATCACACGCATTATCTTTTCTACCTTGTGCCATCTATACTGGTTGCCACACGCAAGTACCCTGATAGCATCTTAGATAATTTGTTAAAATGGGAAATTGATATACCTTTTCCAAAGTCTCTTCCAAGTGAACTTAGGCGGTGGGAAGGATTGTGGAGAGCCAAGATGTTATTGAATAAAGATAAAGAGCAGACGATTCCGAATAATCTTGTTCAAGCACTTAGTACCTGCGATTTAGACTCATTCCCTAACATCCATCGTCTTCTGTTGATTGGATGCACATTGCCAATCTCTAGTGCTGAAGCTGAACGCTCCTTCAGCTTGATGAAGAGGATCAAGACCTGTACTAGATCCATTATGACAGAGCAGCGTCTCAGTGATCTTGCCATAATAGCTATGCACTACTCCGAACGAATTCCGGTTGAAGAAGTGTGCAAAGCTTTCATCCAAGAACATCCAAGAAGATTGTTCCAAGCCTCATTGTTTATGGACTAACTCATGCACATTAATAGTACTTTTCTGAATGTTTTGCATGCATGTATATGTACTGCAGAATTAAGTTACCCTGTCATGATACTTCAAAAGTAACGAGCATGCTCAGCTAGCTGAAAACTCATAATTTTTTCATGCATTTTAGCACACCGAATTAACGTTTTCAAAAGCTTCCGCGCTTCGCGCGGGAGGGGGCACATCCCCCTCCCGCACCCTCCCCCTTTTGGTGATTTCCCCTCCACTACAACCCCCCCTTTCTTTAAATCCTGCGTCCGCCACTGAAGCCGCACCAACCGCACCGTGTGCGCCGGGCCTGGCTTCACGGAATTCCTCTGTATTCGCCATTGTTCGAGAAGAATAGTTTACGGACAGGATTACAAGCGAAATTACTACAATATACGATGACCACTTTCTCTGGTAATGGCCAGCGCATGCGCACTAACAGAGTTGCAATGGATACCAGGCCGTCTTTTTTCCCAAACTTTAATTGACGGCCTGGGGACGAGGCTAATCGGAAGTCATCTCAGTGATGAGTTAACTTTTTAATTTCCATTAGATAAATATATTTAATCGTGGTTGAGACCTACGGGTGTTGGGGAGCTGAAGCAGTGGCAGCATTATCAAAGCTTCTCTCCGTCAGGAATAATTAACTAAAGTCCAAGACCATTTTTAGCCTGTACAGCCGCCTAGGGTTGACATTAGTAAGGGCGAACTGTAGAGCTATCCTATCTAGGTTAACTTGACTGTTATAGGACTTATTTTAGTGTATATAATAATAATAATAATGTGCATTTATTCGATTCATGTATTCTGTAATCTATTATATATCATTACCAACATGAAGTAAGCAAATTTAGCTGCTTGATTTTAATAAATTAACTTTTCATTTTGTGTCAATGGTGCAATTCAATTACTTGTATGCTGTTCCAATGTGACATTTTGATGTGTTTTATGAGTGTTTTCTTTTTTTCATCATACATGTGTATGTGTGTTTTTTAAGCCTTGTTTTTTTTGTACTGATACTGTGCCACTCAACATCATAATGTAACGCCGTCAAGTAATGCTATAAGGACGTCATGCTGTAAGGACGTCATGCTGTAAGGACGTCATGCTGTAAGGACGTCATGCTGTAAGGACGTCATGCTGTAAGGACGTCATGCTCTAAGGACGTCATGCTGTAAGGACGTCATGCTGTAAGGACGTCATGCTGTAAGGACGTCATGCTGTAAGGACGTCATGCTGTAAGGACGTCATGCTGTAAGGACGTCATGCTGTAAGGACGTCATGCTGTAAACGTCATGCTGTAAACGTCATGCTGTAAGGACGTCATGCTGTAAGGACGTCATGCTGTAAGGACGTCATGCTGTAAGGACGTCATGCTGTAAGGACGTCATGCTGTAAGGACGTCATGCTGTAAACGTCATGCTGTAAACGTCATGCTGTAAGGACGTCACGTCATGCTGTAAGGACGTCACGTCATGCTGTAAGGAGTCAAGCTGTAAGGACGTCACGTCATGCTGTAAGGACGTCACGTCATGCTGTAAGGTAACGTCACGTCATGATTTATTTTTGTTACATACCGCTTGCCATACGCGCGCGCATGCCTTCAAACAATCAGATCAATCAGATCTTATTCAATATTGTTATGCGTGCAAACGAACAAAAAGATAAGAGGTCATACAAGTCTAAAAATGCAGCCCAATTTTATTATAATTTTGCCTCCATGTTAATTCACATCTTAATGGTACTGGGAACGACCTCGTAGTCTAATTATCCGCGTACTCGTTTACACGGTTTTTCATTGCCAACTGGCAGCTGCAGCGATGGAGACGGCTGGCTCAGGCACGGCTAACGAACCTGCAAGTCAGGGGCGCCCCACCAGAGAGAAGTGGTAAGTCTGTCGGTAGATTTGCGAAAAGACACGTACGGCTTCGCCAACGTGCTGCTCTGCATGTTGTACGTAGGAGCGATGGGACGAAGCTTCTTTGTCAGCCGGGCTATCTGAAAGTCCTCAAACAGTTCGCGTTGTCCGGTGAAATGTTCAAGTTTGGAATCCGCTCTGTGTGCTGGAAGGTGAATATTGTGTACATGTGTGTTGGAGGAGGGGGTGGTGGGGGGGGGCGGTATGTGCTAGCGTTACACTCCTCACTCCTGTTTATATCACAGCCTCCATATAATATCACCCCTCCATCCCATCACCACCCCACCCTCCATCCCATATTAACCATCATCACCCCTCCACTCCCTCATCGTCATGTTACCACCACCATCCACGTCACCACTCCACCCCCTCTTAATCACCACCTCCATCCCCTTATCATTACCACCTCCATCCCCTCACCCTCCATCCCCTCATTACCACCATCACTCTTTCATCCCCTCACCCACACCTGTAATGTTTGCTGTTGTTAGCATGTGGGAACACCTGGTGTTGTTTATAGCACAAGAATATAATAGCTTTTAACACGTTGCCTTTTCCACCTCTCTTCTCCCTCCCTCCCCTCTCTCCTCCCTCCCCCTCTCCTCCCTCCCTCCCCTCTCCTCCTCCCTCCCCTCTCTCCTCCTCCCCTCCCTTCCCTCCTCCCTCCCCAACCCCTCCTTTCACAGCTGTTCCTCGGTTGTTTACCTGAACAGCAGGAACAGTGGAAAGAATCATCAGAAAAAAACAGACGTCTGTATGATGACCTCTTGAAGAGGGTATGCAGTGATTACCTCCTCCCCAGTACTTACCTTACTTTCGCCCCTCCTCCCCAGTACCTACCTTACTCTGCCCCTCCTCCTCAGTACCTACCTTATTCTGCCCTCCTCCCCAGTACCTACCATACTTCTGCCCAGTACCTACCTTACTCTGTCCTCCTCCCCAGTACCTACCTTACTCTGCCCCTCCTCCCCAGTACCTACCTTATTCTGCCCAGTATCTACCTTACTCTGCCCCTCCTCCTCAGTACCTACCTTACTCTGCCCTCCTCCCCAGTACCTACCTTACTCTGCCCTCCTCCCCAGTACCTACCTTACTCTGCCCCTCCTCCTCAGTACCTACCTTATTCTGCCCTCCTCCCCAGTACCTACCTTACTTCTACCCTCCTCCGCAGTACCAACATTGTACCTTACTTCTGTTCCTCCTCCCCAATACCTACCTCGCTTCCTTTCCTCCTCCCCAGCACCTACTTGACCCTCACAACCTCTCCCTCAGTCTGGACGTGGCAGTGAACAATCCTCTCTCCCAGGACTCAGAGGTAAGCTTGGTACACGCATGTCCACCATTTTGTTCACTTACATATCACACACGTGAAAATGAAAATACACATGTGAACACACCACACATGCATAACACGCAAATAAAAACACACTGCAACACCCACATGAACACAATGCACACATGTGCACACACACACACACACACACACACACACACACACACACACACACACACACACACACACACACACACACACACACACACACACACACACAGAGCCCCTGGCACAAATACTTTCAGGATGGAGAGTTGAAGCAGAGTATCAACCAAGACATCACACGTACTTTTCCTGATGTGCCATTCTTTAGACAGCAGGAGATTCAGTAATGCTTACAATCACCACCTGCTCTATATTCTCAATTTCTTGTATTCCTCTTTCCTATCCCTCTTCCCATGCCTATCCCTCCTCCCTCCCCCTTCTTATCCTTCGTCCCCACTCCTTGCCTCCACTCCTTACCTCCTCCCCACTCCTTACCTCCTCCCCACTCCTTACCTCCTCCCCACTCCTTACCTCCTTCCCACTCCTTGCCTCCACTCCTTACCTCCTTCCCACTCCTTACCTCCTCCCCACTCCTTACCTCCTCCCCACTCCTTACCTCCTCCCCACTCCTTACCTCCTCCCCTCTCTTTACCTCCTCCCCACTCTTTACCTCCTCTTCCCCATGCTTACCTCCTCCTCCCCCTTCCACACCAGGGACACCATGCTCCAGATACTGTTCTGCTATGCCAAGGAGCACCCAGACATAGAGTACAGACAGGGAATGCACGAGCTGTTGGCTCCCATACTATTTGTCCTTCATACGGAGAGGAGAGATGTGGAGAGAGATGACTCCTTGTCGTAAGTGTATGTATGTGTGTGTATATATACATGTGTGTATGTATGTGTGTATGTATGTATGTATGTGTTTATGAATGTGTGTATGTATGTATGTATGTATGTATGTATGTATGTATGTATGTATGTATATGTATGCATGTGTGTATGTATGTATGTATGTATGTATGTATGTATGTATATGTATGCATGTGTGTATGTATGTGTGTGTATGTATGTATGTGTGTGTATGTATGTATGTATGTATGTATATGTATGCATGTGTGTATGTATGTTTGTATGTATGTATGTGTGTATGTATGCATGTATGTATGTATGTATGTATGTATGTATGTATGTATATGTATGCATGTGTGTATGTATGTGTGTGTATGTATGTATGTATGTGTGTATGTATGTATGTGTGTGTGTATGTATGTATGTATGTATGTATATGTATGCATGTGTGTATGTATGTTTGTATGTATGTATGTGTGTATGTATGCATGTATGTATGTATGTATGTATGTATGTATATGTATGCATGTGTGTATGTATGTGTGTGTATGTATGTATGTGTGTGTGTGTATGTATGTATGTATGTACGTATATGTATGCATGTGTGTATGTATGTATGAATGTATGTATGTATGTATGTATGGGGCAGGTACATGAGATGAACTAGTGGGTGGGTCAGGTGCAATGGACTGGAATTCCTGATGCAGTGTGCATAGCTTGAACAGAACATCTTTGTAATTTTGTCAATTATGACAAGACACTTATGTAAACGCACTAAGTTATCTAAGGTTCATATATGGACTTTAACCTCTCCTAGCCTTAACCCCTTGACGACATAAGCCTTTAGTGTCATGTTAGATCAGCTTTAACCCCTTAGTGTCATGGTAGATCAGCTTTAACCCCTTAGTGTCATGGTAGATCAGCTTTAACCTCTTGGGTTGGTGTGATTGCACACTACTGTTTTGACGCAAGGATTTGCTTTTTTCCCCTTAATTTGTATTTTGTTTCATCACTCACTTATATCACCTCTCACTCATATCACCTCTCACTCATATCACCTCTCACTTATATCACCTCTCACTCATATCACCTCTCATTCATATCACCTCTCATATCACCTCTCACTCATATCACCTCTCACTCTTGCATACCCAACCCCAATAGTCCAGAGTTGAAGGTTGTCATGGACGCAAACTTCATTGAACATGATGCATAGTAAGTCAACATTTTCTTTTAGGTATTTATTAGAAACGGTTAAGCAATAGTTAGAGAGGGTTAAGCAGTAGTTAGAGAGGGTTAAGCAATAGTTGGAGAGGGTTTAGCAAGAGTTGGAGAGGGTTTAGCAATAGTTGGAGAGGGTTAAGCAATAGTTGGAGAGGGTTAAGCAATAGTTGGAGAGGGTTAAGCAATAGTTAGAGAGGGTTAAGCAGTAGTTAGAGAGGGTTAAGCAATAGTTGTAGAGGGTTAAGCAATAGTTGGAGAGAGTTAAGCAATAGTTAGAGAGGGTTAAGCGATAGGTCAGAGATCAACACTTATGAATATATACCCCGTCCCCTTTCACCTACACATCTCCACACTACACACCCACCAGCTGCCTATTTGCTGAGCTGATGGAAGACCCCATGCAGAGCTGGTACATCCAATCACAAGCTGAGATCACCTACCAGGCCATGGTGTGTGTCCTCCCACCCTTCCTCACCCCCTCTCCCTCTCCCGCCTCTCCATTCCCCCTGCCCCTCCTCCTCCCCATCTTAATATGTCTTCTTCCTTTGTAGACTCAACGTGGCAGGCCAATGGTTCATGATCCACGAAGCCAAAAACCTTTTGAAGAGAAGAATGAACTGGCTCCAGTATGTTGGGAGCACGCACTTGTATGGTGATGTCATCACTCTTCCTCCTCCCCAGACTTCTCCCATCAATCGTAAACTTGAGTATATTCATGAGGTACTCCTCAAGAAAACTGACTTCTTTCTCTACCAGCAGCTCAAGGAGCTAGCCATCCCAATACAGGCCTATGGCATGTGAGCTGGTGTGGGTGTGGTCATGTGAACTTGTGATTCATTCATACACTGATCTGAGCAAATACAATGTAATATCATCAGTACATGTAGTTACTATTTCCAGCAGACATTTGAAGATGTGCAGCAATGGTTCCGGGGGGGGGGGGGGGAGGCAGGGGACCACTGCATGTAGGGGGTCACAGGGGGCCAATAGCTCCCGTCTACATGTTCGGGGGGGGGGGGGGGGGGGGGGGGGGGGGCACTATATACGCACACGCTAGAAGTTAATGTAATCATTGTTAAGTGAATATTGAATAAATATGCAACAACCTTCAACTTGAAATGCTGTCCCTTTGGTCTGCTCATCTTAAGTGTGTCACATGCTGGTGTACACTCAACATGGGGGTGTCCATATACGGGCAATGGTACTCTGCCTATATATGGTATATTGCATATTACCCTTATGTGGTTATATGACACCCTTGTATGGTTTATGTCACACTACCATGTATGCCATGACATTCCTTGGTGCTGTCAAACTTCCAATACATTTCAACACTTCCTTCACACACTAATGCACACTGATGGACTGTGGGTGTACAGTACACTGATGGGCTGTGGGTGTACACTGATGGGCTGTGGGTGTACACTGATGGGCTGTGGGTGTACACTGATGGACTGTGGGTGTACAGTACACTGATGGGCTGTGGGTGTACACTGATGGACTGTGGGTGTACAGTACACTGATGGGCTGTGGGTGCATACTGATGGACTGTGGGTGTACACTGATAGGCTGTGGGTGTACACTGATGGACTGTGGGTGTACACTGATGGACTGTGGGTGTACAGTACACTGATGGACCGTGGGTGTACACTGATGGACTGTGGGTGTACACTGATGGACTGTGGGTGTACACTGATGGACTGTGGGTGTACAGTACACTGATGGGCTGTGGGTGTACACTGGTGGGCTGTGGGTGTACACTGATGGGCTGTGGGTGTACACTGATGGACTGTGGGTGTACACTGATGAGCTATGGGTGCACAGGTGGCATTGAACGTCTTTGGTCTTAAGGATGTGGTAATAATTAGGCTTTTTCTGATACATCACCACATTTCATTACAGTGGTGTTATTAAATGGAGTTAGTGAGTTACATAACAAATACAATTTACAGGTGGATTGGTTAATAATCCTCCCCCTCCCCCCCCCCCCCCATTCTGACAGACGCTGGCTCAGGCTACTGTTCAGCAGGGAGTTCCCTTTCACAGACCTCCTGGAGCTATGGGATGCCCTGTTTGCAGACAGAAGCCTTATAGACTACTTATTCGTGGTGATGCTATTGCACATCAAAGACTCTCGTTAGTCATAACCACACATACACACGGGCATACATCCCACCACTCTACAACTGCACCATCCCATGATCTTATTTAGCGTGCACTTCCCTCCTCCCCAGTCATATCCAATGACTACACCACGGCAATGCAAGCCCTCATGACGTTTCCCCACGTGGAAGCCATCAACCATCTTGTGATGAAGACCATTCACCTCAAGAATCCTGTAAGTGTGGCGTGCGTTGTGATAATGCACTGTGTATTCATGCACACGTGGTGTGCTTGCAGACGCACTGAACCTGTCCCTTGTTTGTAAATTTAGAATGGAATGTTATAACCTCTTCATTGTTACATTACCGTACTCCTTCATTGTTACGTTACCGTACTCCTTCATTGTTACGTTACAGTACTCCTTCATTGTTACGTTACCATACTCCTTCATTGTTACGTTACCATACTCCTTCATTGTTACGTTACCGTACTCCTTCATTGTTACGTTACCATACTCCTTCATTGTTACGTTACCATACTCCTTCATTGTTACGTTACCGTACTCCTTCATTGTTACGTTACCGTACTCCTTCATTGTTACGTTACCGTACTCCTTCATTGTTACGTTACCGTACTCCTGCATTGTTACGTTACCATACTCCTTCATTGTTACGTTACCGTACTCCTTCATTGTTACGTTACCATACTCCTTCATTGTTACGTTACCGTACTCCTTCATTGTTACGTTACCGTACTCCTTCATTGTTACGTTACCGTACTCCTTCATTGTTACGTTACCATACTCCTTCATTGTTACATTACAGTACTCCTTCATTGTTACGTTACCGTACTCCTTCATTGTTACGTTACCGTACTCCTTCATTATTACGTTACCATACTCCTTCATTGTTACGTTACAGTACTACTTCATTGTTACGTTACAGTACTCCTTCATTGTTACGTTACCGTACTCCTGCATTGTTACGTTACCATACTCCTTCATTGTTACGTTACCGTACTCCTTCATTGTTACGTTACCGTACTCCTTCATTGTTACGTTACCGTACTCCTGCATTGTTACGTTACCGTACTCCTTCATTGTTACGTTACCATACTCCTTCATTGTTACGTTACCGTACTCCTTCATTGTTACGTTACCGTACTCCTTCATTGTTACGTTACCGTACTCCTTCATTGTTACGTTACCGTACTCCTTCATTGTTACGTTACCGTACTCCTGCATTGTTACGTTACCGTACTCCTTCATTGTTACGTTACCGTACTCCTTCATTGTTACGTTACAGTACTCCTTCATTGTTACGTTACCGTACTCCGGCATTATTACGTTACCGTACTCCTTCATTGTTACGTTACCGTACTCCTTCATTGTTACGTTACCATACTCCTTCATTGTTACGTTACCGTACTCCTTCATTGTTACGTTACCGTACTCCTTCATTGTTACGTTACAGTACTCCTTCATTGTTACGTTACAGTACTCCTGCATTGTTACGTTACCGTACTCCTTCATTGTTACGTTACAGTACTCCTTCATTGTTACGTTGCAGTACTTGATAACTCATTACCATGTATGGCAAAAAAAATTGGCCACATTTGAAGTGCCACTACGATCCCAAAAAATGTGTTTTTTCCTATCAAATCCATTCAGTTCCTGGATGTCTGACCGCAGTGAACTCTCGTAACCTTGCTCCGAGTGGTTAGGGGAGCAAGACAAGTGTAATCTTCCCTGAGTCGATAGTCCATTTGATGGTTAAACCAGTTTACAATATTGATAAGAAATAAATGGGGTCATATGTGGTCATATGGGGTCATATGTGGTCATATGGGGTCATATGGGGTCATATGGGGTCAAGGCAGCGAAAAGGGACCTAGTGCATATTGTAAAGAAGGTACATCAAAGTTGATGCATGCAATTAACATAATTTAAAATTCAGGCCACTGGAACTCCGTGTGGACTGACTAGTGCATAAGAAAGAATACATGTTGGTGTGACTTTGAATATGAAATAATTTGAAAACTTGAAAAAATTTGCGCTAGGTCCATTTTTGCTGCCTCGACCCTATGACCCCAAATTGTTTTGTCCTATTCCCAAAGCCTTCACTGTCCTCTGACTGGTCATTGATAGGTCTTTAGGAGACATGCACAATTCACTATACCTTTTCCATCACCATCGTTGCATGTATAAGGAGGCTGCAACTTAAATGTGTCGGAGAAAAATGTTGTTGGCATGACGATAAGCAAACCAGTGGATTGTTTTAAGCCTGCTGGGGTGCTCAAACCCATGTCATGACACGATGTATGTGATTGCAACTAAATGTCCCCTTCGTCCCTTATCCTCCAATCTCCTATTGTCCTGCCCATAGGATGGGACAAGTTCTGGCTTTGAAACAGCTATGAGCAGGGAATAAAAAGATTGTGCATTGGAAAGTTTTTATGCATCTATCACTCGATACATGTATGTCAAACCACTCTAACATGGTTTTATTATACCTGACAATCCTTGGATTATCAGCCATAAATATGCAAGTCCTTTCAGACCCTCCCACCTGCTCGAGTATGTTTCATGCTAGGCACGTTTTCAGTTTAATTGTGTTCGACTTTTGTCTTCTGGATTGAAAAATGTATTTTTGCAGGTCATACATGTACGTGGCAATAAGTACACGTTGTGTGGCATTACCGTATTAACGTACGCGATTGCCACAAAAGCTATTTGCTGTCACCACGGTTATCCTAAAGCCTGGAGGCCTGTTTTTTTTTTTTGGCTGCACTTGTATGTTGATTTGTTTTAATTCATCTTATGTGAACTGAAGTGTAAATATATTACCAGTGGAAAGGAAGGAGTGTGGGTATTAACAGCAGAACTCAGTGCATAACCAACCCTTCTGCACCATACACTACTTGTTTTTAACCCTTCTGCACCATACACCACTTGTCTTTAACCTTTCTGCACCATACACCACTTGTCTTTAACCCTTTTGCACCATATCTTATCATATACGTCCAGACACAGGTTCCAATGATGTTATTTGACCGTACTTTGGACGCTCCTGTTGGGTACAATGCAGCCACACCCACACTCTCCACCCCTCCCATCTCTCCACCTGCTCAGGAAGTTATTGCACCTGTAACCACGAAAGGAAACAAGGCAGTGAGTGGGCAGGTGTGACAAGAGGGGCCACGTGATGGGAGGAGCCACGTGATGGGAGGGGCTACGTGATGGGAGGGGCATAGTACCGTCCACATCCTGTAATTGGTGGGTGGACAGCCGCGACGATTGACCAGCATGGAGGACACACACGGACGTCGTACACAGGGTTGAAGTGGGCTCATGTCCCAATGTGATCTGTGGGGCCACACAGCTGGGAGCTCATTTTTGTACTGTCTTAACCCTCTGCATGTCATAGGGACGTGTTGAGAAATTGTCACTACAGAGGCTTATTAACTAGATGTTCTTAACCACACCCCTTTATGATACACATGAGAAGTGACCACATGAAGGACAAGTTATGACCACGCCTTCCCTCCTCCCCTCTCCTTCCCTCCTCCCCTCTCCTTCCCTCCTCCCCTCTCCTTTCCTCCTCCCCTCTCCTTCCCTCCTCCCCTCTCCTTCCCTCCTCCCCTCTCCTTCCCTCCTCCCCTCTCCTTCCCTCCTCCCCTCTCCTTCCCTCCTCCCCTCTCCTTCCCTCCTCCCCTCTCCTTCCCTCCTCCCCTCTTCTTCCCTCCTCCCCTCACCCTTTCTAGGGGGTGGGGCTGATGCAGCCGATTAAGGCAGCACTGGTGAGGCCCAAGGCTGACCACACCCCTGTCCTGCCCACACATGAGATGACCTCACATCTTAAGGTAACACTATATTACATGTGACCCATGTCCTCCCCTCTCTGGGTGCGTGTGTGTGTGTGTGCACCAGTGTGGGCCCACATAACCTGCCCTCTGTGTGCCTCCTGCACTACCCAAAACCCAAGGCATACCAGTGGTGTTGGTAAGGAGATCCAGTAGTTCCCATGCCTGTGCATGTTCTGACCTCACCCTCCTGGCCCCCAGACCTCATATCCATGCGCTATCCTGGTTCCCAGACCTCTTATCTATACTCCCCCCTTGTCCCCAGACCTCGTATTCATCCACCCTCCTAGTCCCCAGTCCTCTTACCTATTCTCACTCCTGGTCTCCAGTCCTCTTACCTGTGCTCCCTCCTGGTCCCCAGGGCAAACTTCACGCGGATGGTGGACTTATTCCTTCAGACAGTGAGGACAGTCTGGAGGCCAAGTGTGACTACTGTGGTCAGAAAATGGACACCATTGTGTCAGTCCTGCAGGACGAGGTGACCAGACTCACTGGCCTTAACAAGGAGGCTGAACAGAACTTACAGGTCTCTGTGGCTGGCCTGAAGCAGGTATGTGACTGTGTGTGTGTGTGTGTGTGTGTGTGTGTGTGTGTGTGTGTGATTGAACTGATGGCCGTATCAAATGTAAACCAAATTTTTCAAGCGTGCTCACATTCACAACCTCTACATCTTCAGATAAGAGACTTGCTGTTGAACAAGATTCCCTTCAGTGCAGACCTGTGCAACTGGACATTGGAGAGGGAAACCTTTAAGCAATACATATTCACAAGGAGCCCACCAAATGACCACGCCCATCAGGAGGCCCACCACCATCTTGAACAACGCGGGAACTCGACCAAAAACCCCCCAAAGGAAGAGATTGTCCTCAACCCCTTGGCTCCCGATAGTGTACGCTTTCAAGCCTCTGATGGTCGTGCTAGCGGCGGGGAAATGCCGGAAGACTGGTGTGACGTTGACCCAAGCAGTGTATGATGTCAGACACACACTGTGTAAATGCACACTGCTTTGTAAACACACTCGGTTGGTTGGTTGGTTGGTTATATTTTCTAGTGTTATTTCGTGACGTTAGCGTCATTTTTGTGTTCCAAAATATTTTGATTTTGTCTTATTTCCGTTGCCTTGTCGACAGATAGACACACTCCATATTAACACTTGTGAGATACTGTTAATCACTTCTAGGTTAGAACCATTTCTCATTGGTGTAATTTATACTATGCATGGGCATGTCCAGCTTAAAATGTGCAAACACATAACCTTTAGATGTCAACAGTTGTGGGTTGGAAAATTGCAATACAACACCACATTGAGGTAACCATGGCATCAGCCCAGTACCAAACATGTTTACGTTTGCTGGGAGAGCCTTTCGAACACTACTGTGGCAACAGAGCACACCTACCCAGTGGTGGTATACCTTCAGATGAGGGTCAGGTGACCTTAATTTCAGTCCACCTTATGGTATAGAGCACCTCTGGTGAGGGTCAGGTGACTACGCCTTATGGTATAGAGCACCTCAGGTGACTATCATTGGGTTCACCTTATGGTGTAGAGCACCTTTGGTGACTATCATTGGTACACCTTATCGTGTTGAGCGCCTCTGGTGAGGGTCAGGTGACTATCATTGGTACACCTTATCGTGTTGAGTGCCTCTGGTGAGGGTCAGGTGACTATCATTGGTACACCTTATATCGAGTTGAGTGCCTCTAGTGAGGGTCGAGTGACCACCATTTGGTACACCTTATGATGAGGATGATGGTAACCTGTTTAGTTCTAGCACAACTTCACTTTCATGCTGGCATATGGATCCTTTGCCTGAGGTTTAAATCACTATAAAAAGGATATCATATTCATAGCATTTTGGAGCATAATTGAGGTGTTAATTACAAGGTGATAATATAGTGCATAAACCAGGGTGTATTCTTTTTGAAAAGTTTATACAATTTAATGTTTAACACACGTGATCTGCAGCATCACTACTGCGTTGACATCAACGCTTTTATTACGGTACCCCAAACATGTGCAATGAGTGGCTGTAAGTGGCTGGCTGTTACTTTCCACTGTTCCTGTGTAACTACTGTGCTGTGTAAAGCATCACAATGTTACAGACTTCTCATTAATGTTAATTACCCTAACACAACCTGGCTTATTAATAACCACACTCCAGGTGTTGTCTACCCACATGTACATGTGTCTCCATTTTTAATAACCACTTTCCAGACATTTGATTTTTAAAAATGGGCAACAACATTTCATACACATGAGACACCACAAAATCAGAACAAGCAAACACACACACACACACACACACACACACATGGGAGGCATATATTTTTGTAACACACGCTACACTACAGTTGAGACGGAGTTCTTCCTCTTGCAAGGCTTCAGTGTGGGAGCAGGAGGCGAGTGGTCTGCGTTGGACGACACCTCAGTGTTCTCGCTGATGGCGTCCAATCCCTGCTCCTTCTGCAGTATCTCCCTCCACCTTTGGATGGAGATGGGCACAGCCCTGGGTCTTGGGGTACGCGGGGTGATGGGGAGGGTACCCCGGGGGGTGGGGGGCGGGGGGGCGGTGCTGGAAGGAGGGGCAGGGGGAGGAGGGGCAGGCAACTTGGGCGTGGTGTGCGGGGGAGGGACCGCTGAGGTGGGCGTTGGTGCCCCCGAAACCAACCAAGGGGTCTGCGGTGATCCCGGGGGGAAAAAGTGGAGCGGGGAGGAAGTGTTCTGTTGCAGCTGTATGGTGGAGCCGTGGAGGGGTCCGCTGGATAGCGTGTGTAGCTTCTGCTCCTCCAGACACATCTTGACCACGTCGTGGAAGTGGATTGACTCACGCACCTTGTCCTTCCTAAGCTTGTCCAACACCTGCATTGAGACAGCCCTAAAGCTGTGCTGGTGATGACTTTTACCTCCACCTCCACCTCCACCTCCACCTCCACTATACCCTGCCGTCAGCGGGCCCGTGTGGGGGGAGGGTTCTGGGGGTATGTTGAGGGAGAGAGAGGAGGTGGCCAGCTCCCTCATCTCCTGCTTCAGGGCCTGTTGGGTGGCCTGGACCCTGTCCACCACCTCCTTCTGACGCTCCCAGAGATTTGCCCTCTGGAAAAACCCCCCGCCGCTACCTCCGCCGCCGCCCCCCACGCCCCCTGTGCTGCCCTTCCACGCGGGGGCCGACTCGGGGGGGCTGGTGGTTCGCTGGCGGAGCTCCTCGGCACTGCCTGGTTTCCACACGTTGTGGGATTCCCCGTCCCTTAGGAACAGGCCGTCTGGTTTGGGGTAACCTTTCTTCCTCATCGTAACGGCCCCCTGCTCTACCATGTACCCCTGAGGCACCTCCCCCATGTCCTCCATCTCCCCTTGGTCCTCTGCCCCCTCGTGGGGGCCCAGGTGGATGTTGGTGGGACGTGGGGTGTTGGTGATGGTGCCATTGCGACGAGAGAGGGAGTAGGAGGAGGAGTTGAAGCCATTGCGGGTACACTCGAGGTCGTTCATACTGAGGGAGTGTTCCATGGACACCCTCCTGCTCAGTGGAAGGGAGGGGGAGGGAGAGAGAGAGAGAGAGAGAGAGAGAGAGAGAGAGAGAGAGAGAGAGAGAGAGAGAGAGAGAGAGAGAGAGAGAGAGAGAGAGAGAGAGAGAGAGAGAGAGAGAGATAGAGGGAAGGACATTGCATAAAAATAGGCCTGGGGACTGGTGTACAGTGGACAGCTGCGTTAGATACAGAAGGAATTTGACGTAGGATGCTCTTAAGACATGCATGTGGTCCTCCCATCTCTCCTCCCTCCTCCCCTCCCTCAGGGTTCCTCCCTTCCTCACTCCTCTCACGCATACCTGATCACGGTCCTGACACGCTTGACCTTTGATCCAAAGGTGTTGTGACGTATCCAATTGCAGAATGTGGCGAGCAGCAGGTAGAATATGGTGAAGGCGAACAGAATCTGGGCACACCCATACAGAGATACATATAAGCTGAGAATCATACAAGTGAGGCATGTCTTCTGCATACCACATACATCACACACATACACACACACCTACATACACACACACCTACATACACACACACCTACATACACACACACCTACATACACACACACACACCTACATACATACACACACCTACATACACACACACCTGCATACACACACACACCTACATACACACACATACACCTACACACACACACCTACACACACACATTTTCTATTAACATTATCTGTTAATCAAACATTTCACCACTGACTTAATAGTGTGATACATACATGTACTCACAACTACATATTAATAGGCACTGCAACTAAAGGTTGCAACAGCTAGGTTGTTGGTGGTACACATGTGGTCAAAATTGCCCTGGCATTATGCCTCATGAGGGAGAGGCAACTGGTAGATGGTTGACACTTAGAGGTGGACATGGCTATCTACATGGCTATCTACATGGCTACTTTTGGTGTTTGAATACATTTTTTTAAATGCTGAAGTCAACTGTAAATATGTTTGATGAATCAGATAACATTGGTACAGCAGCACACACATGCACACACATGCACACACATGCACACACCCACACACATACACACACACACATATGCACACACATACACACACACACGCACACAATCAGGTACTCACAGCTATGTTGAAGTAGGGGTTAATGTCATCAAAGTTAAAGCTCTTGAGGGTGTTTGCAGAGCTGGACACTAGACACTGCAGTTGACTGGTTTGGTCACATGGCATGTCAAAGTCCCTCAGGAGAAGGTTTGAGGAAGCAGAGAATCCATAGTAGTTGGGGTTAATGTAGAACAAGAACTTATACCTGCAGAGGGAAGAGAGGGGGGGAGGGAGGTAGGGAGGGAGGGAGGAGGGAAGAGGAGGGAGGGAGGGAGGGAGAGAGGGAGGGAGAGAGGGAGGAAAAGAGAGGGAGGGAGGAGGGAGGGAGGGAGGAAGGGAGAGAGGGAGGGAGGGAGAGAGAGAGAGGGAGAGAGAGGGAGGGAGGGAGAGAGAGGGAGGGAGGGAGAGAGAGGGAGGGAGGTAGAAGTAAGGAGAGGAGGTGGGCAGATGAGTAGGGGAAAGTTCTAAGGATGGTAGCAGTGATCATTATACATCCAATGTGTGATGCTAAGTAGAGACATGGTGTCGATGTGGTTAATTACCTATTTGCACACACACTTAATTAAGAGGTTCATTTTTTAATTTTAAATTCATCTGTATGGCTTTACGCTAACCCTACCATTTTGGCATCTGCTCCCTCGGTATGAAGAAGCCACTGGCAAAGCCAGCCACACTGGCTAACACTGGGGATATGCGAAAGGCTTTGGAGGGGAAGGCACATATGATGCATATCAGCAGGGCCACCCAGGTCTGGTTGAGAGCCATGTTGACCAGCATCACCTGGATGAAGACTGTAAAACTGTACAGGTTGGAGTCTATGAGCTGATGGGAGGAAGGAGGGAGGGTGGGTGGAGAGGAGGGGAGAGGGAGGAGGGGAAAAGGGGGAGGATGGGATGAGGGGAGGTGGGGGAGGAGAGGGGAGGTGGGGGAAGGAGAGGGGAGGTGGGGGAAGGAGAGGGAGGAGGGGAAGGGGAGGGAAGGGGAGAAGGGAGGTGGGGAGGGATAGAGAAGGGAAGGGGGGGAGTATATGTGAAAGAAAAGGAAACGGTGGTCACATGTAGGCACATTGCCAAACAAATAAGCTCAAACAGGGCTGATGGGAGAGGGGGAGGGGTGTGAGGGTGAATAAGGGGGTAAAGTCACCCACACACCAGAATGTACAGCACTCCTCCACAGACGACCACAGGAATGGCTGCCATGGCGATGGCACGGATAAACCCTTGGATGACGATGTCAGAAGCCTTACCAGCGCCATCAGCCTGCTCGTAGCCGTACACCTGTGGTGAGAACATTGGAAAGGTTTGGTGAGGTACGAAAGGTGGAAGGGTTTGGTGAGGTAAGAAAGGTGGAAAGGTTTGGTGAGGTAAGAAAGGTTTGCACACACACACACAGAAGTCATTACAATGCAGACATGTGGCCATGTGCAAGTTCATGCAGTGCACCCTCCTAACAGCACACACATGGCAGAAATGCACACACACACACACACACACACACACATTCACACACACACACACACACACACACACACACACACACACACACACACACACACACACACACACACACACACACACACCTCCAGAGCTCGCTCGTAGTAGAGGAACAAGAAGGGAAACATGAAGAGAGCACTGGCCACTGAGTACACACAGAACCCTGAGATGACCAGAGGCGCCTTGGAGGTCTGACTGTACGCAGTGCCTGTAAGGAAAGGGGAGGAGGGGAAGGGAAGGGAGGAGGGGGGAGGAGGAGAGGGAGGGAAGGGGAGGAGGGGAAGGGAAGGGAGGAGAGGGAGGGAAGGGGAGGAGGGAAGGGAAGGGGAGGGGAGGAAAGGGGAAGGAGAGGAGGGAAGGGAAGGAGGAGGGGAAGAGAAGGGGAGGAGGAAGGTTGGGGGGGGGGGGGGGGGAAGATTATATTTCCAAGTGTGCTCTAGATATAATTCAATGCAGGTATTATATGTATGGCTGATAAAGTGGATTTACCAAACGGACCCCTATCATATATGGAACCAGCTCTACTGTATTGGGTTCCAATCCATCAACACCTCCAAGTGGACTGTTGAAATGTTTACATAATCATCATATTTGACCACAGGAGAATACACTGGCATTCCACAACTAAATCTCCCTATGATAGTGGGTTATAAAAGTAGTTATCAGATCAGGTGGGCACGACTGAGTGCCATGTGTGTGTGTATGTGTGTGTGTGTGTTTGTGCATGTGTGTGTGGGTCAACTACACATACATAAGTGCATGCACACACACACATGCATGGTAACCAGCTAGCCTCATCGTCTCTATTGTTTCCACTGTGTGCGTACACCTGCATAGAATCCTATGTAACATCAAAAACTTGTGCTTAAGTGATCGTTACCCCGCCCCCAACCCCTCCCCCCCCCACCCCCAACCCTTGGAGTTGGGACTTTAGCCATAGAGCATAGAGCTATTGATTCCCACAACTAAGTCCCAGCATGTGACCCACACCACAAAGACACACAGCACACACACAACACACACAGCACACACACACACACCACAAAGACACACACACACACACACACACACACACACACACACACACACACACACACCACTCTCTTCTTACCTAGCAGCACGCCATATCCCAAGAAGAAGATGGGGAGGTATGCCCCACCAGGAAGGTAGCCCTCTTCATGGCCCTGGCCTCCATGGCTGCAAGACGTGAGGACCAGTGGGCATGGCGACTGCTTGCATTTCTAATGGGAGGGGGATGAAGAGGGAGGGATAGGGAGAAGGGAGAAGGGAGGAGGGGGTGGAGGAAGGGGTAGGGAGAAGGGAGAAGGGGGATGGAGGGAGGGGTTGGGAGAAGGGAGAAGGGGGTGGAGGGAGGGGTAGGGAGAAGGGAGAAGGGGGTGGAGGGAGGGGTAGGGAGAAGGGAGGAGGGGTGGAGGGAGGGGTGGAGGGAGGGGTAGGGAGAAGGGAGAAGGGGGTGGAGGGAGGGGTAGGGAGAAGGGAGGAGGGGTGGAGGGAGGGGTAGGGAGAAGGGAGAAGGGGGTGGAGGGAGGGAAGGGGATGAAGGGGATGAAGGGAGGGGGAGGGAGGGAGAAGGGAGGGGAAGGGAGGGAGAAGGGAGAAGGGGGTGGAGGGAGGGGTAGGGAGAAGGGAGAAGGGGTGGAGGGAGGGAAGGGGATGAAGGGAGGGGGAGGGAGGGAGAAGGGAAGGGAAGTGGAGGAGGGAGGAAAATGGAGGAGGGAGAGAGGAGGAAAAGGAAGGGAGGGAATAATGAGGAGAGTGCAAACATCCAGTTATGCCTATTATGGCTGTGTACGTTATCAGCCATCTACGTATCAGTCATCCACAAACATTCTGCATTCCGTACATTTCTCATGTCATCAAGCGATGGTGTCACCATCCATCACCCCAGAGAGAGACTAAGCAAGACTGGCCAAAACCCACCACCTCCACCCTCCCCACCACCTCCACCCTCCCCACCACCTCCACCCTCCCCACCACCTCCACCCTCCCCACCACCTCCACCCTCCCCACCACCTCCACCCTCCCCACACTTTGCCTCCTCCCCACACTTTGCCTCCTCCCCATACCGCTTTGGCCCTCTGAAGGCGTAGCTGAAGCCTTCCTTGGCAGTGACCGGAGGTCTGATGGTCTGTGAGTTGCGGGCATTTCTTATGGCCTCCACTACCCTCTTGGGCTCATCTGTGTTCTCATAGTACTCCGTGATCACCTGACACAGCTCCTTGGTCCTCAGCATGTCCATGATGACATCTGACGAGGAGGGAGGGGGGGAATAGAGAAGGAGGGAGGGGGAGGGAGGGAGAGGGAGGGAGACGGAGGGTCGAGGGGGAGGGAGAGGGTGAAGGAGGGGAGGGAGAAGGGGGAGAGTGAAGGAGGAGAGGGTGAAGGAGGAGAGGGTGAAGGAGGAGGGGTGAAGCGAGGGAGATGTGCATTGGTGACTACATTAAGATGACATGCATGGGCAAATATGTGTGCACCTAAAGTTATTTAAAGGCCTGGGAACGAGGAGAGTATAAACAGCTGTGACCACTTAATTATCTTCACCACATCTAAGGATGACACTCCTTAATAGGTATGCTACTGTACCAGCAGGGTTTTGGTTCTCCAGCTCTGGTATGATGTAGCCCTCTGACAGATACTTGGTGTTGAGGGCATTGACAAACACTTCATATGCTTTTGCAGGGGCTCCATTGTAGGCAATCTGCGGGGGGATAAAGAGCCTGTAAGCTGACCTGTCACTTCACAAGTATGCACAGCTCTTCTCCTTGAGCATGCCAATGCAGGCACTGATCCTGAACACACCACACCCACCCCACCCACCCCCCTCTCCCACGAACAGTTGCTTTGTGCTCCGATACTATATGCATATTCCAGTACACCAGTGGCGGATCTAGGGGTGTGGGGGGAGATCTTTGGGGCCTAAAGACCCGCTCGCCCCGACCAGCTATGAATAATTAAATACATAAATTAATTGCCAATATGAAGCGTTCAAAGAGCACTTATGCAAGGTAGCGACTGCTGTGTTCCAAATAAAGCAAGGAAAGCCAGGGGGGTCTGACTGCCAGGGGGTCTGACTGCCAGGGGGTCTGACTGCCAGACCTCCTGACAGTCACAGGAGGGGGCACACCCCTCCCATACTCACCCCCACTTGTGAATATAGTTATTAGACCCCGCCCCCTCCCGAAATCCTGGATCCGCACACCACTGCATATTACAGTACACCCTTGCATATTCCAGTACACCCTTGCATACCTGACCATCGGATAGGACCACCAGCCGATGGAACATGTGGAATATTTCCAACCTTGGCTGGTGTATGGTGAGGACTACTGTCCTGTTGGAGCCAGCCAGTCTGTTTAGGGTGGTGAGCAGCTCCTGAGAAGAGGTGGCATCCAGACCTGATGGAAACCGAGGGGAAGGAGGGGAAGGTGGGGGAGGTGGGGAGGAATGGAGGAGAGGGGGAGAGAGGAAAGGAAATGAGGTGAGGGGCAGGGGGGGGAGAAGGTAATGCTCCAGCAAAATTATGTCGTACACACCTGATAATAACCACACAATATAAGCTTCGTCTGATGAGTACACGATACAATAGATGACACCCCGACCCCACCCCGCCCCCTGGGCCCTTGTGTAATGGAGGTTGCTGATATCAGAGAAAGGAGAAAAGAAATGAAAAGAAATAGCCACACATGCATGCACACACACACACGCGCACGCACACACATGCACACACACACATACACACACACACACACCACCACACCACATACCAGAGGTGGGTTCGTCCAGGAATATAACACTGGGTAGCTTGAGGAGCTGAAGGGCCACAGCTAGACGTCTCTTCTGACCCCCGCTGAGACCCGGGCCATTGAATGTCCCCACCACCACATCAGCAAACGGCAACAGGTCAGTCTGTAGGACCAATGGACGGAGCATTGAGACAAACCACACCCACACTCACACACACCACACTAATACAAGCATTTTACACATATACATACACACACTGTCACACACACTAACACACACAACACACACACAATACACATATAACACACACACACATACACACCACATACACACACATACACTCACACACACACACACACACACACACACACACACACACACACACACACACACCATGGCCATGACTTGCTCTACTCTGGCAAAGGCATCCTCTAGGGAGAAGGCCTGAGATAGCTTGATCTGAGATGACAGGGTCAGGTTCTCTCTAACTGTGAGTTCCTCGTAGTAAGATGATCCAGACTGCAGGAGGTACCCAGTGTTGGACACATACCAGTCTGTGAGGTCCTCTAAAGGTACACCATTGACATATATGTCCCCCTGTTGGGGTGGGGGAAAGGGAGGTGTGTAAAGGGAAGGGAGAGAGGAGGGAGGAGGGAGGATGGAGAGGGAAGTGAGAATGAGCTGGACAGATTCATAAGTGACATAAACACCACCATACACTGTGCGAACCAGCTTATAACAGGAAGTAGGGGTTTTTATCATAAAGGTATGAGGAAATGTGTGATCAGGGTTCAGGTGATGGGTTGGTAAGGTGGTGCGGGGGGGGGTTGAGTGGGGTGGTCCCTCATAATGGTTTAACATACGCTAATGGTGCCCTTCTTCCTGCGTCCAGTAAGTATGTCCAGCAACGTTGTCTTACCACATCCTAACAACAAAAGGGAGAATATAAGAGTACACATGTGATAAACCAAATGCATCCCATCTACACTTAAGTAAGTGCGACATGTTTGTACAGCCACCTCTAAAGCACTCATGTCATCTTATGTACCACCTTGACTTGAGGGCAGTAGTCTTTATGCCTCCTCCCCCTCCTTCTCCTCCCCCTCCTCCTTTCCCTCCTTCTCCTCCCTTCCCTCTCCTCCCCTCTCCTTCCTCTCCTCCCCTCCCCTCCCTCCCTCTCCTCCCCTCCCCCCTCTCCTCCCCCTCCCTCCCTCCCTCCCTCTCCTGCTCCACCTACCTGATGGCCCCATCAGAGCTGTGAGCTGGTTGGGGTTAAAGTACAAGGTCACTCCCTTCAATATCTCCTTCTTCCTCCTCGGGGTACCGCAGCACATGGTACGGGATGGGGAGGAGGACCTCGGGTCCCCATCCAGGAGCTGAGCGCCGCTGTTCCTCTTCACCCGGGAGGAGCCCACCTGTGTGAGGGAGGAGGGGAGGGGAGGGGAGGGGAGGGGAGGGGAGGGGAGGGGAGGGGAGGGGGAAGAAGGGATGCCATAAAACACACTGCAGGGTGACGATGTGAACTGTTTTTCCCACCTCATTAGTACATAATGGTAGCAACACTTAAGTAAGCTGGGAAGTAGTGCGCATCGTTTTAAGATTAAGGAGTTTGTACAGAGGGTAAGTGCAAAAACAAACAAAGAGGAACACACAAATGCCATCCCAACAGAAATTTAGGTTCTCACCCTCTCCCCTCCCTCCCCCTCTCCCCTCTCTCACCCCTACCCCCCCTCCCCCCAAGTCTCACCTTGACCTTGTGGTTTAGTTTCCTGGATAAGTTCAGTGTCAACCTCCTCAGTTCAATCCTCTCCTCTGTGCTCTCGGAAGGCAGTGTGTACTTGCGATAGGCGTGTTTGAGGGTGGTGGGGTCTGTACATGTGGCATGTCACATGTCACATGTCTCATGTCACACATCACACATCACATCTCACAGTTCACATGTCACACATCACATGTCACACACTAATACACATCACGCGCAGAATAATACGTAACGCCACTCATGCACAGAAATAACCCCAGACACACATCACACGCATATAACTGAATAGCACACCTGCGCTCTCACACACACCTGCACACACACAACACGCCATCAGACAAACACACATCGCATACCAGACTCACACAAAGATGCTTAGAGAGGTCACCTCACAATACAACAATGGACCATCTGACAACAATGGACCGCTCCAAACATTCCACAGCAGCACATACCTCAGCCAAAGCCATGCGTACCCCCAACAGGCCATGGCAGCCAACAGATGCCTCCACTACACTTCAGCAGGTGTTCATTTTGCCAACAGTCCACTATATAGACATCCTCCTCCCCAGTTAAACTAGCCAAAATGTTACACCTGCACATCTAGTAGATTCGTATATTGTGGCACCCCCTCCCACCCCCCCCTCCCCCTGCTTACGCCCAGGGCACATCTGATGTATCTCACCCTCAATTTGCTAGGTGGTGCCCCTCCCCCTCCCTCTCCCAATAAAATCAACAGTGTAAATACAGAACATTCCAATCGAACGCATCCACATATAGCACACCAACCACACATGCACACATCCACATGCACACACGCACATGCACACACATGCACCCACACACACATGCACACACACACACATGCACACACGCACGCACACACACATGCACACACATGCACACACACTCACATACACACACATACACACACATACACACACACATACATGCACACACACACACACACTAACACACACACACACACACATACTCACCTGGACACAATTCATCAAATATCTCATCCACCTCATCCTGGTCATTAGGGTTAGGCTCAGTGAGCACCACAGGTGGGCTACCATCTCTGTGATGCTGGGGGCGTGCCCTCAGGTCTGTGGTTACCTCATAGCACAGGTTGAGGCAGGCGACAGAGATGGCTTCCTTACTGGTGCAAACTGGGAACTGTGATGAGTGTAAATAGTGATGGTGATGGTGGTGGTGATGGTGGTGGTGGTGGTGATGTGATGGTGGTGGTGATGTGATGGTGGTGGTGATGTGATGGTGGTGGTGATGTGATGGTGGTGGTGATGGTGGTGGTGATGTGATAGTGGTGGTGATGGTGGTAGTGGTGATGATGGTGATGGTGGTGGTGGTGGTGGTAATGGAGGTGGTGGTAATTAGAACATCATACATGGTGTGAATACACTATGGCAACTGACAATGCACACACACACACACACACACACACAGACACACACACACACACACACACACACCTGCACTGTTGCCTGGAGGTTTTCAAGCTTGCCCGTGGCCAGTGATGCAAGAAAGTTCCCCTGCCTCCACTCCAGCCTCCTCAGCCAGCAGCACAGGGCCATCTTGGCCGCCACACACACCGCTGTCAGGGTGAGGACCAGGGAGGCTATGAGGCCCCTCGCGTACGGGGGGTAGCTCTCGTAGGCCGACCCGTCGACTGTGAGAGTGTCTGGGCATGACCCACTGCAGTTGAATGAGTAGCAGTTGCCCCTGAACTGGATGGAAGGACTGCTGTTGTTGTACCACAGGGACACAGCTCCTTGTATGGTCAGGCGACCATAGGTAGGTCTGGTTACGAAGACGTCACTCCACACTGAGCTAACCGATTGTCTTTAAAAAAAATAATTTAAAAAGACAATAAGCAAAAAAGTAAAAAAATTATTTTTTATTTTATTTTTTTAATGCGGCTCGTTTACTACAACGCACGACCTCCCGGATTTTAACTTACTCACTTCAAAACCAACCCTCCCTCTAACGTGGCCATCACTTCTCCCGTGCCGAACGGTGCACCTCGTCCCCACAGGGTCGACGTGGCCAGGTAGATGTGCTGCGAGCACTCGGTGACGTAATGGCTCACCAGACCGCCGCCCATGAGGCGGGCCGCATCCAGGGTGACGTTCATGGCGCCTCCGTACTCGCCTAGAACGGTGGCAAAGTCCACATTTAACCCCGTGAGGGAGGTAGGGGTTACGGCTCCCAGCACCCCTCGAAGGAGGAAAGCGTCGTACAGACTCGTCACAGTCAGCACGGGGACGCGAGGGTGGTAGTTGGCCAAGACGCAGGACGCGGACACGCAGCAAGGGAACCCGAGCGTCGTTTGCTGGCAGGCGCTCACCCCAACGCTGGCGTTGAGCCACAGGGACGAGGCGTTGGGGTCGGAAAACGGGGAGCTAAGGGCCCCCCGAAAGTCGACGAACCAACTCGAGTCCGCGACGACCCTGACCTCTAAGCCCAGCTGCTGTTTTACCCAGGAGGCGTGGTTGAGGGCTCCGAGACCCCCCGCGCTGGAACCGGCCAAGAGCACCTCGCTCCCGGCGGAGATATTCAGATCGCGCATGGCGCTGGTGAATATTTGAGCCCCCCTGAAGACGAACTGCAAGTCGGCGGCCGCGTTGGGGTCGTAGCTAAAGTGTACTCCCGCGGGGCGCTGGAAGCGCGTGTCGTTGAGCAGCCACATGTCGCTGCTGCAGTATGGGATGAGGACGTGGTTGAAGTCGCAGAAGGTGGGGTTGCGCGAGCAGTCCACGTCCAGCAAGTCCCTTCCTTCGGTGGAGAGGTTCCCGCCGTCCGCGAACAGGAACGCCGACGTCATGAGAGGGGACACGTACCTGCTCTTCGGCTCTCCCTTCCACCGTTGCCACAGGTCGTCGGTGGCAGTCCCGTCGCCTCGCGCGTCGTCTCGGAAGTAGCGGCGGTTACACGACCTCGCCGAACTGCAGAACCCGCCTCCCTCCAGGAACACCAACCAGCGGCGACTGAGGCTAGTCCGCACGAAGTAACCCGCCTGAGAAAAGTCGTTGCACAGGGCGCGCGTGTCGGAAATGTTGCGCCAGACCATGGTGGTGTGAACACATCCTATTACTGTTCCTAACAGCAACGCTCCGAAGAAAGCTGCGCTCACCATTCTCTAGCTAAGCTGGAACATGTCGGTTACACTAACTGCTTAATAGTTATACGTTGGGTTACTATTGTAACAATCAATTAACAATAGCAACCAGACATGCACACATCATCAGTCAGGAATGCAATTAATATGTGCGGTCAGTTTTATTACAACTTACTAGACTGATCTAGTGTGATATTAAATAGTAACGGGGTATATCATGTTGAATCTATAGGCGTATAGATAAAATAGTGTATCTATGATCTAGGCGTGTATGTGTGCGTGTGTGTGTGTGTGTGTGTGTGTGTGTGTGTGTGTGTGTGTGTGTGTGTTTGTGTGTGTGTGTGTTATCAAGTGCATGTGTATTGTTAACTGCTGAGGGGTGTTACATGTTACGACAGTAGGTGGATGGAAGTATTAATTCTAGTATGCGTCTATAAAGATTGGCGATTCAGTTATGCTTTGGGAAATCCTTTTGACTAATTAACAAAAAATTTCATGCATTTGAAAACTATAATTCATCTGTAATTGAATTTGAAAGAGACATATGTGACTACAAGCACCGCGCCCCGCGCCTTGCGCGTCAGGATGGACCCCGAGCGACGGTTGATTAAATAATGAAACTAGATTTATTTAGACGCGTGGTGCAATGGACGGATTGTGTGTGGGACAATGGAACATCTGCAACGCTGCCAAGTAGCGGCTAAGATTGCGTCCAGCACCTGCAGGTGCGTGCATGCAGCGATCAACAAACGTCCCGGCGGGGGGGGGGGGGGGGGGGGGGGGGAGGGGGGGTGTTATATTCATTATATAATTGAGCCGGCTGCAATGAAAATCGAAAACAGTGATCAGTCCAAACTCATTATATCTTTAAACATCTAAAAGTAACTTTACATCACCTTGGTCAGCAGAGCTGCCCTCGTGACTTGACTTTATTTGTGGGTGTATTAATTTAAAAAAATAATGATCCTGTGTGTGCATTCGTGTACATGTATTCTCTTGTACCTTTATGTATATAATTACAATTATATTATTAAAATTTGAACTTTAGGTATCAAGGTTTCGTGGCAGTATTGCTCTTGCTGAGCTGGGATGGGTATGTGTTCCCCCCCCCCCCTACCCCCCCCCCCCCTTCCATGGCAGTGGAGTGCTTGTGCTGTGGGGCCTGATGTGGTGCTAGCCTGACTCAATGATGCAGCAGAGAGGGGAGGGGGTGGGGAGGGGGAGGGGGAGGGGAGGGGAGGGAAGGGGAGGGGAGGGGAGGGGAGGGGAGGGGAGGGGAGGGGAGGGAGGGGAGGGGAGGGGAGGGGAGGGGAGGGGAGGGGAGGGGAGGGGAGGGGAGGGGAGGGGAGGGGAGGGGAGGGGAGGGGAGGGGAGGGGGTGGGGATGGAGAGGGGAGGGTAGGGATAATGACACAGTAAGGTCAAAAGCAGCAAATATTGTCTCCTATCCAATGAATACATGCATCAGCTCAGTGAGATTGGAGACCCATTGGATGTTGGAATGAAATCCAGTTTAACTTGGACACTACAAGATGATATGGGCACAATAATAGAACGTTGATATTATTATTATTATGGCTTCATCTTGGGTGTCTGCATCCCCTTCATCTCCAGCCCTCAGAGCATCAAGTGTTGGTTGGGCCTAGACACCTCAGGTGGCACAATTTGTCCCCTGTGTCCTGGGAGAGTGCTTGATCGATCCCCTTGGCCACCATGCATGCGCTCACCTGCAAGTGTGGTGGAGGTGTAGCAACCCGCCACGACAAACTGAGGGGCACACTTGCTGAGACCTATCGCAGGGCCCATCTGAATGTTAAGGTGGAGGCAGGAAGTAACCTCACCCATGACCCTGGCCCAGCCGGCAGACATCCTTGCATGTACTGGTCTATGGGTCCTTCGGCCTACATGCCTGTGACATCAACGCCTAATTCCAATGGTTAACTTGAAGTGGGGTAGCAGCAGGTCAGGCAGCCAGAGCGAGAGAGCAGAGAAAATGACGGCAAATGCAAGGAGCTAGGGCGGGGTATGCGTTCCCATGGTGGTTGAAGCATGGCGCATGGTGCTTGAGGGACAGAAACAATTAATGGAGTCATTTTTCACTTCTGGCCTCTCGCTTTAATTGCAAGTGTTTCCAACAGGGCCAAGGCTGTGATCCTAGCTAACCTAATATGGCTGGCTGAACCTTGACCTAGTTAGAGCCAACACCCTCCAGATGTTTTGTCCCTGACTATTAGCTTTTATTTGTTGTTTGTCATAATAGACTTTGATGTATGTGTTGTATTATTATTGAAATATGACCAATTGAAAATAAATAATTACTTCTCAGCTTCAATCAAGCATCGTGTCCAAAGCGGGTGTGGTTGCAGGTGCTGCAGCTAGGCGGACAGAGGAGAGAAACCACACGTTTAATGATCCTGTCTGCTCCGAACTGGGTTGGAAGTGTGTTCCACTAACTAGTGTTGAAGACATTTGGAGCATGGGGACGAACAGCATGCCAGTTTTTTTTTTTCACAACTTGCAGTATGTCTAAGGGCACGAGGCAATTTCACTAAGGCCACCATGCTGAATTCTACTTATTGCATGTTAAGTCTCTACATAAAAACGACGATGCAAAAAACTAGACCCTATCCCTCAAGCAGCTACATTGCCATGGCTTCTGATTTGGACCGTGCGATGAAAGCATGAGTATTGGCTCGAACTAAGAGGATCGAGACTTAACCTGCCACAAATGGAATTTAGGGTGGAATTGCCTTGAGGGTTAAAATTAAATAATTTTTTTAAAAGTGGTCAATTACAAAATAGCAGCTAAATTTGCTCAGACACTCAGTGACATGTTATTAACACGGAATAAAACTTGTATAGGCTGAGGTTATCATCAACCCATAGTTGCATGCCAACTATAATTGACAAGGTCAATATAGCCGAATGATTTAGCAAGCTCCGGAAATTGTGCAAATGCAAATGACTATAATTAAATCTATATTCGAAATTAGGTCTACATGGGTACCGCATGCAGACTGATTGGAGGTGTAACTCCAGAGCACCCTTGGCTCTGGAGGTGTAACTCAACAGCACCCTTGGCTCTGGAGGTGTAATTCAAGAGCACCCTTGGCTCTGGAGGTGTAACTCCAGAGCACCCTTGGCTCTGGAGGTGTAACTCAAGAGCACCCTTAATTGGCTCTGCCTGTAGCTTGCGCGCCAGTTGTTATTGAGACTATTGTCGCTTGTACACGGGAGTATACTATGGCAGCTAGCTGAGTATACTATGGCAGCTAGCTGATTAAACTGGCGCAGACCACGTCAGTAATGCGACAATGTTGTAGTATGAAGCCGGTAAAATGCAATCTTGACTTTTTTTTGTATGAAGCAAATTAGCCCAATAAACAGCAACAGCTTTGTAGTGGAAATACATCAGGTGATTGTATAGCGGAAGCATTGGGGAGGGGGGGGGGGGGGGGGGGGGGGGGGGGATGCGATGGCGTTGAATTCTACAAGCGAACGGGAAACCATTGTCTCCCTCCATGAGCTTCCGGGGAGGGGTACATCCCCTGGTATTAATTATTCATATTGGACCCCACCCCCCATTCCAAAAATTCCGCCCCTGGACTATAAATATGACCGTATGCAATTCGGATGCGCGGCCTAAAACCCAGCGTAGCATGCGGTACTGCATGTGATTAAATATAAGCAATTGTTGTTTGTCGTTGGACTTGTTGCAGGCCGCCATGTGTAGCATTTTAATAATATATTCAAACGAGACGCAATTTTGTCGGAAAGTGTCCATTATTATAATATAATACTGATCATAATGTTAGGGGGCGTCTCCGAACTATTTTGGAAAAGATAACGTCATCTTGACGATGGGGGGGGGGGGGGGGGGGGGGGGGGTCAGGGGGTCAGGCTCGTGTCGTTTTCAGATGTACTGAACAAAAAAATTGTGTCCGGACTCCACGACCTTGTATATCTATGACGTTATGGGGGGGGGGGTAATAATGAAACGTCACAATGACGTTATCTTTTCCAAAATAGTTTGGAGACGCCCCCTTACATGGGATCGTTGCCACCAACGCACTTAAAATATATAATCACCCTTCTGGATAGTTTTTCAAGTTTTCTAATTTTTTCATTTTCCGTGAACTCCGAAGACCTTCTATCAAATGGTCCTTACGCGTCATAAATTGGACTATCCGTTATAAAGTTATTGGCCAATGAATTCATACATTTTAATGCGAGCGTTACTTTTCTTGTCCTGGAAAATTTGATAAAGTATCATAAGGGGGATTTTGATGGACACTGTTCCATATAATTATAATTATAATACCCTAGTCTCTCCACAAGATACAGTCACACTTGACTCCATTGTGTCATCACCTGTTCACCAGAAAAACCTTTCTAGTTGTATTGATCTCAAATGCTTTAGGTCTCTTTTGGATGCTTCCTCTGTAGCCAATAAAGCTCGACTTCTTTCTCTATCAGCGCCCCATGCTTCTTCATGGCTTACTGTGGTACATACAATGGAGTTAGGTTTACACCTGGACCCAAGTGAGTTTTGTGTAGCAATTAGGTGGTGGTTGGGTGTGGATATCTCTAGAGGGTTCTCATGTCCTCTTTGCACTGACATAGCTTTGGACCCACTTGGTCACCATTCAGCTACATGTAGGCGAGGGGGTGATGTGGTTCTCCGCCATAACCATCTGTGGGATGTTTACGTTGAGCTTTGCCATCAAGCACATTTAAGGGTAAAGGTGGAGGAAGGCAGTGGTCTTACACCTGACATGTCTCACACCCGACCAGCCGATGTATTAGTGCAAAATTGGTTAGGTGGAAAGCCAGCTGCATTTGACTTCACCGTAACATCTCCATTGATACTAAAAACTTTGGGTCAGTTAAGTATTCGCTCTGGTTTTGCTGCTGAGTTAGCTGAAACACGCAAACATCAGAGCAACGATGCTAAGTGCTCTGAGCTTGGTTGGAGTTGTCTTCTCTTAGCAGTTGAGACTTATGGTAATTGGGGGAAGGAGGCGGTCAATACATTTGCACTACTGGCCCGCCGAATAGCCATGCATTCAAGGTATGCGAGGAGCAAGGTCACCCATGACCTATACAGCAAGATGAACCTCACCTTGACAAGGTCCATTGCTCGAGCTATCCTAGTTAGGGGTCTTGGTGTGTAAACTTTAGCTTGAACATATATATACTTCTGTAATTATATGGATAACTTAATATAATTATTATTGTTTACTTTATAAATCTGTGCTTTTTATAATTATAATTATAATTATATAATTTATAATTATATGGGACAGTGTCCAGCAGAATCACCCTTCTGGCTAGTTTTCAAGTTTTCAAATTTTTTGATTTTCTTTGAACACCCATGAGCTTCTGTCAAATGGTCCTTACGCATCCTAAATCGGACTATCCATCACAAAGTTATTGGGCACTGAATTTATAATTAGCCATACATTTCAATGCGAGCGTTACTTTTCTTTTGCTTGTTCTGGGAAGTACCATAAGGGTGATTTAGCTGGACCCTGTCCCATATATATTATGTATTCCACCGAAGACTACTATACAACTTCTCCCATAATTTAGAAAAAATCCAGGCCAGTCAGTGTAATTTTATGATGACAAATCCAATCAAATTGTTCCGTACGTATATGCCCAACATTGCGGTTACATAATCAGATGCAATCAACGTTACGTCCCGCTATTGAAGTGTCATTGCATCCCGTTGTTCAACAGGCTGTCCTGTAGTACAATCGGCACTTCTTATTATCCCGCGCGTTGTAATTTTACACAAACGGACCGCTTCTAGTTGAGAATATATGCAAATGCAACATGCATGTTCATACATGCATCGTAGCCTGTAAGAGGTACGCTTGACCAGCTAGGACATGCCAGACATGCACCCTGTATAGAGGTACGCTTGACCAGCTAGGACATACGATATGATTGAGCGATATTCAAAATGTTGGCCTGTGATGCTCATGCAGTATTGAATACAACAAGTGATAAAAACATTCTCTATGCGAGAACAGCCCCAATGAGAGGGGGGGGCAGGGGGGGCAAAATCCCCGGGCCCGGGCCTCAATGGGGCCCGGGCCCTTAGAGCCACGCCCTTTAATAGTCACTAGGCACGCCCCCTCAGGCCCCGTCGATAATGAATGGCTTAGTTGCTAATTAGTTTCGGGGCCCAGATCATTGTAACCAATCAGCGTCTTGGCTTACACTTTCTGTTTAACGAGCGGCAAGAATGAGCTACCATCACAAATCAGGCGCCCAGAAAAGAAGGGAAAAGGCAATGCGTGCTGAAGGGGCAAAGGGCAGAATACGCTAAAACAACATGGGTTTGCAGGATTTTCCAAAAGGGAGGGTTGAGACCCGCGATACGAAATTAAATGCGGTGGGGGGGGGGGGGGGGGGGGTGCTTTCCACTTTAGGCCCGACACGAAAAGCGGGGACGGGGGGGGGGGGGTGTGCTGCCCGCTTCAGGCCCGATATAGTCTCGTCCCCAGACCCAGATTCCCAACAGCTGCGGGTGGATTACATCACCGCTACGTGGAAAGTGGGTCTGGGAAATAAGAACGACGCACTTGTTCCGAGGGTCCCTCAAAGTTTATGTACGGCAATCTAAATTTAGAACTAACCTCGCACAATTAGATATCAATAAGCGCTATCATTTCCGCACGATATTACTACGCGTGTTATGTACAATTATCTGAGTGTATAGCAACTTTTTTTATCACTCATGTACAATTCTTTATACCTAATAAGAGGTTGCTCCTGATCTCAATTACCATGGTAGTGGAGTAGGCAGCCATGAATGATATGGCTCATGGAGCCCCAGTGTCTACATACTCTATGCATAAGCAGCTGCAGCTGGTTGGTGCAATGGATATGATACCCACTTTCCACGTAGCGGTGATGTAATCCATCCGCAGCTGTTGGGAATCTGGGTCTGGGTACGAGACTAGGCCCGATACGAAAAGCGGGGGGGGGGAGGGGGTCCGGCGCTTCAGGCCCGATACCTAAAGCGGGGAGGGGGGGGGGGGGGGGCTGTTTAGCAGAAGAGTGGGCGGTACCTTATATGAAAGGGGGGTTGCAACCCCCAAACACCCCCCCCCCCCCGCCCCGGATCCGCCTCTGGTTTGCGTTTATAGAGATTGATGAGATTCATTAGGCTAGGGGCCCGAGAAAAAATTTGCCCCGGGCCCGGGCTGGCTCTTGGCGGCCCTGTGCGAGAAGGTTGGTGGTATATAGGAATCAAAGGCGGTGGTGGTGTAAAAAGCAAGGGAACAAGGATTGTGATTGAAAAGGAAAAAGAAATAGACCTATATTAGCAGCATGTCGTCATGTTTAACTGTGTGTGCTAATATAGGTCTATTTCATTTTTCCTTTTCAATCACAATCCTTGTTCCCTTGCTTTTACACCACCACCGCCTTTGATTCCTATATACCACCAACCTTCTCGCATAGAGAATGTTTTTATCACTTGTTTCCTACATTTTTTGGTAGATTTAGTATTGTATTTAGTTCTTGAAAAGTAACCATGTAGCAAGAATGTCAAATGACAGTTTTATTTAGAATCTCGTGGCCATGCAATTTTTTGAGGTGTGGGTGTACCATTAAAACACACAGTATTACTATTTAAACAATAAGTACAAGTATTTCATTTATAACCCAGGAGCATGTCATCTTGTATAGGATATACTGCTGTATATTCTGGACCAGGATATACTTCTGTATATCCAGGATATATAGCAGGTAGAGCAGGTGAAGCTAATCCTGCAGCTGGACATGGAACCACTCCTGGACCTGGACCTGAAACAGGTGATTTAAACAACCATTAGTTAAAACAAATCCTCCACTGGCAAGTGAAGCCATATAATACATCAGACAAAGATTACATGTACCCACTGATCTCACGCTATTATCAGATAAACCACAATACGTTGTCATCAGCAACTTTGATACTATTAGATACAAATTATGCACCACAATACACATTAACATTATTACGAAATTGTTGTCAGCGAACAGCGTGCACATATTTCAAACAACAGCACGGAGAGAGATGCAATATCTTCCGCTGTAACTGTTGCATAAAATATTTTAGCGATACACTATACATGCTATAATTTATGTCCAGATCCAACATTCATGGTGTAACGCACCTTAGGGGTGGTCGCTTTGATGGTCCTTTCAGTAGCGCGCTTGACACCTTGTCGTGTCCTGTATTGCACTCGTTTGGCATATCTGTAGGTGTACGAGTGGCTAGTTGTTGCCGGGTTTTTTTTCTGTAAGGGCGGTGGTGTGGGGGAGACACATTCTAATTGGAGCCTCTTGCTTCACATTATCTGCTGTAGACTGTATACCGTAGTATCTGATCGCGTATGTAGTTCCACCGACAGAATTCGAAAGTTATGCTATATAAGAAGCTATAGTATAGAAATCAATTCGGTCAAAACAATTATATGCGATAGTGTCGGGTACTTACGTGTATGATAGTTTTGGCTTTCATTTCAAGCTGCGTAACGAATGATAAGAATTGAGAGTAACGCACAGGCGTCATGCAGAAAATGATACCTTGAATATTCGTCAGGAGCCTTCCTATAACGTTATCGCTGCTCCATTCCGTTTCTCAACCATTTGGCATTATGGTTGGACATTTATACATGGAGCCGTAGGGACCCGAAAAGGCTCTTGGATTCAGTGCGTATACCTCTTCCACAGCGTGCGGGAATATTAAGAATTTGAATCACGCCCACGACACGTGGCTATTATTGCATTTAAAAATAGCTAGCTGATGTAATTGGGTATTTTTAACCGAATACCAAATGAGGTACTATTCGCTTTAGTTAATTGCCCGAACAGTTAGGCGTCTAACAGACCCCCGAAGATAACCTGCGGACGCATCCTGAAGCGATTGGTACACTTGGCGTGCTTTACAAACGTTCCTGTCGTGAGTTATACTCTCCGGAAGGAAGAAGAAGAAGAAGCCGACGGAGGAGAAATTTTAGGTGGGACTGGGTACGGACGATGGGGACGAGTATTTTTGTTCTCTAAAAGTACACCGTCTTGTGACACAAATACAACGCAGAACTGTTGTCCTTTTTTATATCGCTCGAATGCCACTAAGAGCGAAGTGACCCGATTCTTAAATGTCCCGCTAGACGTTTTTTTAATGACATTCATGATACTGTTGGATTCCTATATGGAACCTACTCGCGTAGGTTCCGATATGCTCTCTACGGCTACTCCCGTTCTCTTCCGTTACACGCGCGGATAGAGCACGCATATGCGCCATGACAAGTAGCTAGAATCAGAATATCATATGATATCACGTAAGGGGGCGTATCCAAAGAAAAGATAACGCATTTTGACATAACCCCCCCCCCCCCCCCCCCCCCCCCCCCTCCCGTATATACGTAACGTCATTGATATCCATGGTAGTGGGAATCCGGAAGCCTTTTTTATTCAGTACAATCGGAAATCGTAACGCGTCTGAAACCCCCCCCCTCCAGATGAAGTTTGGAGACACCGCACAATATTAACCGTTTGCGCAACCGGCTAACTCGCTGTGCAGCAGGCCGTGCAGTTCGTCTCTATTTTGCTAACTTGGCCTGGATACATTAGTTGACCTGTCTTCGCGTTGCTTTGGGAAAAGTGACGGGTTTTCAGCAAATTCTTCGTAATTGCTTCTGCATGCATCGTCCTTCGATTTGCATCTTATATACGGTATGCTGATGAAAGAATCAGTTTTACCGTGTACGTTATGCTAGTCACCCTCGCCTTTTAACCCTTCAATAAGGAAACGTTTACAGAAAAAAACAATTGCGAGTTTTACAAAATAAATACAAGGATTGCCAATGATTATTTGCATGTGATTCAGTGAAATATAAATCATGAGTAATCCTATTGGAGGAATGATTGCAATACAAAATAAATACAAGGATTGCCAATGACTATTTGCATGTGATTCAGTGAAATATAAATCATGAGTAATCCTATTGGAGGAATGATTGCAATACAACGAGAATTCTACGGTACCATAAGACGTACTTCTTTGAGTATACATTCCCAAATAATACCTTCGCAAGTATGCAATGATTTACAAAACGGCCCGGGGCTGATTATGTTAAAGCTGGGGCGTTGTCTCATACTTTTCAGGTCTTCTATATGTCACATAAGCTTAAGCTATGTGCTTATATAATAATTGTCTGTACTCATTTAGGTTAGCATCATCAGTCTTACTTTGCAATCTAAAATTTTAAAAACGAGGAATATTCACCTTTACAGCTGATGCAGTAGTTATATTCGGATGTCCATTTATAGGTCTGATGTTTTAAATTCATACATATTGTAAACTAGTGAAAGCTCAGTAATTACCTCCATGATAAACTTTAGACCGAAATTCATATTTACTCATTGACAACTAATTGAGCTCTTGTGTGTATTGTGTAATGAGCTTCATAGCAATTTCAAACTGTGTCTGTTTGTTTTCTTCAGTTGGTGTTATTATTTCAGACCCTTGGGAATGAAAGCACTCATAGTTCAAATTCCGCAGCATATCCTTTCCAAGAAACGTAAATCATAATGTGATCCTTTTAGAAATAATCTTCTGACAGTGTGCACTTTTAGGAATAATCTTCTGACAGTTTGTACTTTTAGGAATAATCTTCTGACAGTGTGCACTTTTAGGAATAATCTGATAGTAGGAACTGTGATCGCAGCACTTTAAGTGCCAACTGCGCTGTCTGCTATGATGATGCTCCAATATGGATGATACATGCAAGACCATGCTAATTTGTTACCTGTTATACATAATGCTTGTGACACCCTGTACACAAACAAGGATTGAAATAGCAAATAAAAATGGGATGTATTACCATGCAATACACCGGAGTGTTCATCCATCCTCTAGTTGTAGGAAGTCTAACAATATCACATAGTGCTTCAATCTTCCTTAAATCAGTTGTGAAAGTTTGTCTGCCTGCATATAAGATTATAAAATTCAGTTTCATAGTAACTCAAAGTGGGGGACAGCATCGAGGAAGTATATTGCGATTTGGCGGTCAAATTAAGCGGCAATTTCGCGGTCCACGCACTAGTAGAGAGCTTTTTTATCTGCAATGATGAAGTGAAGTTTTTCCCTGATTTTATAACTTTTTCGGGCTTCAAGTTTTCAAGGTTTAAATATTTAAATTCCATTTTTAGGACTTAATTTCGTACTGCGTTGATTTTTTTCCCCACTGGAATCGGTTTCAGTGGGATACGAGACATCCAAAACAACTTTTAGTATATTTTTTCTGCGTTGCGATCTTAAGATACACGTTCCTAAAGTTTTCCCCCTTTTTACGTGGGGATAGATCTGGTGTGCGGTTGCTAAACTAACTATGAAGCATTAAACTCAATTAATCCGTGTAGAAAAGTGAAACAACTTAAGATACGGTGTAGTATAAGAACGGAACATAGAAAAAATATGGGAAAAGTTGTGTTGGATGTCTCATATCCCATAGAAACCGATTTCAGTGAAAAAAATTCTACGCGGTACCAAATTAAGTCCTAAGTATTGAATTTAAATAATTAACCCTTTTTTAACTTGAAAAATTGAAGCCCTAAAAAGTAATAAAATCAGGGAAAAACTTCACTTCAACATTGCAGATTTAAAAAAAACTCTCTATTAATGCGTGCCCTGCGATATTGCCACTTAATTTGACCGTCAAATCGCAATATACTTCCTCGATGCTGTCCCCCACTTTCAGTACATATAACGTCCAGTGACGTTTACATCAAGTTTAGCTTTGCTAATGACTTAGCACTTTGATAATCCATTTAACACGTGCCTTCATTTTACTTCTGTGGGCAGGAATAGCTTGTCTGCAATTTATTATTTATTTTTTAAAGGTTCTTATTATGCTTGAAATGTGCTACATGAACAAGCAAAGTTTACGATGTTTCCACGAGGAGGCTGTGCAATATTTCATCTTAGAGAACAGCCAGCTCTAGCAATACTTCTATCAGGAAGAATATCATTCCGTAACACTTTGGTGTACATGTATGTATATGTTTCGGTGTGCTTTAATTCTATTTCTTGAATTGTTTTGGTCCATTGGAAGATCTGAGTCCCATTTGTATATGATCAGGTGGCAAGGTCATGATGTCATTTGACCCAAACGCACCACAGTGCAATTTTTACATCACCACTCAGTGCTGACAGGACACCACCACTCGGTGCTGACAGGACATCACCACTCAGTGCTGACAGGACATCACCACTCAGTGCTGACAGGACATCACCACTCAGTGCTGACAGGACATCATCACTCGGTGCTGACAGGACATCACCACTCGGTGCTGACAGGACATCACCACTCGGTGCTGACAGGACATCACCACTCAGTGATGACAGGACATCACCACTCAGTGTTGACAGGACATCACCACTCAGTGCTGAGAATGGAACATAATGGAACAATGTTTAAAACACAGCATGAGTTTATTGGGGTCATTAAATTGACATCGTGAACTTGCCATTTGATTTGAAAACCCTGGCCCTTATGCCATACCATACCTTCACGCGTGTATTAATTAAACGGCACTATCAAGTTGGCTCCAGTGACGTCATGGTTACATGTTTACCCATATTGATAAGCTATGACCTAGTAAATGTCATACACTCTAGACGGGCTGTGCGTTTCTTTACCGATCATTGGACCGTGCAGAAATCAGTCTGTTCGATTACACCATGCTAATGAGTAATGGGGGAGCCGATCTCAAGATCTCAACCGCTTGCTACGCTAAACTGAATCATTTGTGCATCATATTATTAATTTTGTCATACCATAATGAAAGTATATTTATAATCAGGTGACATCGGTAATGACAATGCAGGCCACTAACGCACTGACGTGTTGCATGCAAACTTGCAGCTTGCAAGGATTGAAGCAGGTCACGATCTTACAAATACCGCATCTGTTTCTTAGAAGAAACAAAACAGCTGCGCCCTCATTGCTGACGAGATGCATTTATTACTGCGAACTTCTAAAACTATTCGTGATTCAGAAAATGGAGAAAATCGTATTAAGCGTAGCGGGCGCATGCGTATATCGAGAGGATACGTTCTTTTACAGTGTTATTTGTGTGGGCTATAATCCAAAGCAGCGATACGATGACTTTATGCTTACCATATACAAAAAGGAAAAAATGAAGGAAACAGAAAAAAAACAAAAAAAAAAAACATGGAGGTCCCACCGAGACTCGAACTCGGATCTTTGGATTCAAAGTCCAAGGTGCTTACCATTACACCATGGGACCAACGTTAAATACATAGGTCTATTCTGTCTACTTTAAGCTGCAGCATGGTTTTCTCGTGCTACAAAAAAAAAGTGTAAGTGAACATTAGATTTGTGATATTTAGATGAAGCAATTAATTTGTAAAAAAAAAAGTTGGTATTATTCAACGCAACACGGGTGTGCTACAGATACTAGCGCGCAGCTCAAAAGGCGCCAATTTGGCTTCGTAATATTACAATAACGAGCAATGTTTCGCCCACAATAGTATTTGCTCATCATTAGAGATAATTTCTTTGGGCACAATAATTTGTGACGTCACATAAAATGCCACTAGAAATATATGCTACTTTTCTTCCTGCCTCGCACCAAACATTTCAGTATCTTAAAAAAAAAATGGCTGATCGAGTGATGCTCATGGCTACCTCCACCAGTGGACCCTACTACTGGATCAACTAATCTTAGGCAAGTTAAATTCATAGACTAGGTGTCTCTTTGCTTCGAATTTGCTTAGTTTATGCGATTTATAATCTCGGCAATGGCGGGATCACCGTGACGACGCCACAGTGGCTCCGATGGCCACATGTCACTTAAATGCTCGATACTAGCCGTCTTTTAGCTGTACAATCACTAGCCATATAGGGACCTGCTCTGTAGTGTGCTGCTACTATCAGGAGAGAGGGTTACTTATCGTGGTTTAGTGTTGCTCCCAGCAGACGCCATATTCGACCTGTTTGTGGAGCAAAGGTGTCTCAGCCGGCTCGATACTAAGGCAAAGTTAGATTGCCGTATGGAGGGCCCCCGGGGTTTATAGCAGCCGGGGTTTGGATTGGAGGGTTTCTTTTTCATTTTCCCCCCCTCCCCCCCTTCCATTTTTCTCATTTTCTGTGGATCAAACGCGACCCTCGCGCGTGTCTACACGTGCGCTTGATATCAGGCGTGCGTTGCATCGTCTGGCTGCGTGTTGTATTTCACTAGCTACAGAGAAGAGCAGTGGACTGTGAACACACACACACACACACACACACACACACACACACACACACACACACACACACACACGCACACACACACACACGCACACACACACGCACACACACACACACAAGCACACACACGCACACACACACACACGCCTAACATTTTTGATTACTTGGTTGGCGGTTACACAACGACGTCTTGTTATTCGTGTTCTCTAGTGCATCTCTTTTGCCATCAAATTTTATCTCTGTTCATTCATGTGTGATTGATTGTTCTTAGTGCTCTTACTTCCCTCCTCTCCCTTCCTCCCTCCTCTCCCATCTCTCTCTCCTCTCCTCCCTCTCCTCTCCTCCCTCTCCTCTTCTCCCTCTCCTCTCCTCCCTCTCTCCTCCCTCTCCTCTCCTCCCTCTCTCCTCTCCCTCTCCTCCCTCTCTCCTCCCTCTCCTCTCCTCCCTCTCTCCTCTCCCTCTCCTCCCTCTCTCCTCCCTCTCTCCTCCCTCTCTCCTCCCTCTCTCCTCCCTCTCTCCTCCCCATTCTTTCCTCAGCATAGAAATGTGGTGGCCGCAGACCAATCCTCAACCCTCCACCTTCCCTCCTCCCTCAAATGCTTACCCCCCTCACATCCCCACTTGCCCTCCTCCTCCTCCACAACAACAACAACAACCCCAGCCATCACCGTCCGGACGATACATGAGTCCCCAGGCCGTTTCCTCCCAGCAGCAGTACGGAGGTGCGGCCCCTTTCATGGGGTACGTGTCGACTCAGGGAACGGGGTTCCCAGGCCCAATTTATTCCGGGCACCCTCACGGGGTGTGGGGAGTAGAGGAACAGATGGATCCCATGGCGACGGTGCAACACCATCCTCACTCACACCATCACCAGGAGCAGGACCACATGATGCAGGTCCCCATGCCCATTCCTTACGACGACATGCACCATCACCATCCTCACCATCACCAGCACACGCAGTCCCTGTCTCACGATTGCGTCCCTCTTCCCCAGCCCGCCGGACCGCCCGCTTTGCCCGTCATGGGAGGGGGAGGAGGGGGAGGTGTTGGCCCCCTCCCATCCTCGCAAGGCCCCCTCCTCACCACCAGCTACCCCCCGCCGCCACACATCAGCGGAGCCAACAGTCCTTTCTCTGTCGACTTCTTGCTCGGCCAGAGGGCTGGGATGGCAAAAGGTGGGGGCGGGGCTCCCATGTTCAAAGCCGTGGAGCCCAACAGCCCATCCGTCGCGCTCCACCACGAAGCTCCTCCCCTCGACCACGCCCTCGTAGGCTTTGGGCTACCCAAGGGTACCACGCCCCCTCCCTCCACCTCTCCCTCATTCAGTGGTCCCATCATGGCGGCCGGGGGTCAGGACGGGACGTACCCTAATGGCAAGCTCCTCCCCTACCACATTGCCATGGAGACCGTCGCCTGCGACGACGAAGGTTCGCGGCTTGCGCCGGAGCTACCCCCTGAGAAACCGTTCAGCCCCCCTGGGTTGGTTTTGGGGAGAGGGGAGGACGAGAGTGAGGAGGGAGTGGAGGTAGTGGAGAGTTCTTTGCCCAAAAGACTGTCTGTCTCTCCTCCACAACACAAGGGACAGATGCACCCAGGGGAAGGAGTCACCGAGGGGGGGCGGGGCAAGTCCCAGGCTGGTCCCCAGACCTTAATGCCAAACACCCACTCCTTGTCCCAGGAGTGCCCTCCTCCTCCTCCTCCTCCAGCTGCAATCCTCTCACACCTTTCTGGTCCCCAGTCCATAACAGCTCAGTCGCTGAAGCGTCTGGATGTGCCTGTCGTCGTGGCAACTGAGGCAGCAGAGAACACAGATGATGACGATGTCTTCCTCCCTGACTCCCCACGCAGGAACAAACCCAAAGGTGGTGAAGGCCACGCCCCTTGCTTTGGAGGGGAGGGGCCACCCTCGCAAAGGAGAGGGCGTATTGCGAGGAATGCCGACATGACAAAACTGCAGCTGCCTCTGAATAATGGGTGAGTTGTCGTGTGAGTGGATGAGTTGCCGTGTGAGTGGGTGGGTTGCCATGTGAGTGGGTGGGTTGTTGTGTGAGTGGGTGGGTTGCCATGTGAGTGGGTGGGTTGTTGTGTGAGTGGGTGAGTTGTTGTGTAAGTGGGTGGGTCGTCATGTGAGTGGGTAGGTTATCGTGTGAGTGGGTGGGTTGTCTTGTCAGTGGGTGGGTTGCCGTGTGAGTGGGTGGGTTGTTGTGTGAGTGGGTGGGTTGCCGTGTGAGTGGGTGGGTCGTCGTGAGAGTGGGTGGGTTGTCGTGTGAGTGGGTGGGTTGTCTTGTGAGTGGGTGGGTTGCTGTGTGAGTGGGTGGGTTGTTGTGTGAGTGGGTGGGTTGTTGTGTGAGTGGGTGGGTTGCCGTGTGAGTGGGTGGGTGTCGTGTGAGTGGGTGGGTTGCCGTGTGAGTGGGTGGGTTATCGTGTGAGTGGGTGGGTTGTCTTGTGAGTGGGTGGGTTGCCGTGTGAGTGGGTGGGTTGTTGTATGAGTGGGTGGGTTGTTGTATGAGTGGGTGGGTTGCCATGTGAGTGGGTGGGTTGTCGTGTGAGTGGGTGAGTTGTTGTGTAAGTGGGTGGGTCGTCGTGTGAGTGGGTGGGTTGTCGTGTGAGTGGGTGGGTTGTCTTGTGAGTGGGTGGGTTGCTGTGTGAGTGGGTGGGTTGTCCTGTGAGTGGGTGAGTTGTTGTGTAAGTGGGTGGGTCATCGTGTGAGTGGGTGGGTTGTCGTGTGAGTGGGTGGGTTGTCGTGTGAGTGGGTGGGTTGTCTTGTGAGTGGGTGGGTTGCCGTGTGAGTGGGTGGGTTGTTGTATGAGTGGGTGGGTTGTTGTGTGAGTGGGTGGGTTGCCGTGTGAGTGGGTGGATTGTCGTGTGAGTGGATGGTTGTTGTGTGAGTGGGTGGGTTGTCGTGTGAGTGGGTGGATTGTCGTGTGAGTGGATGGTTGTTGTGTGAGTGGGTGGGTTGTCGTGTGAGTGAGCATATTTCATGAGCGAGAGGTATTCGTTTATTGTGCCCTGGTGTGTTTGCCCTTTGTCCTGTTCTTATGGTATCATGTCCCGTCCCCCCCACCCCAATTCTTGTAATGATGGATGAGAGGGTTCAATTTAAAACCCTTCATCTCTTAATCACCTCACTCATAACTCTCTTAATGACCTCACTCATAACTTCATACCACTCCCCCCCTTCCCACATTTGTTTTCTCTCTGACCGCCTCCCCACTTACCCTTTGAAGGATATAATTAATGCAGGACAGAACTCATGGGGTAGGGGGGGAGGAGGTAGGGGAGAGGAGCCAGTGTTTTGTTAACTGTTGCATTGTACATTGCAGTAGTCTATTCTGCACATACTGGGCATTGTTCACTGACCACACTGGTTGGCATCAAATAGAAACAGCTGGCATATCAGAACATGCATCAATAAGCACATTGTTTCTGTTCATCTCTAATTAGTGCCCTGTTAAAGAACTCAGTTCTCAATAAGTCCTTCACCTTTGGTAGCTACTCCATTGCTCACCTTTGGTAGCTACTCCATTGCTCACCTTTGGACCTAGCTGCTCCATTGCTTACCTTTGGTAGCTACATGTACTCCATTGCTCACCTTTGGTAGCTGCTCCATTGCTTACCTTTGGTAGCTACATGTACTCCATTGCTCACCTTTGGTAGCTGCTCCATTGCTTACCTTAGGTAGCTGCTCCATTGCTTACCTTAGGTAGCTGCTCCATTGCTCACCTTTGGTAGCTACTCCATTGCTCACCTTTGGACCTAGCTACTCCATTGCTCACCTTTGGACCTAGCTACTCCATTGCTTACCTTTGGTAGCTACTCCATTGCTCACCT